>JARHVA010004713.1:1392500-1427500 GCA_037957365.1 Torreya grandis
TAGAATCATATATACTTAGTGATATGTAGTTGAAAATATTTAAGGAATGAGGCTACAAATATATAGAGATGATAGAATAGGCATGTGAACTATGGAGCATTTAAAAACCTACCTAGTAGAAGGAGTTGTAACTGGAGTGGATGTTATATGTTGTAACATTGATCTATGTGTTAATAGGGTATAAATAGACTCTCTATAATCCATTACATGTCTTTAATGCATGGTTATCTCTAATAAAGGTCTCCATGGTAGAGTATGCATACATGGTAATGTTGTAGGAGAACACGTCACCTACACTAGTGGCTCAACTAATATCTAATTTATGCTAATGAACTCTATGTTTGGATCTATAACTAGTGATTATTGTATAACTAGCTATGGAATAGGTAAAGGATACTTGAATAGAAGGCCTTAAATTGCAACCAAATAATTATAATGTATATATTTGATACATCTATGTATGGTGGATGGAATGTCTCAAAGTTGTATTTAAGACCTACCCCAATAACATATCAAATGTTGCTACACTAGGTAAAAATAATAATATGGTGGCCATGTGTGTTGTCCCAACCTATAATGGAAGTAATATCTCCCTGATGGATCTCTAAACATGGCCATTAAAGAGATGAACAACTATATCTATTTGAGAAATATTTTTCTCTTAATAACCCAAGTGTTATATAAGTGTGATAATACACATGTTAATGTTTGACCCATTATCAACCATGACACACTAAATAGGATGATAATCAATGTAATATCATACAAAAATTGCATATAAATATGTGTCATTGTCAACTACCTCATACTTTGAGAAAGTGATGAGAGGTTAAACTAGTACTACAATATGATATGCCTTAATGATATATATGGAGAGGGTGTGTGTACCCTATATTTGTATGATAAGATTTTTGTGGCGGATTTACATGATATTTATAATGAATACATTAGGTCCCTACTCTCTCATTAGTTGTGAGCTTTTTAAATGGATTTGTAAATATTTTCAATGTTTTTGCTTTTGTTGGTTTTGGACTAGGTACCTCTGTAGGAGTGTTGACATTAATTATATTTGCATCTATCAAATATTGTATCTTATTTCATAGAATGATGCACATGTTTATAGTATTTCATGGTGATCTAAGATAGTCATGAAGTGTATTGGCATCATAAATCTTTGTAAGAGGCCTATTTGTATCAACCTATTTGATCAGAAGGAGGGATATGTCATTACATTCCAAGAGTTGCTAAAGAACATGTGTTTGTGATTTAGGAAGGTGTTAAAAGGGTATCCTTTGAGGAGATGATAAAATTATGCAAGGATATGGATCTAACACTATATTAATTATTATATTTTAATCATTATTATTTTTAATGTGTATGACAAAGGAAAGTGAAGATGATCTACAAATCAATCTTACCTCTAAGAGGATAAATCACACTAGTCTTTTCATTTATTGGTACATTTAAATAATGAAGGTCATGACAAATATCAATCTACTAGACCTAAATAAGGGGTATCTTACCACATAATATCATTAGAGAAGCTTCCAAAGCCTCTATTCAAATCATACCACAAAATAACCCTATCTAGATCCTATGATTTCTAACAAAATAAATCACAAAGTAAACTAAATCTAATATAGTGCACACTAAATATTGTGTCATAAATGGGGATAATGTAAGTTCACAATGTTGGGGGACAAAAAGGGCCCTACCCAAGGAAATGATTTTATTGAAATTTTATAAATTTAAATTTTTATACATAATTTAGGATGGCTACACTCAAAATTTGAAGATGGTATAATAATATGGATTGTAGAATTTGGAGTCTAGTTTCTAAAAAGCTAGTTTTCTAATGGTTAAGTATAATTAGGTAAAACATATAAAATTTGAAAATAAACTCATATTTTTAAAATAAAATAGAGTAGATAGATGGACATGTGGACCATAATTTTTTGAGCATCATTTAATATTATTTGAAACCCATTGATGAATATTTAGATAAGTTATTCTAGTTTGTGACCTATATTATTTTATATTTTCAATGAATATATTTATTAATTTTTCAAGTATATAGATCCTAAAACTGATTTTAAAATGGATAACTGGCCGTGTGGCCCCCCTAAGTACCTTAACTAAAAATCAAATTGATTTTTTTTAATGTGTGTAGAACCAGACATAGTTTGTGACCATATCATTTGTTTTTCACTTGGATCAATGGAAGACAAATTACATAAACATAAATAGGCATGTATGCTTTTTTCATGTAGTGGCCTGAAAAAGTTATAGTTAGAAATCAACATAGTTTGAACCCTTAAAATTATCTAAAAATTATAAAAATAATATATTCAAAAAGAGGAGAGCATGCCCATTTTCATGGTAATAATTTTTTGAATTTTTTAATTTAAATCCATAGTGTATTTGGTGATGGAATTTGAATTTTTTTTTATATATATCAAAACTCTTAGACTCAGTTGTAGATTGACAGGTCCAACCTTTTGCTCAGGAATTCAAGCCATTTCTAAACCAAAAGGATTGATTTTTTGAATTTAAATTTGAATAACATGTACGTACTATAACACATACACATTATAACATGTACATGTTCCTCATAATTCATACATGTTATGAGGAATGTGTATGTGTTGATAATAATACATCTACATTATGAATAACATGTACACATTCCTAATATATGTACATGTTATGAGGAATGTGTACGTGCTCCTAATAACATATAAACATTATGAAGAATTCATAAACACTGTTAATAATGTGTGTGAATTATGAGTAACATGTACACATTCCTAATACATTAAATTTATTATAGTAAATATACTAAATTAGTGTCACTTTGCATCTGAGAGATTTGGTCTCATAGCTATATGCCTTATGATGTGTAAAATGATATTTAAAAATATAATCTAGTTAGTACATAGGCATTTTCATGGTCTAAGTATTGAACCTATGGATTTTAGGGCATATATTTTATAGTTTATGTCCATTTTGGGTAAACATATAGTTATTTTCTTAGGTTTTGGTGCCTTTTAAATTACTTCTTGGCATTTATAGGATTCCTATGTTTATTAAAATTAATTTTTTTAAACCACTCACTTTGAAATTGATCTCAAATGATGTGATTGAGGTGGTATAGGTCACATTGATACTTTCAGACATTAAATTACTACTTTGTTTTAATTTCACTTTCTCATCATCCCTCTCTCATCCTTGATCACTTCTTACTCATCTATCATTACCCCTAATCACTCTCTCATCATTTTACATTATCCCTAATCACTCCCTCATTGACACTTAATATCCATAGTCATCTGTAATCACTCCCTTATCATCCATAATCACTCCTCTATTGACCCTCACTATCATTAATCATCCCTAATCACTCCATCCTCATCCCTTATCATTCCTAATCACTTTTTCCTCATACCTCATAATCCCTAATTTATTATTACTCATATATCATAATGTTTAATCACTCCCTCCTAATCCTTCCTCATCCTTAATCACTCCTTCATTGACCTTCATTATCCCTCATCATCTCTAATCCCTCCCTTATCATCTCTAATCACTCCTTCATTGAATATGATGATCTTGAATTATTCCTAATCACTCCCTCCTCAACCTTCATAATCCCTAATCACTCTTTCCTCATCCATCATCATCCCTAATCACTTCCTCATTGACATTGATCATCATTCATTACTCTTTCATTGACCCTTACCATCCCTAATCACTCGCTCATCATATTATGTAAGTATACATATTAAGGTATATTTTATTCCAATCATATGTTATTTAATCCATTATGATATAAATTAGATATTTTATATTACTTATTATGTATTTAGTACCCATTTATGATAGTAAATTTTATTACTTAATGAATTATATGAACTTCTAATTCTATAGTCAAGTAACACAATTACTAGCACAAAATAGAGTCTGAATTTTAGTTCATCAAATTATCTTTGCTGTGAAACTAACTAGATGAAACTTTATTTGGTTCTACCTTTGGTATCTTGGTCCAAAGGATAAAAATAAAACACAAATATCTTGTATAATTTTCTAATTCTAATAATATTTGAATCTATGAAAATTTATCTAGTGTTTCCCATTCTTGTATGACTTGAATCTTGGTTAGGTTCACACATGCACTCTTGAGGATGTCATTCAACATCTTGATGAATTAATTTCCTAAATGAGTTAACCTAAAATACATAACCAACTACTCAATCAATCCTTCCTTTATTTTTAAGACCATATTCTAAATGTCTAGAGGTTCAACATGAATATGATGATACCCAGACATAAGATCAATTTTGGAAAAGACTTATACACCATGGATATGGTATAAAATGCCTTAATATTTAAATGAGGATAATAGTTTTTCACTTTAATCTTGATAATTTTTTAGTAATTTATTCACAACATCATATCCCATGCTTCTTTGGCACAATCACAGTTAGGCTTATGCACGGCAATGATTTGGGCATGATGTGTTCATTATCCATGATTTCATAGATCTACCACTTTATCTATTCATTATACAAAAATGATATGTTTTATAAAGAGGTTTGAGGTATAGGTAGTTAATGGATAAAAATAATGGTATTGATTGATTTACACTATGTAGGAACTTTTTTAGGTGACTAAAAGATATCCTTGTATTCATCTAGTTTATGGTTTAATTATGTTATTGTTGTACAAGAAATGGTATGAAATGTTGACACAAGGATGTTATTACATTTAATTCTTACAATAAATAATATACTACTTACTAAAATTGATAATATTTCTTTCACTTCCTATCACTAATGACTCAAATCTTATGAACTAAGTATGATATATGGTGTTTCAAATCATGACAATATATCACAAAATTTTAAGAATTTACTTCATAGAATACATTTAAATGGTAAATATATGGTTGACCACATGTAAAACATCACATACCACTAATGGTTATATGTCACAAATAATTGCATCTTTACAAGGTTTGATTTTTGACACCAAGTGACACTAGTAGACAATCCATTTCTCAAGGCCTATACTAGACCATACACTAGCATATGATCATGGATGATGCATCATTTTAAACTTAAATTTTTTAAAATTTACTTTAGGATAAATTAAAATATTTTGAATTCCATTTTAAATGATGAAATGTATTAGTTAATCATTGATCTACATTTTTTATTGAAATAATAATTTTAATTTATATAATTTATTTTTTGGGGAAGTAGAGATATTTTTAGTATTGATTGTATCATTGGGTTCATAATATATTATCTACTTACCTTTTTATAGTTCTAGATAAATTTTACCTGCTTCCTCAAACTTTTCAAGTAGAGAGCTCATAGTGTGACTCTCTTCATTGGATTGAATATTGAAGTTAAAAATTAAGAACCAAGTTTTCCAATCTTAGACTACTTATTCTAATCATTTGAAAATTATTTTACACTCTCTGGTATGATAATGCAATCAATCGACATATAAATATAAGGCCTCCAATGTAATTATCTAGATCATAAAATATCTTCATATGGAAAGTAATTGATTAGTTTCAAGAAATCGCATAGCTTGGTGATCCTCATATTTAATACCCATTTCTAGTACTATAGTGGTTTTACGTACTTCTCTTTTAATATCAGATCTTACATTACTAATTACATCATTTATAATAGGCTCATATTTTTTCATAGGTTGTTAGTATTTGTGTTTCAAATTTTCCTCCACATCATTTTGATTACTATCTTATATTTTATACTAGCACTTGACTCTCCAATTGTAGCTCTTAGCATTGTTAAACCCCAAAATTATACCACTATCCATTTTGACCAACAATTTAATGAAAAATATATTAATGTCCTAAAAATTATACTTATTTTAACCTATGATATACATAACCTAGTAGATCATGTTAGTTTATTCAAACAAGCCATTTTTTATTTAGATTTATAGGATTTTCTATATTCAATCTGTATAGCCTATAACCTAGTGTTGTCCATTGATTGTATAATGCTTTGTTTTCATCCAATTTTAAGGATATCTATAAGATAAAAAAATTATATTATGATAAAGTACCTTCACAAATTCAAACAAATGCAAATAATATATAGGTGATCCTTATAATTATAAAAGTACCTATCTAAAAAATAATCATGTAGCCATTATCTATCAACTTAAATACACCCCCAATATTTTTTATAGAGTATTTATACCGAAGAAGTAATTTTTTTTATATTACGTCTTTTTAAAAATAAATAAATAGGTATTTAACCTTTATAGTGTACCTAACCAACCTTGGATAAATGTTGTGATAGATGTTCGACTACTTGTTATAATCATTTCATAGACATCATTATAAGAATTATATATCATCATTGACTGACATCATTACAAGAGTTAAATATGATCATTGATAAGCATCATTAAAGGTTTTAAATATGATCATTTGATAGACATCATTAAAGGATTTAAACATGATCATTTGATAGACATCATTAAAGAAGTTAAATAGTGTGGGTTTTCCAACAATAACATAGATAAAATAATTAAACCATGCCCAAATCATTGCCTTCCTTTCTTGTTCCATGCCACCTATTTAACTCCTTATATTAACATGAGATTTATTTACTCTGAATTTGGTTACTCACTCAATAAACATGGTTTATTCATTTGAAGTACACATGTCCATTTTATATATAGATTTCATAACCTTTACAAGTTTAATTCATTTCATTACATGTTTTTCATTATGCAAGGTCAAAAACAATAATTTTTAAGCCTTAAAAACCATGCCACTAATTATCCATGCAATTCATACCCAAAAATCTCATAAATATCACCATATATATGGGTGATAATAATTTCTTATACATAAAATCCTATTTTAATAAAATTTTCCTTTGTGAACCTATGTATCCTTTCTTCTAGCCATATTTCAAGGTCTCTTTGACCTAAAAACCCTTTTAACACCTTGCCCATCCTAGTAATTGAACCATTATTAAAAGTGGTGCCTAGAAATCCTCATCAAGGTATGTTATTAATTCAGTCTGCAAGTTACTATGAGACTCATAAGATATGAAATGATCCACACATGATAATTTGATGGTTTAAATTATTTTAACTTGTATTTATTCAAATTATCTACCTAAAATGGAGTGATTAAAATTTATAATTTTAAAAGACAATAATAATTTCAAAGAGAACCATGTATAACTCAGAAAACAAAATAATTGTTATTCACACAATTAACTATAGCAAAGTTCTAAGGCTAAGGATAATTATTTTTGTAAGAGACATTGATTCCCAAAATTTAGTATATCAAAATAACCAAAACAATAAATAACTTATCTTCCTACGAGTGCTAGATACTTATACATTTAACATGAAGCTTTAGCCTCTCATATCTTCATTTCTCTTCCTAATTTATCATAGGAAATTGTTTAACCTTATATTTTTATTTTCTACTTACATGAACATATACAAAATACAAAATATATATGTCTCATATTTTATAACATCTAAAAGAATCTTACAATGTAGAATTTGTAATCCCTTAATAACACTAAGTCTTTATATTATGAAGAGTGATACCTTTAATATGCCTTGCTCAATTTTTTCTACCAACATATACCCAAAGTCCTAGGGTAAATTTTAGTGGCTAATTTTCATTAATTCACAAATATTCAATTTTTAGGAAATTATATTTGGTGATTTATTGAAAGAAGTACATAAGACCCATTTACCTAAATTTCTAGGATGTAATTTTTTTTTTGGGATGTAATCACCAATTATTTAAAATAATTATGTGGGAATCTATGTAATTCATCTTATATATAGTACAAATGTTCACATGGGTTACCATCGAAGTCTCATTTAGGAAGTAATTGTGTGCATTAAAGAGTTAAAGTAGGGAGGTTGTGGGATAAATTCAAAAAAAGTATAAAAACTTTCCTAAACATTAATATTATTACTTATTTTGATTCCTCTCAAATATATATGAAATGTTAAAAAAACAATAATCTCAATCTAAGTCTATATCAAAAATTTATGGCCTCAAGATGTTGGGGTTTGATTGTCATCAGGTGACACATGGTGTCGCCTAGTTGTATCATGATGTTGTATCTTGGTAGCATCATGATGTTTTTAGTTGACATAATATAAAAAAAATAACAAAAATTATATAATAATATGCTATCAATTAACAACATCGTTATGCTACCAAGCAACAACATCATGATGCAACTAGGTGACACTCTGTGTCGCCCAACGATAACCAAACCCCAACTTATTAAGGCCGTAACTTTTGCATATGAACTTAAATTGAGATTTTATTTTTATAAATTCCATATATCTTTGAGATGAATCTAAATATTTAATAATATTAAGGTTTAATAAAGTTTTTGATACTCTTTTTAAATTTGTCCCACAACTTATTTGTTTTAATTGTGTAGATGAGCAGTTATATGAAAAACTTAAAAATGAAATTTTTTTTCAAAATATTTAGATTCACCAAGGATAAGAATCATATTCACCTAAAAAAATCTAAGGGGGTTTATAATATGGGCTCTTAAAATTAACCCTAGAAATTCCTTGGCATTAAGAACATATCAAGAAGAAGCAATTAAGAAATTAAGCTATTGTACCTTCCCTTAAAGTGTTGGATGGAGTGATTGAGGATGAGAAGGGATGATGAGGGATTGAGTAGAGATGATAAGTGTGTCATGAGTTATGGTTATGGTTAATAAGGGAGTTATTATGGAGGATGAAGGAGTGATTATGGATGATTAGGGATGGTGAGGTTGACTGAGGGAGTGATTAGGGGTGATGATGGATGAGGAAGGAGAGATTAGAGATGATGAGGGATGATGAAATATTTTAATAATCATGAGTGATGGTGAGGTTCAATGAGATATTTATTAAGGATAATGAGTAAATGATTATAAATGATGATAAATGTGAGGGTCAATAAGGAAGTTATTAGGTATAATGAAGGATGAGTATGGAGTGATTAGGGATGATGATGGATGAGGAGGAAGTGATTATGAATGATTAAGGAAAATAAAGTAGTGATTAGGGATTATAAAGGAGTGATTAAGGATGATTAAGGATGGTGATAGCCAATTAAGGAGTCATTAGGGATAATGAGGGATTAATTAAAGATGGTGAGGTATGGTGAGGATAAATTAGAGAGTGATTATAGACAATGATGGATGAGATTGGAGTGATTAGGAATGATGAGGGATAGTGAGGGTTAATGAGGGAGTAATTAGGGACAATGAGAGAGTGATTATAGAATATGAGGGATAGCTAGGTTCAATTAGGGAGTGATTAGGCATGGTGATGAATGAGGAGATAAATATTATGGGTGATGAGGGATTAGTAGCAAGTGATTATGGATGAGGGAGGGATGATGAGCAAGTGAAATTAACATAAAATGATTGATTGATGTGTGTAGGTCATCAATATAACATATATTGTCCTAATCACACCACTTTGGATTAAGTTAGAATTGCATCATTTGAAAACTTTAATTTTTACAATCCTAGTACTCCTATAACTTTTAGAAATCAATCTAGATCACACAAAAACCTTAAAAATGACTATATGTTTACCAAAAATGGATATAAATTACAAAATTTATGCTCTGAAATCCCTGGGTTTAATACTATGATGCTAAAATTTCCTAGGTACTAACTATATACACAAAATATTTTCAAAATTTATAAATTATTTACACTTTATATGTTTTAGTAACCCACCAAGTCTCTATCCCTTTGAGTGCACACATTAAGGGGTGAACTGAGAAAGGAGTGGGAACACCACTAGTTCTTTGTAGGATTCTTTTCCCTTATTACCACTTTTTATCTACACACCCATTTCCTAATAACATTCCTATAGGATTTGTATCTTATTTATATGTATACACATAATATTTTCAAAATTTATCAGTTATTAATGCTTTCTATCTTGCAGGAACCCATCAAATCTCAATCTCTCTAAGTGCATGCCTTAAGAGGTGTACTAATAAAGTGGTGGGTAGACCATTGGTGCTTGGTAGGATTAGTTTCTCTTATTGCAACTTGTTATCTACACACCCATCTCTTAAAAACATTCTCCTAAGCTTTTCCTCCTTTTTTACACCCTCCTCTAGTCATTTTTCACATTTATTAGCCCTTTCCTAGCCTAAACAACTTTTATATGGTTTACATTAAATTTTGGCCCCATTGACATTGTAATATAACCTTTTCTTTATCCTTTTTAAACACAAAGTTTTGCATAAATTGGTCGAACCAGTTGCCTCAATTTTCAAAATTTGAAAGTAGAATTTAAGACACTTCAATATAAAATTTGCAATATTAACCATCTCTAAGCCCATAAAGGTTCCTCTATTTATTTTCTCTATCATTTTATTAATTTATTCAGTTCTATGTTTCACAAGTTAGTAGTCTTCAAAACTGCAACCTTACATCCAAATACATCAACCTAGTCAACTTAGTTTTGTGGTATGTCTTTTGTCTAAGAGACATAGTTGACATGTTCAACTCTATTATTAAAAACCTTTCTTCTAAAGAACATTAGTGACCCATTTGAATCTATTCTATACTATTTGCATATAGTGTTGCCTAAACTAACTCTATACTATTCTCAATGAAGGAATTAACAACTATTTTCTAGTAAGTAATTCACATTTCCTTTTTAATTGTTTACATGCTTAGATTAACTCACATAGTCTAAATAGGTGGTTTTCAAATTAACATTTAGTTACACTATTTTACTCTTTTGTGCACACTACCAAATCACATAAAATTCAAAAATAATTTAAACACTTGTCTTCCTAAGGCCTACCTATTTGGATTTCATCACCAAAGGGGAATCTAACTTGGTTTTTGGGCTAAGTATTAAAATGTGTTTAATGGTATATATTGGTAAAGCACCCAACACCCTTATCATTATGGGATTAGGAACTAAGATGGAATCCCCATAACTAATATAGTGCCTCTTCCAACACAAATCTTTTTCAGCCCAAACATCTTGAAGCCATCTATAAATTGCCTTTCTAGTTCCTTATTTTCATCCAACTCTCTTATCACATCTAAATCAATACTTTATAATAAATAAAATAACACTTAGGATGACCACTTAATTATAATTTAATTTTTATTTGATTTCTTTCTCTCTAATCACTACATGTTGTATTTCAAAAATGTGCATTGGCAAACATTAGTGTAAGGTTTTTTTATATGTGCCCCAATTAGATCACTCACATCGATCCAATTGTTTATGTGTTTCCTTTCATTATTCCTCCACATATCATGTAATAAATCTTCCCTATTTCAACACATTTTCATTCTAGTCAATATAGTCTCTTATAGACTATATTTTACCCCTTATCATTAGTACATAATCAACTTATACAATTGTGTATCTTTATCATCATAATTTGTCTCCTAATTTTCAATACAGAGTCAACCTAAATGTCTTTGTATTCTTCTCTACTAAGTAGGTTATATAACACATTCAACCTACATGAATTTGTATCCTTATCATCTTATTTTCTCCCATATCTCCAATATAGATTCAACTTGAATGACTCTGTATTCTTCTCTACCTATTGGATTATGGAACATAGTCAACCTACATAACTTTGTATCCTATTGTTTTCCTTTATCCTTTTCTCATCTTTTTTCCTTCCTAACCTTTCTCTCTAATCATGAACCTCCAATTTGAGGATAACACTAAGCCAAATTCAATATATATGATGAGCCTTATCCACCCCAATAGGTTTTCCCATAAATAACTTGTGGCTCCTATTCTTTAATGTGCATGTGCCCACTTGCACTACAAATTATGGGACCCCTCGTAATATATCTTTAGTTTTCAAACCTCTTTTCTCTTTAGAAGATCAACCTAAATTATTTTATACTCTATAAATGATTTTCTACATTAATGAATTTCCATATCATAAAATAAAATACCCTTTCACTATTTATCACCTAATGATAAGTGGTCAAATAAAATAACCCCATTTACCTTCCCCCACATTCTCACATGGATTTGGGGGAAATAACTTCTTTACCTCACAACTTATTCCTTCTCTTTTGAGCCCTTCTCATTCTATGACCTCTTATTCCTTGATTTCCTTCACCTCCATTCTAAGTATCTCTACTAACATGGCAATTTCAACATCTAGTGGGAATTTTCCAAGATCCACTCTTCTCAATTCTTCTACCATTTCATCATTTGATACCTAGCGTAATCATGTCACTAGTGCTCATTATTTTAATCCTTCTCTTAGTGAATATTTTGCAACCCAATCAAATCATGCTACTAGTACATCATTTACTAACAATTACTCTCATGATACTAATATCATGCATTACACCACTCATAGTGGTACCAAGACACTAATACCAACAAAAATAATTCACATTTTATTTATAACACCACTTAAACACATCATATTTGGTTGAAAAATCTTAATTAAATGAAAACTTTCCAAACTAATAATGACAAATAAATGATGCAAATTTAATATAATATTATCTATCTTCAAAATCACCCTCAAAAAGTTCTATGGGGATTACACAACCAAAATTCCCCCACCTCTCCTTCGGGATTCCCCACCTCTTCTTATTAACAAAATAATTAAACACCTTAAAAATTAACCTCTTACACCTCAAATTTACAACATATATATAGGAGGTATCACTCCTACCATTAGCTATAATGGGTCAATTTATCTTATCCTACACTTAAATTATACACTTAAAAACATTTGGCTATATATATACAAAAATTGGGTAATGTTAAACACTTTTGATGTTATCAAGATATTAGAAAAAACTCTCTCTAGAGATGCTTTAGATTGGTATAACCAACTCAAATCTCATTCCATCACTAGCTTAGAATATTTAGTTAATGTTCTAGTACAAGATTTTCAAACTAGTGACCTACCTAAAAATACATTGGTTCATTTCATTAATTATAAGTAATTTGAAATAGGAAAGACAAAAGCTTTCATCAAATAGTGGAAGACTGATGAGCTCATAAAATGGCTCATTATATCCACAAAATAACATCCTTTTTTCTTCATAGGAAGTAGATACAAATGTAGTTTCTAAACTTATGGTCTATCTAGAATAAAATAGTAAGTATATATCATGGTTATGTCTTTAAATTTTTATGTTATCCATTCTTTAGCTATTATTAATGATTATTGGGGAAAATATGTCAATAAGTGCATATAAAAATCATACTAAGCTAAGAATGATTCAAAGTATGAGGAGTAACCATTAAAGCATAATGTTGAAACAAGATCCCATATATTGGTCAAGTTATGGACTCCTATAGGTTTGATGTAGACTCCCACAATAGCAATGGATTATAGAAAGTTTATTACAATAGTTATGGATTACATAATAAACTCCTACATGCTTGTTATAGTAGCTATAGATTATAACAAGATTGCTACAATAGCTACAAATTATAATAGGCTTACTATAACTAATTACGAATTACATCAAACTAGTTATAAATTACATTAGACCAGCTATGGATTACATTAGCTAGCTACAAATTTTACCATGCTTTATATGGATTTCACTAGGATTATTATGGATTTAAGTGGGTTGTTATGGATTTCAATAGAATTACTATAGAATTCAACAAAACTACTACAGACATGTTTGGAAAGTATTTCTAAATTTATTCTAATGTTCTAACTATCATGAAAAATGCTTTCCATTTAAATTTTTTTCTATATATAGGTTTAAATGTATAGACTTTTCATTGTAAATTATATTCAAATATAGATTTATGTAATTTTATTCCAATAAATATCTCTCTCCATATTTGGCAAAGATCGAGATTATATTTTAATATATTTTATTATTGGAATAAATATCTCTATCCATATTTTATGGATATTGAGATATAATAGAGTATCTTGGTTATTACTCCAAAATAAGGTGTTATTTGAAAGCATGATTTATAAATGCAACTTTCCACACTTGAATAAAAATAATCAATTAATAAATCAATACAACTTTTCCTTTCAATATTATGAGTAGTCCATCTGAAACCTATGTTCTGAATAAATCCTCTTCCGAGGAATGAGCCAGCCACTCATTCCAAGAAAGATGGATCAATGTATGTTTATTTTATTTATTTATTCTATAATTATCATTCTTATGTAAATTCTTATTTTATTTCTTTATTATTATAAATAATTTATATTTTATAGTTTGTTGTAGACCTAAAAGTATTTTATGTGTTTGTCACTTATTTTCAATTTAGCAATTTATTTTATACAAGTGTGTTTTAATTTCATGCAAGCATGCTTTAAATTAATGAAAGTGTGATTTTATTTGTATAAGCATGGTTTTCAATTCCATAAATCATGATTTTCAATTGTAGAAAGTGTGATTTTCAATTCCTACAAGTGTGGAGTGTGATAGAAGGAACCATTTGCCAAAGGTCTCTTTTTCCTATTGCATATAGCCTTCAAATGCCAACATTGGATTGAAAATATTAAATTAAGGGTATTTATGACACCCATCAAAGACATTATCTAAAAAGTGTGAACACCACATGGAAGATGATAACCTCTTTCATTTATTCACCAAAACTCTCTATCCTAATTGCAATATTGGGTTTGGACTCTCTCTCCATGCACTTTGAAAGAGACTATTGACCAAGCCAAGCACCAAAATTTCCTCATGCATCAATTCAAGTTATCCCAGCCTTCTATGGGAACTTGTATGCTCATCAAAAATAAAAAGAGTCATGTTACTAATGATGGTGTCACCAATTCATATGATATTATCAATAATATTCAAGTTATTTCTCCTAACCAAGCTTCAAAATAAGCTTCCCCTCGAAACCAAATCTATAATCCTCACTTATCTTCAATAATTAAAATCAATGTTCATAAGACTTTATCCTTAGCAGAGCTCAAAAATCATCTACCAAGGCCTCTTCTATGAGAACTTGATCCCACTCAGCCTATGAAATCATGATATAATCCAAATAAATTCTACTGGTTTCATGCTAGTTGGGGTCATTCTCATGATACTTTTAGGCAATTGCATAATTATCTATGGATTTCTTCCTTGGTCCCAATTTCAACCATGATTATATCATTCATGAATGTTGACAAACCTATGACACTACCTTAAAATCTCATGAAACACAAATCAAAACTCAAGATTTAAACTAGGTTAATGCTCATCTGGCCATATACAAAGACCCTCTTCAAAATAACCAAGATAATAATGATAAGCCTAATCCTTACACTAATAATGTTGATAAGATTATAGACCCAAATCTTAAAGATAATTTTTTCAATATAACTAATATACGAAGGGTAGTTTCCTTCATTAATTCTCATCCCACCCATACTCACCAATCATCTCACACTTTTTGTGTTATCTAGGATTCTTCCCCAACTCACCTAATAGAGTCAGGGCAAGAAGACCTTATCTATTTTGATGAACCAATTCCAACACCTCCATTGGATAACACCTCTCATACCATTTCTACAACTTCTCTAACCTATTTATCCATCACCAATGATACTCAACCTTATAATACCACTCTTTCAAATCTATCTCAAAATAAACCCATCAACTACCTCATTCTCTCAAATTAGTTAACCAACATGTACCCCAATTAAACCTCCCACATCCTATCAACATAAAGTCACATGAACTTCTTATCCTCTCTCCAAGTAACTCCTTCAAAAATTTGCACCTTTCTCTCTAGTAGTCCCCTTATGGGTTATGATGAATGGGATCCTATCACAAAACTTACTAATCACCCCTCTAAAATCCCATTTATCAAACTTATGTGGACCTGTCTACATCCTTTTAATAATATTATGCATCTCCTATTCAAAATGAACATTCCTAATCCTCCCCTAGTAGGATATCAAGCCACCTTATCTGGATCAGAAGATAGCATTTTACAATAGTGAAAAGAGATGTCTATACACATGGATGAAATAATGGATACCTCTCTTTCCCTCAAATTATTAGTGCCCAAATCAATGATATCCAAGTCAATCATACCTTTATTAATGAGAGTTTATGTACTTGTGTTTCCTTTATCTATTTTATTAAAACCCTTCGATACTCTTAATGTATCCTATGTCAACATAAAACATGTGTTAAGGCTATGACCTAAGGGAAATGCCTCTTTTAGGGTTTTTGTGTTTTTCTATCACCATCCCACCTATCATTGTTTGAGTAAAGGTTATGATCTTTAATTTTCCTCTCTCTTATAACATCTTTTTTGGTAGGCCATAGACTCATCACATGATGGATGTTGCTTGTTCTACCTACTAATGCATCAAGTTCCCTCATAATGGTGAAATCTATAAAATTCAAGGTGACACTAAACCTTAAAATTTTTTAAAATTCCAAGATCATGGTGTCTTAAAATTTTTAACCCTTGAACCCTTACTGAGTATTCCATTATGAGAATCTCAATGGTTTAACTTCCTTGTCAACTCTACATGATGTTACCATGGTCAGCCCAAAATCATCAAGAATATCCAACCTAACCTCTTAGATTTTTATGATGATGATCTTAAAAAGATGAATCTTAATATAAATACTCTTTATATCTCTCATCTCATTTCTCAGCTTCTACCTTCTCTAAGGCCACATTCCCATCAGCCACCTAATAATGATATACCCATAGTCTTAACTAAGAATTAAAACTTCATTCATCATGTAACCTCTGATGAAAAGGTCATCCCTACCTACATAATTTATCTTTATACACCTGAATATGATGATGGCTATACCTTAGATGGCCCATTTATAGGAGGTCTTATTTAGGCTCGAGATGCTAAAATCACTCATTATCATTCATTTTTATTTTAGTCTTGACATTTATCTTATCACATTTCATCCTATATAGTTATTAATTTTAGCATTTTTCCTCTTTTTTTCAAGGTAGAGATGGTGTATACAATTCAAAGTTTTAGAGAACCTATTAGGAGCATGCTTATGGACCATGTTATGACTTGTCCCTATCACTTTGGTAGATACCAAGACCCCTATAGCTAGTTTTCCCTTGAGATTCTTGCTACTATCCTTCAACCTTTTGTGCATCCTATCCCTCCCTCAATTGATTCTAGTTTGGATCCTATTTTGACTCCCTCTTTAGCTATGTCTCTTCCTTCTTCTATTCTTATTGTTCTTTTAGTTGATCCATGTCTAGTCTCTCCATAAGCCCCACCTTCCTTTGGTGATGTTTTGATTCCTTTATTATAACTTGCTCTTTTACCCATCTAATAGGTCGATCAAATATATTATGATATTAATAGAGTTTTCAATCTTTGGACTAGATATTATACATTATACCAACCTTCCCTAGCTTCTATTTCCACTCCCTCTATTAGTACACCCACAAAGTCTACTAATAAGTGTATTTGTTACTTTAATGGCATAAATAATCATTACTCTATACATTTTATTAATATTAGATAATATATAGACACTTTATATAGTACTCTCCCTTTACCTATCAACAAGGCTATACCTCCCCTAAACATATCACCTAAATATCTTCCCAAATATGGAGAGGTATATTGTCTATGGCATAAATGTCGTACCCATCACACTACTCATTTTCACATCCTTAAAAATCATCTCAAGGATAACCTTATGACAATTCCTATGCATATTATCCCTCCTCCCATAGGTTTCTTATTAAGGATTGTCCTTTTTGTCAAAGGTACATCTTGCATGAGGTTGATGTCATTGAGAGAGTGTGCCTAGCTAGCAGTATATTGATATGACAAGGGGTATTGATGGAGTGTTGTCATGAAATAATGTTGTTATAAAAAATAATTTTGATACAAAAGGGATAATTTAAAAGAAACAAATACCTTATGTTTGCATGAAGGTACAAGTCTTTGAGTAGCCTAAGCCTGGTCATGACATGAAGAGACCTTCTGAGAAGGTATGAGCTAGGTGACCTAGTGAGATAAGTGAACATAGGCATGAGTGGTTTTATGAGGTTGCTTAATCATGTATATGAGGAATTGGAGAACTAATGAGATTTTTATGGTGATCCTATAGGGGTAAGACCTTCAAACCAAGTTTACACCTAAACCACTTGTAGACCCTACTTGGCCTAATAAGGTATTATGATCCATTATCAAGGCATGTGGAGGATGTATGGAAGTGCTTAATCATGAGAAAGGTTTCTTTAGTATTTTATTGTGGTGTAGAGTTCATGGAAAGAGTCATGTTGGTTATTTTGAAGGCCTAATGTGGTTTGTAGGTCAAGGTCTAAGAGAGCAAAGAGAGAGAGTGTGGCCTAATGAGGGGTAATGATCATATTTCAAGGTTTTTGAGATTATTTAATCATTTTCATATGTGATTTATGTTTTTTCAAGTTTTTTCATGTATTTTTAGGTCATAATTTGAATGACAAGACATGAAAATTTGTTTTGAGGTCTCTCGAGTGCTCAAAATGAAGGGTTCTCAACTCGAGAAGGATTATATTGTGATCATAAGCTCATCATAACTTTGCATCATAACCTAATATATTCATTTTATATTTTTAATGTTATATACATCTTTTTTTTATTAAGGGTCTATGATTTATGAATGATTTTTAAGAATGGAAAAAGGTTTAAACCCTCTTATAACCCTAATAAGGACATGATGTTGAGGATATTGATTAAAAGTGCTCAGAATGGATTTTTATGATTATTTAAGCTATTGGATCTTATATTTGACTCTTGAAATCAACTCTAAGTGTGATTGAGCTATTAAATGTGTGAGTATAACCTATAATAAAGTACTAATTTCTCATAGATTTACTGTAACAATCAAAGTTGACCAAGTCAAAGTGTGTAAATAGATGGAGGATGAATATTGAGACTCATTTTTAATTTAAATGAATGTTGATAGATAATTTTTTATACCTCACATGTTCTAAACCACTTATCCAAGTTATCTAGTTGTTAATAGGCCTAATGGTGTAAATAGTGAAAAACTCAAAAAATAATGAGAAGATGATTAGGAATGTGTTATCATAATATGGTGATGAAACCAAGTACATGGATATGTTTTATAGGACTTGTAATACATGTTCATTTTTTCTATTATTTTTTAAATTTATTTAATATAGTTAAAAATTTTCTCACAAGTTGACTTATCTAGTTTAGATGAGACAGTGAGATATAAGGTCATGAGATTGGCCAACAAGACCAATATATTAAATTTGACCATATTATATTTATATATAATAATGGTATAATTATATCATATTATATTTTACTTGAATCATAATTCATTTAATTTGTCTATATAGGTGTTATACATATGAGTCACCATGACTGGTCTTTGAGGGAACTAGCAGTTCTGAGTGAGTGAGTTTCAAAAGTGTTTTTGAGGATTTATGCCCTAATTTGAAGATTATAATCAATTTGGTGAAGTTTTTTATGTATTTGAGTATTTTTATTAGTAATTTATTATCACATTTTTTAATTAAATGATGTTTTATCTTTAGTTGTTCAAGACAGACATTTCTATGTACATGAAGGCCTAATGTAAATAGTATTAATGGTGTGATTCAAGAGGTGGTTAGAGATCAAAAGTGCCATGAAACTAATATTAAATTTTTTTGGGTACATTTTATTGGTATATAAAGTGTTCCTACTATATGTTAAGTTTTAAAGTGTTCCAAAAAGATCAAAGGGTAACATGTACTAATGAAGGCCTAATTGAATTAGGTCTCCTTAGTGGTTTAAAAGAGGTTTTGGTCTTTTAAGGTGTGGAAAACATATTTTAATGACTTTTTTATGTATTAAATGTTTTATAATACCTATTTTAATATTAATCCATGTTTTTAAGTGTGTATGGCCAACCAAGAGTTGTGTCAGCTAGAGGATTGCATACGAACAAGGCCTAATTTGTAAGTTAGAGTATGTGAGAGTATAAGTGAAAGAAATATAACATTGAAGAGATGAATGGGGTTTTATAGCATAATAATGGTGTATAAAAACTATAATTAATATTTTATATGGGTAATATAGATGAATATAAAGGTTATATGACCTAATCTATCTTGAAAATATCTAGGTGTGTGAAGAATCCTAGAAGGTAGTTTGAGAAGGATAGAAGAGTGAGAAGATATAAAGAAAGTTATCATCAACTATTGTGTGATAAAAAGGTTTTATTAAGGTGATAAAAATATTCAAGTGGCTGATTTGGTGCTGAGTCATTTAATGGGTTGGTGCCTCCTTACAAGTTGGTGCATGTTAAATCCTAGTTGAGTGGGTGCTTCACTAATTGGGGTTAGTACTCCATGTGGAGTTGGTGATTGACCAAAGATTGGTTTTTATATTATAGTAATATATTCCATTTGATTATATCTATGGTTTTTATTCCCATTGAGGGTTTCCCATATATATTATGTGTTCTTATGTTTATTACTTATGTGGATATATGTTTATGATTGCTAGATTTATATGATTGCTTGAAGGATTCATGATTTCTTAAGTGAACTTAAATAAAATAATAATATTAATAAGACTGATTCAACCCCCCCCCCTTATTAATAATCTTGATTAAAATAATTGGTATTAGATCTTAGTTGTTTGAAGTAAACCTAAACAACTTGAAGGTGATCTTAAGAAGTATAAGATGTTTAGTGATAAAAAAGCAAAAGATAACATGTATGATGAAGAAGTCTACTATGATAGTGAAGAAGGAGAAGCTAAAGTTGACCTTGAAGCTAAGATCATAAGTACCATAGATGATTTGAAGTACTGAAAGAAGACTATCAAGGATCTCAAAAATTATTTATAAAGTGTCAATACAAAGTTTAGATCAAATGAAGTTGAGTATGATCTTTTGAAAATAGAGCTAGATTCCTTAAAGGTTGAGTATGAGAAACTGATAGACAAGATGAATAATATTTAGAAAGAGTGTGATAAATGGAATTAAAAATAAGTTAAGATTACCAGCATAAAAAGACCAATCAGCCAATCCAATGCAATAAGGGATAAGTTATCATAGGACCATGGGAAAAAGAATGATCAATCAATAGGTAAGTACAAAAATGTTATTTGTTATGTTATCATAATATGGGACACATTGCAATATTTTTTTTAATAGAGTTAGAAGGCCTTCAATATTCAAAAATATATATGAATCTCCTAGAGTGAATGATAAGGTTCAAACATGGGTATGTAATCCAAAGCAAGTTACGACTGATCATATTAAGCCCAAGAGTCAAGATGGATTATTTTCTAAGAAGGAATAAAAGACCAAAGATGATTATATGTTAGCTCAAATTGCATTTCACATTCAAGATGAAGGCATGAAGTGGTATATAGATAGTGGTTTTTCAAACCACATGATAGGAGACAAAAATAATTTCATTTCTTTAAAGAAGAATGTTGTAGGAATAGTGATATTTGGAGACAACACAACTACCAATATAGTTTGTAAGGGTATCTTGAGTTTGGACAATGGGAATACCAAGACACAAAATGTGTTGTATGTGGAAGGTTTGAAATATAACATGCTTATTTTAGCCATATTTGAAATCAAGGATACACACTAACCTTTCATGATAGAAGGTGTGAGATAAGGAGACAAATCAAGAAGGTTGATTGACAATGCTAAGAGGACTGAGAATAATCTATATGTCTTGAATGAGATAAAAAAAGGAAAGATGATTTATAATCAAGATGGATGAAATTTTTCAATGGCATAAAATTTTAGGTTACCTAAAATTTAATAATATGGTCAATATAAGCACTAAGAAGTTTCTGAATAACATGTGTAAGGTCACCAAACCTACAAACATACTTTTTAAATCATGTCAACATGGTAAGAAGACTAGAAAAAGGTTCAATTCCAAGGATTAATATACTACAATACCCTTGGAGTTAAAACACATTCATCTATGTGGGATTAAGAGAATTCAAATCATTCAAGGAGATAGATACTTCATGTTACTCATAGATGAATACACAAGAATGATTTGGGTATCATTCTTGAAAGAAAAGTCAGAATCTCTTGACAAGTTTAAGACATTCAAGGCTCTTGTTTACAATTAGAATAATGGGAATATCAAGTTCCTAGTATCTAATAGAGGAGGATAGTTTTGGTTTGATGATTTTTATAACTTCTGTGAGGTTCATGGAATAAGGATATAGTTCTTATTAGCTAAGATCCCTTAGCAGAATGGGGTAGTGAAAAAAAGAATAGGATAGTTCAAGAGATGGATAGAATTATGCTAAATGATTTTATATCATCCAATGGATATTGGAGAGAGATAGTAAGCATGGTTATCTATATTAAATAGGATAGATAAGTACTAATGGTAAAAATACTCCTTATGATTTTTGGAAAGGTAAACCTACTAATGTGGAATACTTTAGAGTTTTTGGGAGTAAATGTTTCATCAAAAGAGATGATTTATACTTAGGAAATTTTGATTCTATATTTGATGAAGGTATATTCTTAGGATACTCATCAATGAGCTCAACTTATATATGTTATAAAAATATGTTATGGAAGATAGTGGAAAGCACCAATGTGAATATTAATGAGATAAGGAAATCACACTCACAATCAAAGGATACTTTATAGAGTCTGGACTTCAATAATGAAGAGGAAACTATAGAGGTTGATGAGTAATAATAATAAGTTGAGGAGAGACAAGACTCAAAAGGACCCTTAAGATAGATTCAAAGAGATCATCCTGAATCTCAAATCATTGGCAACAAGAATGCAGGTATGTAAACAAGGAGAAGACTGATAAGTAATCTAATTCAAGAGAATGTTTATATATTGTCTAATATTGAACCTAAGAATTTTATATAAGAAATCAAAGAATTTTTTTGGATAGATGTTATGAATGAAAAGTTAGACCAAATAGATAAGAATAAGACTTGCGAACTAGTTCCTAGGCCTAAAGACAAGAATGTCATTGGCACAAAATGGGTGTTTAAAAATAAGCTAAATAAAGATGGAGAATTAATTAGTAACAAGGGCATATTGGTATGTAATGGATATACATAAGTTGAAGGGGTAGAATGTGAGGAGACTTTTTCACCAACAGCAATATTGGAAGCCATCAGATTGTTTATAGCATATACAAGATTCAAAGGGTTAAAAGTTCAACATATGGATGTCAAAGTTGCATTTTTTAATGGTAATTTGGAAGAGGAAGTGTACATAGAGAAACCTTAGGTTTTATCACTATCAGGTGATAAGGATTATGTTTTTAGATTAAAAAAGGCTCTTTATGTTCTAAATCAAGCTCCTAGAGTTTGGTATGCTAGGTTTGATAGGTATATATTGGATCAAGGATTCAAATGAGGGGTTACAAATAGTAATCTATAAATAAATGCATAATTTAACGATTAATTGATAGTATTTGTCTATATGTATGACATCATCTTTGGTGTAAACAATGAAAACATGACTAAGGAATTTACAAAGGTGATGAAGAAAGAGTTTGATATGTCCATGATAGGAAAGCTATCATTATTTCTTGGATTGTAAATTACTTAATCTAAAAAAGGTATATTCATCTCACAATCCAAGTACATAAGAGAGATGTTGTATAATTTTCATAATTTAATACACCCATGATAATAAGGTGTAATTTTAGTAAGGAAGATGAATATCCAAAGGTCAATCAGACATCATATAGGTCAATGATTGCAATTTTATTATACTCCACTACCTTTAGACATGACATCCTGTAAGTAGTAGGTCTTATGGGAAGGTTTCAAGAAAATCAAAAGGAAAATTATTTAAAATTTTTAAAAAGGATACTTAGGTATCTCAAGGGGACTATGGAGTTTAGGTTGTGGTGTCCAAGGAGAAATGAGTTTTACTTGACAGCCTATATAGATGCAAATTGGGCAAGAAGTCTATATGATAAGAAGAGTATCAGTGAAGAATCTTTCTTCTTAGGTGGGTTCTTATTTTCATGTGTTGAGGTATGTTCCTAGTGTCGGTGTTGAGGTATGTTCCTAGTGATGGTATTAAGTTGAATGTCCTTTGAATGTCCTTCATGTCAAAAGTCAAGATTGATGTCATGATTGGTGAAGCGGTGTGTAACAAAGAAGTTTTATCTCTCTGTTGAGAGAAAATTTGAAGAAAAAATAGTATTATTTATTTTCTTTGATGACATGTCAATATCATGTTCAAGATACAAGGGAAGCATCTTGATTAAGCTCTAATTACTAAGGAGCATACAATGTATGCACATGGGTAAACAAGTCCTTTTATTATATATGAGGTCTTGATACAATTTTTTTATGTGATGGAGCTCATAAAGTTTTTTGAGAATGGACTTTTCTTCAAAAAATAATGTTTATAAAATGAAATCATTAAGAACTAACTTATTTATGTCCAAATTCTAAGCACTAGGTATCTTGAGTAGCCTAGTCTAGCTCTATGAAGATGTATCCATGAAACATGGTAAATCTTTGTGTTATGGGTTAATACAGACATGAGTAAGTGTTATAAGTTGTTTTAACAAGGTAAAGAGGAAAATAATTCTTCATATGGGGTCAAAATCTCAAGATTGAACCTTGGCTCCTACATGAAGAGACCTAATGAGGAGACACAATCTTAGTGTCTTAGTAATATAAGCTATATGAGACTTATGTAAGGAAGGTTGGTAGTGTGAGATCATGTTATGATTTTTTATGACATGGGGTTAGATTTTTTAAGATAGTTTAATAGGTTTCATGAAATGATCATAGTCTAAGTTTGACTAGTAGTATAAGGCCTAGTATGTAAAGTGACCTATAATGACCTAATGAGGGGTCAAGATCATTTACAAAGGTGGAAGAGCTATTGAAAGAGTTAAAAAGTGTGTGAGAGTTAATTTTAAGTAAATTTACAAAGTTTTAAGTCAATACCTAAAGGCAAAATCATGAAAACATGTGGTAACATTGATTGTGTGCACAAATTAGAGTGTTACAGACCTGAGAAGAAGTGTCTCATTCTTGTTAGTATGTAAAACCTTTTCATGAGATCTTGATCACTTCATGGTAGTTTGGGAAGGTCCCTATATTTAATTTCTTGGCATTGGTTTTGGATTTGAGAGGAAATCCATTATGAATTATTCATAAGAATGTAAGGTAGTCAAAACCATCCTAAAACCCTAACAAAGACCCAATAGGAAAGATCTAATTGATTATGGATCAAAAATTTCAAGTTGACCTATTTTTATGTTTAGAACATGTAAATTACTCTTTAAGGTTTCCTTAGGTGATTTTTGTTTGTCTTGATAGTGAGTAAAAGCTATAGGAAAACCCTTATTTTTTGGTTTTTTGATGTTATAGGTAGGGTTGACTAGGTCAAAGCATGAAAATGTATGGAGGATGATTTGTAATATTCATTGTTTTTTCCCATGAATTTTTTTAATCAACTTTATAACCAAAAATGTGTTAAACTAGTCATGGAATTTAGCATGTCGCTAAACTAGCCTAATGAGCATAATAATGAGAAAACGAGGTGAGAATGAGAATTAGATTAGGGATTAGTTACATAGGAATATGAATGGATTATAAGGCATGCGGTCATTATTAAATAACTACCCATCATATCCCCTTGTTTTATAATTTTTTATGATTCCTATATCTAAGCAAAATGTTGTCATCAAAGTGGTCTATCTAACATAGTGAAGATTGTGTAGAGTGAAGTAGTGAGATTTGTCTGTAAGTCCAATATTAACTTATGGCCATGAAATATATATTCTAAAATATTATCTAAGGCTGATAAATTTTAACACAAACCCATTTTAATATCATATCATTATTTCCACTAATGTTCTAATAATTTATTTGCTTGATTGTGTTTTTAGTACTATAGGCAACTTTCTATGTGTAAGTGAAAAGGATGTCCTTGAGTCATTCTATAATAAGTTGAAGGATCCAAAGATATTTAAAGTATTATAAAGATCTAATAGTATCATTTCAATGTGTTTATATATATTTAAATTCCATGTTCAAGCTTGGATATTCAAATGATTTTTATTTTGTGTTGACATTGTTTAATGTTTTTTAGCAAGTCTTTTATAGAAGTGTTCCTGAGGCCTTTTGGCCTGTGTGGTGAAGACAAAAGCATTTTGGAAAGTTTTTCAAGTCTTTAGGATCACATTAATAGTATTTTATATGTGGTTTATTTTTAAAAATTTTGTATTTGGTTTAAAGTTGCAATATATAATTTTTGGTAGTGAGAGGGCCTATTGGTGAGGAAACCTAATTGGTAGGTCCATGTAGTGAAATGGGACAAATGGAGTTGGGTATCCAAGGTGAACTTATCAAGGTTATATTGGAGCCATGTGTGAAGGGTTTCATGCATTTTTTATTAAAATAATTGTTCCTAAGGGTCATAGTGGTAATGTGACAATAAGATAGACCTAATTACATTAGGTTTCCTTTAAACCTAATGGTGGATTTAGCCCTTATGGATTATGATTGACTTATGTATTGTTTTTTTCACTTATGATACATTCGTAGTGATATATTTTAACCATAATCCAATTATGGTTAGGTCTTTGGCCAACTAAAATATGTATGATAAAGAATCAAGTATAAAGTTTGTTGAGCATGGTCATTTATGTCAAAGAGAGCATGAAAGACTAATGCATTAATGACAAAGTGATTAGATTGATGGTTTCAAGAGTGTTTTCTTATTTAAACTAATTTATTGATGATATTAAAGGTATGGTACTATTATAGAGACCTTATGATATTTTTTGAGTGCTTATAATGCATATGATAGTGAAAATAATTAATCAAATTAATCATATGAATGTCTTAACTCAAGTAGTCATCTTGATAGATAAAAGTGAGTGAGTAGATTGATGACATAATATCTCACATGTGTGAAAGTTTTAGGATTATTTTGATACACAAATGGATTCCCCTATGAAAGGTGATCATGTGGTTCAAATTTTAAGTCATGAGGTTAAACGTAAAAAAGTTTACTAAGGTGCAAAGTTAGCTTTCCAGGGAGTTTGCAATGGTTCTCATACTTAGCCCAATTTTCATTGTCAAAGATCTATGGTGAGCATTTAATTAGATCATAGATCTAATGGTGAGCATTTCATTTTACTAAATAATGATTTAATGGAGTGTGTTATCTTTTCATTATTAATCTAATGGTGTATATTTAGTCAATATGTCAAAGGTTCCTAATATTGCATGTGTTAGTAACATCTGTCTCAATCATGATGATTTGATAGAAGATCAATGGTATGTGGGTGTTTGTATAGATGGAGATCAATGGTGTGGTTTAAGTCAAATATTTAATGTTCAAAAGGAATATGTGACTTCCAAGTGGTTTAATATCAATGACTGATAATAACATGCATAGAAAGCATGTGAAACTACCAAGTGGCATAATAGTGGGGACTGATAACATTGTGCTCATAAGGCACGCGATGGTGCCAAGTGTCTTAATCATACAACCATGTGTTAAGGATCAATGTTCAGCATAAAAGAGTCAAATTAATTATAATTTTAAATATATTTATGGAGCATATTTTTTCAAACTACTAGGGGGTATGAGATGTATACATGTGTCTGAAACTTTCTACTTTATATAGTGTCTATTGGCACTTGAATTAACAAAGAAAAAACTAGTTTATATTATTTGAGCTATAAATTTTTCTATATGTAAAATTTATTATTATTATAAAATTAAAATTTGTAAATGACTTCAATTAAAATCTAGAGATATTAGTTAAAAGTTTTGAATGTTTATACAATCAAATATATTGTGCTCTAAAGTTGACTATGTATTTGACCATGTTCTACAAGTGACTTGAGAAGGATAATTGATTTTTTCTTGATAGTGTATTAGTTTTCAATATGAACTAACTACTTAAGAGTTTTTTATACTCCATCAAGAATATTTTTATGGATTATATAGGTTTTACCAATCCATATTCAGTGCAAGCAATTGCTTAGAAGTTGATTGTGCACTAGTAGAATAAGTGACCATGTTACAGAAGTGAGTTGGACAAGTACTGAGTAGAAATAAAGAATAAAATGAGTATGGAGATATTATATAAGTATCTAAGTATTATTATGAGTATTTTTTTGTCATATTTTTTCATTGATCAGATATGGAAAGTCAAAATAGTATAATTATATTTTGACTATGTGTGACCAGTCTGAGTGGTCATTTTGAGAGAGATGATTTAAGTGCTTAGAGATTGTGTTGAAGTTTCTAAATCACATGGAGGTGTTTTAGATATTCTAAAAGTTTCACCAACGTGATCTAATCATATGGATATTTTAAATACTTGAGTGTTTTCTTTATAAGTTTGAGACAATGTTTTATGTATATGAAGGCCTAAAGAGTAAGGAGACCTAAATAGTAGGTTCAAGTGTTGAGTTGGTTTTATAGGTGGCATGGACCCATAAGAGAGTGATAAATGGTATATTGGAGATAGGATTGATGTGTTTAAATCATTTATAAATGTTGAAAGTGGTCCAAGTAGTCTCACATGTAACGTGTGAGTATGAAGACCTAATTATTTTAGGTCTCACCAAGACCTAATGGTGGTTTGGGGCTAATGAGGTATTGGCTGACCTAAGGAGTGTGTTTTTCTTACATGTAACATGTATGAGGACATATTTAAAATTTATAATAATTAATTTAAGCATCTTGGATGACCAAGATGGGTTATATCAAGAGAGTGGTATAAATACAAAACATTATTGCCCAATTTGTGCTAGTTATAGAGTGTGGATTCAAGCGAAGAAGAGGACATTTGAAATAGAAGATATAGGTAAATTAAGACCATTAGAGCTTGAAAATAATTATAAATGTTTATCTAATTAGGTTTATGTATGAGGACACATAGGTCATTGGACCTAATGAGCCTAGAAGAGGCAGTTTGAGTTGTTAACCTTAGAGGTAGCTTGAGAGAGATTAGAGGTGAAGACTACAGACAAAGGTGAACATCATCAGTTGAAGAGTAGAAATAGTTTTTCAAGGTGATTTATTTAATTATCTAAGTGGGTTCTTAGTTTCTTATGGGGTTATTTCCTCCTTGTAATGTAAATCTTACTAAAGGTCTAGTTGTTGTGGGTGCTTAGCTAGACAAGGGAAGTAGCTCCTTGTGGGATCAATGTCTCACTAAATTAAGGGATGGGTGTTCCTTGATCAATTAGTTCTGGTCTAAATGTTGGATCTTGTTTTATAATATTATATTAAATCTTATAGGGTTTTTTGGGTTTTATCCCCCAAGAGGGTTGCCCACATATATGATGTATTCATGTGTATGTTTTGGATGTATGTGCTTTCATGTTTATGTTGTTTGATCAAGTTGATTTATTTTGAACTTTTAAGAGTTGAGAATTGAATTAGATTATATTTCATCATTGATTCACCCCCTCTATCTTAGTTATTTTACCTCTAATAATTGGTATCAGTGTAGGACCTTCTGTGCATGTTTAACCACTTGAAGGTGATCTAAGGTACAAATATGGATAAGTAATTGAATAAAGAGAATCAAGAGTTGAAGACTCAAGTAGTGGTTATTTATCCCTATTTAAAATCAAGTGAAGAATAGTGTAATTAGTTCAATGAATTTTTTGAGAAGTATAAAGGTAAGTTGATCAATTATGATCAAAATAAGATCATGCCCTCAAGATATAAGACTATTAAGGATGAATGCATCAAGATAAATAAGGAGATATAATATTTGAAGGGAAGCTCAAGATCAAAATATGATAAAGAGAATATCATAATTATTGAAGATCAATTAATGGTTACAAAGATAAATCTAATTTCGAAAGGGGAAGAATTCAGGCATCTCAAGACTCGATTAGAAGAGACAAATGCCAAGTTGAGTTCAAAGCAAGGTGAGCATGATGAGTTGAAATCTAATCCTGATTCTATAAATATTATTGAAGAGAAAGCATGTATATTGAAGGATGACATGAATAATGAAGCTAATAGGGATAATGAGACCATCTAATCTCTCAAAATTTAGTGAGAGGCTACAAGTTCAAGTATGAGATCTAAAGAGGATGAGAGTGTTCAATTGAAAACTATCCTAGATTCATTGAAGGATGAGCATGAGCAATTTGGTTTCAAGGTAAAAGAGATTGAGAAAGAGCAAGAGAGCTCAGATCAAGACAAGAAGGATGAAATTACCATGATCAACAAGAAAAGATCCATCAAATAGCCAAGTGTCATGAGGTATAAAAGATCTTTAAATGGTCATTATTATGCTTGTCACAGGTTTGGTCATAAGGCAAGAAACTATAGAAGGAAGAGCAACTGGTCAACTAGAGATATGGATAATGTAGTCTACTATAATTATCATGACATGGGACATATTTATATATTCTACCCCAGAATGCATAGGACAAGACTAACCTAGGTATGGAGACCTAAGATAGTTAAGCTTGAGCATAATGAACCTATAAAACAAAATAGTATGTTTGTTGAGATTCATAATATTCATCAAGCATAAGGTATTAATGATGTTATTTGTTTTAGTTGTCATCAATTTGGTCATATTTCAAGTTATTGTACAAGCAAGCTATCGATTCATAAGAAGGTGCATGGACATTATAGTATGCTTAAGAAAGGTCAATCCTTGGTATGAAATCCTAAAGAAGTGAAGACCAAGAAAATTAATTTAGTTGAGCTAAAATATCAAGGTGGACTACTTGTTAAAGAAAAAAATGAATCTGATATGAATAAGGTTCAATAATGCCAAGAAAATGTGTCATCTGTCTAGATAGAAAAGTAGAATCAAAAGTCAATTCAAGTTGAGCTCAAAAAAATGACCAAAGTGCTAATTGAGGCTAGTTCTAAGGTATGTATGGATCTAAGATAACATCCTCCTATTATTAAGCAAGTTTCATGTGAATAACATCAATTTTTAATGCTTAGTGATGAGGCTATTAATTTAGATGAAAAGGTATGTCGTGAATTTTTTTTGTCTCCATGTATTGTCAATTCTATCTTAGAAGAAAAGGAAAATGTTGTAGTGGATGAGCATGTTGCTTCTATTAAGCTTAAGAATAAGAAGAAGAACTATCAATATCATAAGATCAAGGAGGAGAAGTAATATGAGGAGTTGTGGCTAATTCTAGGTTTCACATTCTTCTAAGACATTGTGGGTCAGGGTGTCTCTTTATAGGATTCAAGGAGACACTTGATAAGCAAGAGGAAGAATGGTAGATGTGAGGTGAGATTTGGTTTATGTTTCAAGATAAGAATATCATTTAAATATGTGTTTGGATAAGGGGGAGATAACTCAATTAGCTTGAGTGAATTAAAAAATATGTGCATGATGTGAGGGGGAGCATATGTGAAGATGCTTTAGTCATGATAAAAGTATGAAAACGTCTACTATAATTTTGAGTACAATAAGATTGATAAGATGACCTGATCAAACCAAGTCATGTGTTTTGATAGGGTATTAAATATTCATGCATAATAAAAGAGAGCTTGTGATTTTTTTAGGTAGATAGGTCCAAGCATTAGAGAATCCCAAGTCCAGATTGGTCTATGTCAAAGAACAAATTATATGAGATGGAGAATGATGTTAGGGGGAGATTTCTAAGCTCTGTGAGTAGTTTGTTAGGTCCAAGGATCATTCAAATCTAAGTTAATATTGGTTCATGTCAAAGGGGGAGTAATTTATTCATATTATTGAAAGTATGTAAGTATAAATAACATATTAAATAGTATTTGAATGCACACATGATGTTGAGGAATGATTGCTAGAATATTGAGGAAGAGATCCTTTGTCATTAATGTCAAAGGAGGAGAAAGATCAAAATGAAGGAGTTCAAATGAGTAATAACTCATTATTATGGTGTTTTTCTATAAATGACAAAGGGGGATATTTTTGGGTATGGTAATTGATGTTAGGTTGTCATTTATGTAAAAGAGAGCACAAGATACTAATGTAGTAATGACAAAGTGATTAGATTGATGGTCTAGAGAGTGTTTTCCTACTTAAAGAAATTGGTGGATGATATTTATGGTATGATCATATTATATATACCATACAAGATTTTATGAGTGATTAGAATGCTTATGGAAATGAAATGTATTCATTAGATCAATCATATGAATGTCTAAGCTCAAGTAGTCACCTTGATAGATAAAGTTGAATAAGTAGATTGATGGCATCATATTCCACATGTGTGAAAGTTTCAGGATTAGTTTTATACATGAATGGATTCCCCTATAAAATATGATCATGTGGTTTAAATTTTAGGTCGTAAGGTTAAACGTAGAAAAAATTATTAAGGTGCAAAGCTAGCCTTCCAAGTAGATTATAGTGGTTCCCATACTTAGCCAAATTTTCATAATCAAAGATCTATAATGAGCATTTAATTAGATCAAATATATAATGATGAGATTTTAATTTGATTAGATAATGATTTAATTGATCACGTGAAATTTTTAGTAGTGATTCAATGGTACCTATTTAGTCAATCTATCAAAATTTCTTAATATTGCATGCACTAGTGACATGTGTCTCAATCACAATGATTTGACACAAGATCAATGGTACGTAGGTGTTCATATAGATAGAGATCAATGGTGTGGTTTGATTCAAATAGTCAATTATCAAAAGGCACATGATATTTCCAAGTGGAATAAGATCAAGGAATGATAGTAATATCCTCACAACGCATGCATGACTTCTAAGTGGTGTAATAGTGGGGACTGACAGTAATGCGCTTAGAAGCCCCACAAGGGTGCCAAGTGTCTTAATCATGGAAGAATGTGTCAAGGATAAATTGTCATCATTATATATTTAAAGTTTGTATACTTTATAATATATCAATGGAAATTATTTTTTCAAACTACTAGGTGGAATGAGATGTAAACTTGTGTATGAAGCTTTTTACTTTATATAGTGACCATTGGCATTTGAATTAACAAAGAAAAAACTAGTCTATATTGTTTAATCTATAAATTTTGATATATTAAAAATTTATAGTTCATATAAAAGGAAAAATTATAAAGGAATCTAAGGATAATATATAGATATTTGTTATAATATTTAAATGTTTGTAAAATCAAATATATTTAGCTCTAAAGTTGACTGTGTATTTGACCATGTTCTACAAGTGACCCAAGAAGGATAATTGAGATATTATTTATAGTGTCTTGATGTTTCAAGATGAAATAACTACTGTAGAGTGTTTTATACTCCATGAATACTATATATATGGATTTTAGAGGTTTGAGAAATCCATTTTTAGTGTAAATAATTACTTATAATTTGACTTTGCACTAGTAGAATGAGTGACCATGTTGCATAAGTGAGTTGGAAGACTTCTGAGTGGAATTAAAGAATAAAATAAGTATAGATATGTTATCTAAGTCTCTAATGCTTATGATAAGTATTTTTTTGTCATATTTTCCCCCTGATTAGATATGCAAAGTCAAAATAGTATAATTATATTTTAACTATGTGTGGCTAGTCTGAGTGGTCATTTTGAGAGAGTTAATTCAAGTACTTAGAGCTTATGTTGAAGTGTGTAAAACACATGGAGGTGTTTAAAATATCTTCAAGGGTTCACCCATGTGATATAATCATATGGATATGTGAAATATTTGAGTTTTTTCTTCAAAAGTTTGAGACTATGTTTCCTATATGTGAAGGCCTAAAGAGCAAGGAGACCTAATTAGTAGGTTTAACTATTGAGTTGGTGTTCGAAGTGGCATGGACCCATGACAAAGTGACAAAAGGTATATTTTAGACTTTTTGGTGCTTTTGAATCATTATTAAAGGATGGAAGTGGTCCAAGTATTTTCACATTTAGCATGTGATTATAAAGACCTAATTGTTTTAGGTCTCACCAAGACCTAATGGTGGTTTGGGGCTAATGATGTATTGGTTAACATAAGGAGTGTGTTTTTCTTACATGTAACATATATAAGGACCTATTTCAAAGGTATAAAACTTATGTTAATCATCTTATCCAACCAAGATGGGTTATACCAAAAGAGTGGCATAAATACAAGGTATTGTTGTCTTATTTGTGTTAGTTGTAGAGTGTGCATTCAAGTGTAGAAGAGAGCCTTTGAAATAGAAGCTACAGGTCAGTTAGGACCATCAGAGTGTGAAAAAATAAAACATGTTTATTTGATCAATTTTATGCTAGAGGACACATAGGTCATTGGGCCTAATGAGCCTAGAAGATGTAGTTTGAGCAAGTTAGCCCTAGGGGTAGCTTGAGAGAGATTAGACATGAAGAATTAAAACAAAGGTGATCATAATTAGTTAAAGAGTATAAAAATGTGTTTAATATGATTTTTTTAGGTAGATTAGTGGGTATTTTTTTACCTAGGGGGTTGGTTCTTCCTTGCATGGTAAATCTTGTTAAAGTTCTAGTTGTTGTGGGTGCTTATCTAGACATGGGAAGTAGCTCCTTGTGGGATTAGTGTCTCACTGAATTAAGAGATGGGTGTTCCTTGATTAGTTGGTGCTAGTATAAATCTTGAATATTATTTTATAGGACTATATTCCATATTGTAGGGTTCAATGGGTTTTACCCAAAAGAGGGTTTCCCACGTATATGATGTGTTCATGTGTATGCTTTGGATGTATGTGCTTTCATGTTTATGTTTCTTAATAAAGTTGATGTATGTTTAATTTTTAAGAGTTAGGAATTTAATTGGATTATCTTTCAACATTTATTCACCCCCCTTAGTGATTATACCTCTAATAAAGTCAAGGTCTAATAAGCCTATTTTGACTTGTTAGAAAATTAAGCTATTGGGTGAACGATATAGTATTTTGGAGAACAGGTTAAGGGATTGAACATCATTAGAGAGATTATATGAACATGCCATGAGTAGCTAAATATTTTTTTATAGGTTTTGATCAAGGTAATTTTACCTAATTCTACCAAAGAGAGGGCTATTTGAGCAAGAATGCCTAAGACGTTGTTTGGGTGAGATTGAAGGGTA
>JARHVA010004713.1:1432500-1463472 GCA_037957365.1 Torreya grandis
TCCAAATTTGCATTGATCTATCATATATAATTTGATATGGTGTCAAATTATTGTCTGTCTTACATGATTATTTATGTTTTACACTACATGTTATTTATGGTGTCATTTCCTTACTTATGTTATCTTATGGATTATTTTTCATGATTACATGATCTTTCTCTATATGTTAATTTATTTCCATAAATATCTTATTTTTTTCTCATGATTATTTTCTACCTTATCTCTATAACATAGATAATAATTATTGTGACTAGGTTATACAAACCTTACTCATATTATTTATTCCTTATTTACTATGTGATTAGTTAGAAAACAATTCATCTCATTATAATCTAATTTTATTGGTCCATCTTGGATATCCCTTTATTTTATTTATTTCCTTTTGCAAACTAAGCATACACATCTTTGAAACTTGAGCTAACATGTTGGATCATAGGTAAGCCTAAGTGTTTTAGTCAGTCATTTATTTAGATACTTAGCTTCTTGTATCCCCATTATAAATATCATTTGTGTGTATCACTTGATTTCTCATGATTGGTCATTCTAATTTTGTATGGAGGAGAAATCTTAAAAATACATAAAAAATCAAAAAGCCAAATCATTTGAAACAAAAGGCAATGATACAAAAGGCAACATTAGACATTTCAAAATTTAAATCACACTTAAAGATGTGATTCTAAGCACATATCATTTTTTTAATCAAAGCACAAACTCCAAATGTGGCCTCATGATAGTGTCAAATTCCATTGGGGTATGGTAGTCCAATAGATTAGGAAAGGAGAATTAAAAAATATTTTAGTGCTACCTACTTTCTTATGCAAGTACCCAATCTTTGTAGTAGATATATGGATCTATAAGAGATCTTAAATAATGGGGAATACATTGTGGGAATGTAGGTCCATTTTAATTTCCTTGTTTAAAACAACCAAAAAAATTTGATCTTAGTATCTCACTTATTTTCTCACACAAATTTATGTTTATAGTGAATGGGTATCCTTTGTATATTGATGGTCACTAGTCACTTAGTGTTTTCCTATGTCCTTAGTGTGCCTCATGTTTCCTAGTCTCTTATCATAAGATACCTACATTATTTTTTCTACATTCCCTCTTTAATTTCCCATAATCCTACTATTTCCCTTTGAGAAATATTATTTTATTTACTTATCACTCCCTCTATGGATTCCATTTGTGATTTGTAGTGTAACACCATGGATAGGACCAGGCCTTCCTCATAAATTACCAAATTTCCATTCCAAAGATAACTCTAACTTATTTTTCTCATTATTTTCACTTTATTGGTGTCCCCTTTATTATTTTTATTGTAAGACCATGTATAGGACGAGGCCTTGCTCACAAAATTTTCTAATACCCAAGTCATAATGAAGTTACATGTGTCAAATTTGAGATAAGTTATGATTGATTATGAGTTACACATCATTATCATGCTTCCCATATTAATATAGGATGTTTTATGCTTACGTAATTGATCTTTCACTGTTATCTTCTTATTTTCTGATTGCATGGAAGAATACAACTATTTTTTTTTAAAAAATCTTACTTCCCAGCTTGAATTGGTGTGATCAATTTAATATCATTTTTCCAATTTTGTTTCTCTTTTATAATTTTCAACATGATTAAATATGATTGAATGAATTAATTATTTTATTTTTATACCATTTGTATTTCATGTGATTTCCATTTTATTACATTATTTTCATACTTCCCAATGTGATATACTATGATTCTACTTGTTTAAATTTGGTGACAATATTTTTCATTGTTTTAAAAACATTTTTTTATCCTTTTTACCATTTTTAGTTTATTAGAATTAGTCATATTTTGATATTACACATTTCCCATCATGATATAGTGTGTAGTTCATTTTTTATTTATTTATTATACTTTTCCAAGTCATTTTTGCCTTTTTCTTTTTAACCATGCATGTGTATAGATTTTCCATAACATATACAATAAATTAAAAATACATGTGATAAAATGAAATATATCCATGTATCAACAATAATAAAAAAATATAGCTCATGTTATCAACTCATTATATCTCTATAAATCATGTGTTTTATACAATACATGGTACAAAATACAAAAATACATAGTTTCTAGCTCTATGATTGGGCTCCATTATGCCTATCTTGTGTCCTAGACACATTATCTATAGATGCATATGACTATACCCTCTACATGGTGCACTTTAATTAGGTAGTTTAAGATCTAAATCCTACTACCTACCCTTGTAGGTTGTCTAGCATGTACCTATCCAAACTAGACTGTAGTAACCATGTGTATGGTTCTCTCCTTAGATAAGGCCTAAAATGCCTGTGCCTCTCCCATTACCACCCTTACCAATGGTTTAAATCCATCCCTACATGTCTATAACTACCTCACAGCCTCCCTCACTAGTCTAACCCATCTTATCTAAGCTTGGGTAGATGGTACTATTGGGGTTCTAGATTTGTACCCTAGCTGAGGAAGGGATTGTTTAGATCTCCCTACTCAAATATAGTCCAACATGAGACTGATCCTAGGTTGTGTTTATCCTAAAATTGGATTAGACCTTTAGAGAAGGTCATCTTCCTTATGCATCTATTGCCTACACTAAACCTAAACTAGCACTTGCTTGGAAAAAGGAGAGAGAATTGACAAAACTTATAAAATCATGTAAAAAAGTGGTGATGTACTAATGATTTGATCATTCTAGCTCACACGAAACATACTATTAGACACTTTTCATACTAAATAACATCAATCTCACATTAATATTTAAGAATAAGGCATTAATATGTTACTAGATTAGTAAGAGAGGGAAATTATCCACTTTCGAACTAGATAATAAACTATAGACTATGATTATAATGACCTATGAGACTATTAAACCCTTCTTGAAGGTGATAAAAACTAAGACATAAGTGAATAACATATATTCACTTAACAAGAGTGCATGAATTCATAGAACACACTTCAATCAGGGTTAAACATGATGAAAAATAATATTTATTACATCAAAAGGTGTTGTAGTACAAGTTTTAGTAGAGTTTAACCATACCAAAAAGATGGATAGAGGATCCATTTTAATGCTTATAAGCCTACATTTATATAAAAAATAGAGAGATAGAGAACTATTTGTTGGAAAAGGACCAACCGCTTATGATGGATTATCACCAATTCAAGGATGCTACTAAGTCAAGATCCTATCAAGAAGACATAATTTCAAAGGCCTTTGCAAAAGAATTTAATGCTCCATTGATCCTTATCTAGCCACTAGGTCATCATCTCAATAATTCATGCTACATCCACTTGATATATTGATGAGGATCATGTCTTCAAACTAGTTGAAAAGTACCACATCTACTTTAGGTGGCCAACTATACTTTCATAATAAAAAATGATCAATGAGGATAGTTGATACATAAGTCCACTATCAGTAAAAACCAATCTCAGACCATTGGTTTTCACATTGTCATAATATCTATGAAAGTCGACAAAATATTCAAATTTGCTTCACAATCATTGGTCCATCCTTGAATTATATATTAGACCCAAAGGATTTATTATATGAAGCATTAATGGCAATGTTTGGTCTCTAAACTCTAGCCCTAGTTCAACTTTGATTCATTTTTGAGCTCAGCTCTTTCACATTTGCTTTGCTAAGGTATATTTAAACTTATTTGAATTTCATAAAAAAAGTCTCAAGATCACTCTCCCTTATTGGTTGTTGATTTCCAACTAGAACTATCTACATAATGCTCAACTATCTTTATGTTCATTGGCTCCATAGATATGCTAACTTATTGACTCTACTTCAATCCTTCGATCTATTTTTTCATGGATGCCTACAAGGAATAGATATTCTACCAAGACCCATGTGTTTTTGACCCTTGTCTTTGACTCATTAGCCTTTTGGATTTCTTAACTAGTTTGAATGTACCTCACTTTTTTTTATCAAGATGTATGAGTTCATGTGCACTATATATCTCCTTTGTCCCACTTTTCTATCAATTATTTCACTCTATTAGATCATTGGTATGAATGAATGTGCTTCATTAATCTTCTTCTAGGATCCACATTTTTTTTACACTTATCCTAAACTCATTAGCTCCTTAGATTCATTTGGTCTCACTTACATTATCCTTATCCTTGCTCTATTGGATTTTCAAGGTATGAATGAATGTGAGTCCTCATATCTATCTTTAAAATTGTTAAGTGTATCTCTATTGGTGTAACTTGTAAATCTTGCTTTGATTCTCAAGATCCTACTATCAGTCTATCAATTATTTTGCTCCATTAGATCATGGCTGGATTATCCCGTACCATTGGATTATGTCCAACTTATATATCATTGAAGGATTTAACCTAACGATCTTTTGACTTGGTTGACTCTAGTGTAGATCATTAGATCTTATGTGTATGTATGAGGGACCCTATGGACCATTAGATCTTGACCAACTTCAAGCCTTTTAAGGACCTTTTGAACCCATTACTTTCCTTGATTAAAATTGACATTCATGATAATATCATTTGGCATCTGCATGGATGTATTTGACATTCCATAGACTGTTAATTTTAAGCATAGATAGATTTTTGCCTAATATTTATTTTTATGTTATCATGAAGATCTTATGTTGTAGGTACAACTTTGAAAGCCTATAACTTGAAGTGTAAAATTCATGGAGGCACCAAATTATCAAGAGATGTTCTTGAGACTGAAAGGGATGAACCCATTTTATCCACTAGTCTTGGGAGCCTTCTGGGTAAAGATATAAAATGATCAAATTTATTGATCTATTAATTCTTGCATGATTTCCTAATGATGATCTCGTTAATTTGTCTAGGTGTGGAAAACTTAGTGAGATCTAATTGAGGAACCAACTTTAAACATGCATAACTTCTACCGTGCTTCAATGGATGATCTGAAAGTTAACACATAGTAGTTAGGGACCAAGATGGACAAACCCATGTGATCATTTTTTCTTCAGACTATCATCCATTCAAGATATGGCCTCTAAAAATTACCTATTTAAACTTTCTACTACTTCCACTAAATTTTTAGACTAGGCAAAATTTGGTATGTAGACCAAAATTGGTCAACATCTTTGGTAACTCTATTGGGAAGCATGACTTCTATGCTTGAGAAATCAGACCATATACATAAATCTTGTATCATCATAGATAATACATGAACCATTACATGAATGTAAGATCACCTCTTCACTTGTAAAGACATAAAAATCCTAATAGTAGGGAAAGAAAATAAATTGAAAGGGAAACTAACCTAAAAAACAAAAGCAACTAAACTACTAAACAATTATGTAGGAAAGAAGAAATTATTTACAATAAAATAGAAAGTAAACTAACTATCATGTTAGAAAACACATGGATAAAAATAAGAAAAAACTATGTATAGTGGACCTAGCTTTCCTCAATAGTAATGTTTGAGATGTATCCCATTAATTGGGATAGGAAGTTCTTCATCATTCATCCTTATGAGCTAGAAAGCATTGTGGGACTTGGATATATAAAATGCATATGGTCCACTCCATAGAGAATCAAATTTTTTGTGTTTTTATGGCTTGGCTCTATCCTCATCCCACTTGAGGACCAAATCTCCTTCTTGGAAACTTCTTGAAGAATTTCCTTTGTCAAAAGACCTCTTTGTCATTACTTGATGGGCCTCCATAGCCAACATGGCCTAATGGCTTATCTCTTCTACCTCTATGAGCTCAACAAATCTTATTTCTAATAGTTTGGTCTCTAAAATCTCAAGCTAATGCATTAATTCCAAAGCAGGGAATACAAGAGAAATATGAACTATTGCTTCCTCATTGTATATTAGTTTTTACAAAAAATTGGTAATTGATCTTTTATAGGAATCCTATCAGCACACAAAGTTTACTTCAATTTTATATTCCATGATATTTTATTGTCTTCTATAGTCCTCTTGATGATCTTCAATAATTATTTATTAGTAGACTCAGTAAGGACATTGCCTTATGGATAATAGTTTGATGAGGTACTAAGAAAAATATTATATTAAACTTCTCACTAGTTGATCTTAGATCCTACAAAATCCATAGAATTATTATAAATTATAGTTGAAGGGACCCCAAATCTGGTAAGTAAACCTTCATAGAATTCTAAAACACTAGTTTCATTGTCTTCTTTTAATGTTACTACCTCATTCCATCTGGTAAAATAATATATGGTAGTCAAGATCCACTTCTGTCTTGAGCTTGATGGGGGGTTGATAACACCAATAAATTCTAATCCCCATTGGACAAATGTTTGATTAACTAAAATTGGTTGGAGAGGTAAGGTTGTAAGTCTCACTTTTCTATTAAACATGAAATATTGTCTACATTTTCTAATCCAAGCATGATAATAACCAAATAAACCTAACCAGTAATACCCACCTCTCATGATCTTGTGAGCTATAATCCTAGCCAAGTAATGTCCTCCACCATGTCCATCATATAATTAATTAACTTCTATGATTGACCTAGTTATATGTATCTTAGTAGTATACCATTGACATCTTTTTAAAATTATCAATTATCAATAAGGAGAAAAAGAATTGACTATAATATTAAATATCTCCTCTTTGAAGGAGTGAGATGAGAAGGATAAATACCATCTTGTAGATATCTTACCATATCTTGGAACCAGCTAGAATTTGCGGCTTGATTACTTACAAGTTCTTGATCATTTGACACCATAAGCTATTCATTAGACTCTTACAAGTCTTGGGCTAGATGTTCACATAGTCCTTTGCCTCTAACCATATATTTCACTTTGATCTTAATGTCATATTCCATGACCTTGGTTATCCAACCAACTCTTTTATCACTTATATCTTTGTTCAGAAGAAAGTCTTTGGCACATGGATGTGTAACCATCAAATGTATCTTATTATTGGATAGTAGTACCTAAATTTTTTAAGAGACCTTATAACCAAAAGAACCAACAAAATAATACCTTGTTTCATATTATTATAAGCATTGACTTAAAAAGGATATTGGATACTCTAAAATTTCTTTATTTTGTTGCATGAGAATACCTGATATTGTGTCTAGGTTAGGATAGCTATATAATAATTTTTTTTTTTGTAAAGTTAGGATTCAGGAATGTATGAGCACTAGCACTAGCTTTATTGATTTATTCAAAAGTTTTCCCTCCTTTAGACTAAATGAAACTCTGACCTTTCTTTAATGTGGTTGTAAGTGGCCTAGCTAAATTAGCAAAATTTAAAATGTATCTCCTTATGAATTTAATCTTGCCTAAAAATATTTTCAAGGATTTTTTATGCTTAGGAAATGATAGTAAAATAATTGATTCTATCTTATCAGGATCTATGCTTGTACCTTTATTTGAAATGACATGCCCAAGAAGCCTACCTTCATGAATAGAGAAAACATATTTTTTTTGGTTTAAAGACACTCCAAATTCTCTACACCTTATAAACACCTATCTGAGATGAATCATATGCTCATTTGTGTTGTTAGACAATATTTTTATGTCATCTAGATAAATAAGAATAAACTTATTGAGGAGACCCTAAAATTCCATGTCCATAGCCTTATGAAAAGTGGCTCTAGCATTAAGTAAACCAAAATGCATCTTCATGTATGCAAATGTCCCCCACTTTGTGGTGAAGGTTTTTTTGTACTAGTCTTCTTCTTTGACCAAAATTTATTTATATCCACTATAACCACCAATAAAAAGAACCTTTAAAAACCTACAAATAGCTATAAAATCTATTCCATTGATGGAAATAGATAATGATATTTGAAAGAGGCCTTGTTTAATTCATTAAAGTCAACACATAGCCTTATTTCACCATTATTTTTCCATAGTGGAACAAGGTTTTCTACCAAATTTGAGTGTTTAATTAGAAATATTATGGATGATTCAATGAGTTTATGTAGTTCATCTCTCATTAGAGGTTCAAGCTTTAGATTGGTTAACCTTTGCCTTTGTCTAACTGACCTAGTCTCATCTTCTAAATCAATGGTATGTTAAGATCGACTTGAATCTAAACCTTTAAGGTCATTATACTTCCATGCAAATACATCTACAAAATTTGAAAATAACTCATTAAAATCTTATTTCTTTGAAGATATGCAAACTTTACCTAGCTTTAACTTTTTTCCAGTTGCAATCTCTACATTTTGTAGTGTTCTTCCTTGGTTGATAAAGAAACATTTTCTTTTCTTAATTCATCATCTTTGTTGAGTATATTTATAGGGTGACCAATCCTTTAGGTAACTTATTTGTCTTTAATTACACAATCTGATCATCATACTACTATAAATGCTTGTCTTGGTTCTTTAAGGAGAATTCAGCTTCCTCTTGTAATAATTTGACAATATAGATATCATATTCAAATAATTTCCAATTATCATGGTTTTTTATGATATAAGGTCTCATAACTACCTTTATGTGTGATTAGACTTTTTCCCTTTTTATATTGTCTAGGATATTGAATTGTGATCTAATACCAGCCAACCTATCTACATTCTTGTTCTAGTTTATTGGTATGGCCTAAATATTGAAGTCTTGAAAGTATTTGAATAGGTACCATACTCTATTATTATAAGACCTAAGTGTAGGGTGTTTACATATACTAAATCTCCTTATTTGGTGAACTAATAGTTCACTATCTCTAAAGACTTGTAAGGAATTAACCTTCATCTTTCTTACCCATTGCAAACCATGTACTAGTGCTTCATATTTAGTGGCATTATTGGAATAACCAAACTAAAAATTGAGAGAATAAAAATACCTTTGATTAGATATAGAAATTAAAATCATTCCATATCTAACACCATATTTGTTCTTAGATCCATCAAAATATAAATGCCACAGTCTATCACTAGGCTACTCATCTTTCATCAATGTTAGAATTGGTGCATCATTTTCATGAAGACAATAGACACCAAGTATTTTTTATTAAATTAAATTTTAGGTATCATTTTCATTTAAATCAAAGGCCCATTCATCAATTAAAATAACTAAAACTTCATCTAGAGTTGATTTAGATTCAACCTTACTATTTGTTAACACCTTGTCTAAGATAACACAATTAGTGCTCACCATGTTTGGCATATATGGATCTAAATGAAATATCCAAATAGGTTTAGAATGTATTTTCACCTTAGTTCCACACCTAGTTTTGAACATTAGATATGTCCAATCAGCTAATAGATATCCTCCAATTTTTTCAGTAAAATTTCTTAATAGACACATGGTAAAATAGGGAGGTAGGTCCACTACAACTACATCTTGTTGAATAATAACATTAGGGAAAGTAATGTTAGATTTAGGTATTTTATAATGCCTACTATGTTTTATGGTGATACATCTAATTTAAATACTCCTTTGGTATTTGGCTCATAGACAAGACCAAGTTTGTTTGTAATTTATTTGGGCATGACAGTGATACTAGATCCACTATCTACCATACAATTATGGACTAAATAGTCACCTACTATCAAAGATAGATAAAAGGGAGGGGTATTGCTTAACTTGACATTGTATTTATCCACCTTTGTCATGTTACGTATCTATTGATCATGTTGTTTAATTTGTTAGTCTAAATTGGCCAAGATAACTTCTTATTTCTCAACTAGTTCTTTAGATACCTTGAGATCCAAAAGTTCTTGAATCAACATGTCATTTTGCCCTGGGATGGCAAGGGAATAAAAAATGATAATACTAAAGTTTTATTTCTTCATTTGATAAATAATTTTAAAATATGTTCAACTAACCTTTGGCTACAACCTATGACCCACTGCCTATTCTCTAGTTAGGGGCATTTGGGTAGCATTCACTATATTTGTGTTATGAATCTTTTGTGCTATAGGAATAACAACTTAACCTTTGACATTCTTTGACATAAAATTAGGAACACTAGAATTATTGATCATATATTGAGCTTCTTCAACTACTCTTATTTTAGTTCTAGTCAAAGATGTCACTTGACCATTTATGTTGCTAGTTTCACCAACTTGGTTGAACGCAGTGTGATCATCCAAATGCCAGTAAACATTGATAACATCAAGTTACCCTGTAACTTGTTGAGCTTCTCCTTAGATTGACATATTCATGTCTTGATATTAACCACCTTGAAGAGGTAATTTATATTATGTAATATGTGGCATGGTAATCACTTATGATACCAAATCTTGATTCTGAATGTCATTTGGATTTGAAGGCTACCAACATGGATCTTGCATTAAGTTATTTTGGGGAACAATAGCTTTTGAGATAGAAGCCACATTGGGATCAAGGGTTGCATATAGATTAGTTTGGTTTATATCTCCTTAATTTTTATAAGGTTTCCTATTGTCCTTAAAACCTTGATAAGGTGGTTTTTGGTTATTGAAAGATTGATAACTACTCTGGTTTTGTTGTTGTTGTTGGGTGAATATTTTGTCACTAGCTAACTAAAAACAAAATAGGTATAACAACCTCACACATAAGGAGATTTATATGGCAATGTGTGTAGGTTTACCACAGAAAAATGAGATAAATCTCTCATCTCATCAAGGGGAGGTTCCCTATAAGGTAGGGGAGGTTCCCTGTAAACTATTATAACTAATATAAATTAAAAATACATTCAGGGGTGGGATGACACCATCCTATCTCTTTTTTTAGAGATTATGTTCACAAGGAAAAGGAGAAATCTTGGGTAATTACTAAATGCATTTCTCTTCTTTCAAAAATGATGTTTAGAAAACTAGAGGAAGACTTTCTAGGTGGTAACTATAACCACAAAAAACCCATGAAAGCACAAAGTCTTTCATTGCTTCTCTCATTGATCAAGATGCAATAACACAATATAATGAAGTGTATCACAAAGTCTCCACTTCAACTACAACAAAGTGAAAGATTACGAAAAGTAATGGGAGCTCAAAGTCTCACCAATATCCTTTAAACTGAAACAAAAAACAAACAGACTAAAGATAGTTATGGAAGCACAAAGTCTCCCATAGTTAGCTCCAGGACACCTTCCAGATTATTTCCAATAGTTCTACTTATTTGATTAAATGAAAAAGATTGTATTCAGGAAATAAACATAAGAAAAATTTCTTATATAACACAAGTTATTTCAACACAAAGTCTGCAAGGTCACTTGCTTTCTCATTCAAATGACAAAATATGATTAATAGTTTGAGCTCAAAGTCTTAGCAATGCCTTTCAATTTGGGTAGAGTTTCACTCTGAATAATAGAGAGATCTCCCTTATAAAAAATGAGACATTACAATATATAATGACAAAAGAAATACTTTGGTGCTTGTTTCTAGGAAATGGCCCATGATGCATTCAATGCCTTGAATGCATTTGAAATTCTATGAAGGGGCCATGCTAGAATAGGTCATCAGCCTTAACTTTTGCATTCTAATTATGTCAAATGTCTCCTCCCAAGCATATTTTTATTGGTCCTCTTCAATACATTTACACGGTTGTCCATTCACTTTTACTCAAAGAGAGAAAAATAGGTCATGCCATTGAATACTCATGCTCTTTGATGTCCACCTAGTGGACTATTCCACCAACTAGAATAACTCTTCTATAGATATTTCTATATTTTCTATAAATTTCCCTCTTTCCTTATTAAATTTTGTCTCTTCCTTCCAATCTAAGCTCTCAGGCTATCTTCTCGATTTCTGTTAGTTCCTTCATCTCCTTCTTTGTCTAGTTGCTGAGTTTGTTCACAGGTCTACATCTTTGAAAATCAACGTATATTTCATTACCCTAAATTTGATGTCCATGGGGACATCATTGATCACTTGGTCACTTAAACCACTTGGAACTTTGAACCTTTAACTCTTTTGGTTCAAAGGTTGAATAGTTCAATGGTTCAACGGTTAGTTGATTCAATGTTTTGTAAAGGGCTACATTCACTATCTTTTTTCTTTTGTTGAACCATTTAGTTGAACTTTTTCTAGAATCTTCTACTTCTTTCATTCACTCGAAGCCTTTATTTGAACATTGAACCATTTAAACCTTTGAACCATTTGAACCATTTCGGTTCAAGGTTCAATGGTTCAATCTTAACTCTTCGAATCCTTTTATTATTTTAAGTCTGTCAAAGCCATTGAACCTTTGAACTCGTTAAACCTTTGAACTCATTAAACCTTTAAACTCATTGAACCTTTTGAAGGTGGGGTTAAATGGTTCAATGGTTCATTCCATTTGTTTGAAGCCTACTATTAAGTTTTTTGATTAAACCTCAGCATTGAACTAGCCTCAAAATAATAATAAAATGCCTTAAGTGTTTTGAACTTCCCTTTGAGAAAGCTTGACTATTGAACCTATGAGTTCCTTAGCTAAAAAAAATTGAATAATTGAAGAACTTGGATGCTCAAAACATTTTTTAAAGAAAGAAAGAGACAATTTTGACTTGCAAGACCAAAATGATCAGCATGTTGTCCACAAAAACTAAGTGACAGATTTTGGGAACAATAGCTGGCTCTAATTGGGGAACTTCCATCGATTGAAATTTTGAAACAATCAAAGGGAGTAGAGTCCAAAATCTCAGTGCCTTCATCTATGAAATTGGGCTACGGAGTCATGCTACCCAAAAAAAAGTGCCAAAAATAAATGAACAACACAAAACAAAACAAATGAAAGACTATACAAAAATTATACATATGTACAATTGGACTTATCTGATACTTCAAAGATTGAAGTGCTTCAGATACTGCCCACTGTGAGGCAGAGAAAATGATGTTCCATCTTGATATTTTAGTAAGATACTATTTTCACCATTTAAATGATGAATGGCAAATGGGCCTCTCCATAAGGAATCCAATTTTCCATGCATTCCTTTTGGTTCTCTCCTCTTGTCCCACAACAAGACTTCATCTCTAATCTAAAAATTATGGATCCTTGCTTTTTGGTTAAAGAGTCTATTTACCAAAATCTTATGTGCAACAATATGGTCAACCACCATAGTTCGTTGCTCATTTAGTTCAGTCAAGCACATGATCCTCTTATCAATGGAACTTTCAAAAGTTGAATCTTCTACTACATTTGCCAACTTTAATGCTAGTAATTCTAGGGTGATTGGTATCTCTGCATTGAGACCATACAGAATTTGGAATGGTGACATACCTATCACCCTCTTGGGTGTTATTCTATCTGCCCATAAAGTATCAAATAATGCTTTATGCTAGGTTCTCTAATTGTCATCTACCAACTTCCTGATAATAATCACTAAGTTCTTGTTACTTGATTTTGCTTGACCATTTCCTTGCAGATAATAATTAGAGGAGGGGGAGAGGGTAATTCCATAATTGTATCAAAATTGGGTAATCTCATGAGAAGAGAAATAGGTTGTATTATTTATTACAATCTTAGTTGGCACTCTAAAGTGGGAGATGATATTTTCCTTGAAAAAATTACATACCACTTCCAAAGTAGCATGCTTATTTGGGATGGCTTCCACCCACTTGTTAAATTAGTCTATGGTTGTAAGAACATACTCATGTCCAGCCCTCAAAGATGGGTTTATGGTACCAATGAAATCAATACCCCACTATTGAAATGGCTCTTCAATTACTACTAGCTTGAGAGGTAATGCAGCCAATTTGGGTCTTCCAATGAACTATTGACACAATTCACATCTACGTACCCATTTGTATGCCTATTGAAATAAAGTAGGCCAATAATACCTAGCTCATAGAATCTTATGAGCAGTCAAAAGTGCAAAAAAATGTCCTTCACAAAGATAAATTATGGAAAGACTCTAAAAGTTTATTTTGTTGCACTTTATCCATGTAACGAAGGAATACCCAATCAAAGTTCCTCTTATACAGACCGTTGTCCCATAAGAAAAAGTTAGCAGCTTTCAACTTAACAATCCTCCTTTCTTTACGAGACAGGTGAGTAGGACACTCACCATAGGTAAGGAAATGAACAATATTTGAATACCACTCATTCGTAGTGGTGACAAAGAGAACTGTTTGTATGTCTTCAACTTTTATTCCTTCATGCATTTTTTCTTCTAGTATGTTATCAAAAATTAATTGCCATGACTCTTGGATTTTAGCAATTCAATTGCCCCTTTTGGTTCCAAACTCTTGCTAAGTTAGTATGGACTTGACTATTGTATCAGAGATGAGAATAATAGTGTGTGAGTTCAGGATGTAAAAATGAAAGTGATTTACCACCTTTACCATAGCATAAGCATGTTTTTCCATGTTTGAATAATTTAGCTCATGAGCTTTGAGTGGATAACTCATGAAAGATATGGGAGATTACACACCTTCTTTGTTCTATTAAACCAAAAGGGATAAAAACATGTTTTTAGAAGCATAGCAATACATCATGAAGTCTTTGGAATAATCAGGACAAACCAAAATTGGGGCATGGGTGATATCTTCCTTGATGTCTTGAAATGTTGACTTGCCTCCTTTCGTTCAGTTGAAAGTGGCTTCACCTTTCATGATGTTGACAATGTGGTGAGTCTTCTTTGTGAATTCAGGGATGAACCTTCACAAAAAAATTAAATTTCTAAAGAAATAGTGGATTGCAGTCTTACTGGCAAGAAGAGAAAGCTCTTGAATGGATTTTACCCTTTTTGGGTCGATCTTTATGCCTTTTTAGGATACAGTGTGTCTGAGAAGTCTACCTTTTGTAACCCCAAAAATAGATTTCTTAGGATTAAGAGAAATAGTATTCTACCTACATCACTTTAGCACTTGTTTTAGATGATGTACATGATCAGGATGATGTTTAGAAAAGACTATCAAGTCATTGAGGTATACCACAATGAATTTCCCCATTTCATTTCTAAAATCAAGATCTATCACTCTTTAGAAAGTGGCGCTAGAATTGATCAAGCCAAAAGGCATTTTGTGATATGCAAAAGTGCCCCAAGGTGTTGTGAAATTAGTCTTATGTTGGTTTGCATCACCAGCTTCCACTTTATTATATCTCAAAAAACCATCTAGCATTGATAACATCTCAGTGTCAGTCACTGTCTACAGCAGCTGAACCATTATGGGTAGGGGATAGTTGTCCTTTAAAGATGATTGATTCAGATTTCTAAAATAAACACACATGCAAATTTCTCCATTCTTATTTCTCATAGGGACTATGTTCACAATCAAAGTGGAATGATGGATTGGGAAAATAATTCTTGCATTCACCATTTTTTGTATCTCAGACAAAATCATGCCTGATATCCTGGGGTTGTACTACCTTTGCTTCTGCTTGTGAGGCAACGACCCAATCTTGAGAGGAATTTTGTGCTATATTTCTTTAGGTCTGATAGATTTTAGACCATCATAAGAGTATGCTAGAACATCAATGTAATGGTGAAACAGAGTGATAAATTTGATTTTTTCATCAAGGGTAAAACAATTCCCAATGTTGACCATTTTTGGATTGTCTTTTATACTCAAATTGATTTGATCAAAATTCTTGGAGGATTTTGAATCCATTTTTTGTTCCTTGATAAACCTATCATGCTTGTTGAAAATTTTCTTAAGAGAAACTAATCCTTTGATAATTTTATTCCATTTGAGTTGAAAGTACTCTTCATCAGCTTTTGAATTTGTTTTCAGAGTTGATTCTCGTGATGGAGATTCACTGCCTTCAAAATGAAGCTTTTCAAAGCTGTCCATCTGTTCCAAAAAAGCAACAATTTGGTTATCACCATTGAATACCTACCAATGGTTGGCATTTTTAGGTACACTTGGTCAAAATAATAGTTTGATAGTGTACCTATTTCCTTTGAAATCTTGGTGAGGGACCAAGAGAGTTGCAGAGATGGCCAACAAATCTACTCAACTATTGAATTCTCTAGGCATGGTCAAAATACTAAAATTATCAATTCTTTCAATACAGTCCCACACTAGATTGAGATAATGTCACAATATCTCATTCATGGTTTCATATAGGTTCCTCACCTGGAAAACCACTAGTTCAATGTCTCCTTTAGCATGAAGGATTTTAACACCTTCATCTTGAGCAACCTTTAGACTGAGTAGCAGCGATTCATATTTAATAGTGTTGTTAGTGTTATTAAACTATAACTTATATGCATAGGGGAAAATATCTCCTTGGGAGATAATAAAACAACTCTAGCTCTAGAACCAGTAAAAGAATTGCTACCATCGAATTCTAAAATCCAAACATCATCAAAATTTGATCTTCTTTCATATTTTTCTTCATCAAGAATGGAAGATCCCTTTTCATGTGTGCTACACCCTAAAAATTTTTTTTATGCCTTATCTAAAATTTTTGGATGGTCACTTAGTAAGCTTTCATCTACTGAAACAAGAACATCTTCAGTAGACAAAAAGTAATTACCCATGCCTGAAGAATTTGAGCTTTAGGGGCTAAAATTTGGGTGACAATATACTTTGCCTCCTAAGGAAGTAACCTTTTCATGATTTCCTTCATAGGTATCCTCACCTTAGATAGGTCCATGCTCAATTCTCCACCAACATCCTTGCATAAATTTCATCCAAGCAGAATACCATAGGAGGCTGGAACGTTGACCACCAGGACTGTCATTTTGATTCTCTTATCTAGAAAAGCCATAAACACAAATTGAGCATCTTTGATTTGTCCCAAAAAAGGCACTTGTTTTTTTTTCCATGGAGAAACATCTACCAAAATTATTAGTCAGCATGAGACCAAGAGAGCCTACCACTTTGGCAGGCATGATATTGTTAGAAGCACCTGAGTCTATAATGCAATTGTTCAACTGATAACCATTTATCAATAAGGAAATATAAATTGGTTCTATTTTCTCAGGGGTATCTAGAGGAATAATCACAAGATTATTCTAGGTGGATGTGTTCTTGGGGGGACCAAGAGTTACTTTGAAATATCTTGTCCTACAGGGATAGTTTTATTCTTGACACATTGAACCAACCTATCTAATTACTCAGGGTTGGATTACAAGAATTCAAACTCATATATTTGAATTTTGGTCTTCTTAACATGGTCAATTATATCAAATGACTGAAATTTTTTATAAATAGGGGAAGGTAGTCCATCCTTCTAGTTTTTTGGGGGTGGGGTACTAGTCTGAGAATTTGAAGCAGAAGGAAAAGGAATATTTGAGGTACTTACTTTTTTAGTGATCATCAGGTCCTTTGATTGAAAAGGTAGTGTGGTCCCCTGTTTAGTAATTAAAATTATTCATCAAGATTCTTCCCCTATTTTTCCCTTATCAGCTTGTTGAGTTGACTGGTCCTAGGACCTGATAAATACAACATATGATCCATCAATTACTTCTAACTTGCTTATAGCTTCTTCTTGGTAATTCAAGAAACTAATGTTAGAGTCACCAGCTAATTCTTCTTCTCCTTCTATGAAGATATTAGCATCATCTTCTTGATCAAACTTAGGTTGGAAAGAGGAATCATGTTCAGATTCATGATAACCAACTGCTAAGTTAGTTGGTGTTGCTTCAATGATAAGCTTCCCCTATGGGGGAGGAAGACAATTTGGTTGCCTTCGATTTCTAGTAGTATTGCCTCGGTATGACTGGTTGGGAAATATCCTCCTTGGTATATCTCAGTACAAAGGAGGATCAGACATCCCTTGTGCCATTTAATTCTTGAGAGCTAGCAACTCATTTTCTATCTTCTGCATGATAGGATCAGTGGTTCCTAAAGAAGAATATTCAGAAGATGAAGAAGATTTACTTATGTTAGGATCTCTTCTTATCTTCCCTACCAAGATGAGATCATATTCAATTTTAGTGTCCAAATATTGAGCTATAGCAAGGTCTATGTGGCCAGCCTGCCTCAACAAGAAAATTACTTTTAGAAGCTGAAAATTGATGAAGAAGCATTTGAGATTCTCAGGTGTTGGCTGAGCAATTATAGGAATCTTATTCCTCAGCTTATTGAACTTGGCTATGAAGTCTCTCATAGGTTCATGAGGCTCTTTATTCATTTGTTTGATCTTAGGCAATAGGGCATGTGCATCTTCTGCAGGTTTAAATCTAGCTGTAAACTTGGCTTTGAGAGTGTTCCAGTCAGTTACAGTCTGTGCTTGCAGATGATAGAACCAGTCTATAGTAGTACCTTATAACATTTCTACAAATAGTTTGACTGCTATGTCTTCATATTCCACATATATCACACCACATGCTATGTAGAAGGCTGCAATATGCTCATCAATATGAACTCTCTTATCACCAAAAAACTTAGAGAAATTCTTCCTTGAACTGTGAGGTAGTTTATGTAAGGGTGGAGTTAGATTCAGGGGACCAAAGGTGTTATCCTAGGGGCCTTGAGCTTCCATGATATGAAAATGGAAATGAGGGATAACAAATCTTGGTGGGGTATGTATAGACAAAGCTCTACTATCAGAGGAAAGAGAAGCTTTGCCTAGTATTGGAGACCTAACGTTAGTAGGAAGAAAACTCCTGGTTCACTAAAGGTGAGTTTGTGGGGGGGGGGGGGGGGGAAGATCAAAGTTATTTTACCACACAAACTCAAATACAAGGTCAACAATACCTTGAGCTCTTTGGCTTTGTGTATATCATGGATTGAATAGAGTTTAAAATGGAGATGGAAAAGAACTGGAATTGCTTCAATTTGAAGCTTGAGGCTTTAAACTATGCATTCTTCCCCAGTGGAGTCACCAAAAAACTATTGGGTGAATATTTTGTCACCAACTAACTAACAACAAAATAGGTATATCAACCTCAATATAAGGAGATTTATATGGAAAAGTGTATAGGTTTACCATATAAAAATGAGATAAATGTCTCCTCTCATCAAGGGGAGGTTCCCTATAAGGTAGGGGAGGTTCCCTATAAACTACTATAACTAATATAAGCTGAAAATACACTCAGGGGTGGGATGACACCATCCATCTCTCTTTTTTAGAGATGATGTTCACAAGGACAAAGAAAAATCCTAGGTAATTTCTAAAGGCATTTCTCTTCTTTCAAAAATAATGTTCAGAAAACCAGAGGAAGACTTCCTGGGTAGTAACTATAACCAAAAGAAGCCCATGAAAGCACAAAGTCTTTCATTACTTCTCTCACTGATCAGGATGTACTAACACAGTAGAATGAAGTGTAGCACAAATTCTCCGCTTCAACTACAACAAAGTGAAATATTATGAAGGGTAATGGGATCTCAAAGTCTCACCAATATCCTTTAAATTGAAATAGAAAACAAATAGACTAAATACAGTTACGAAAACACAAAGTCTCCCATAGTCAGCTCTAGGACACCTTCTAGATTATTTCCAATAGTTTTGCTTATTTGATTAAATGAACAAGACTATATTTAGGAAACAAACATAAGAACAATTTCCTAGATAATACAAGCTATTTCAACACAATGTCTGAAAGGTCACTTGCTTTCTCATTCAAATGACAAAATATGATTAATAGTCTAAGCTCAAAGTCTCAGGAATGCCTTTCAATTTGGGTAGAGTTTTGCTTCTAATAACAAATAGATCTCCCTTCTAAAAAATGAGATATTACAATATATAGCGCCAAAAGAAAGACTTTGGCATATTGTTCCAAGAAATGGCCCATGCTGCATTCAATGCCTTGAATCTATTTGAAATTCTATGAAGGGGCCATGCTGAAACAAGTCATTAGCCTTAACTTTGGCATTCTAATTATGTCAAATGTCTCCTCCCAAGCATTGGTTTCCTACTCCTCTTCAAGATATTTACACAGTTTTCCATTTGCTTTTACTCAAAGGGAGAAAAATAAGCCATGCCATTGAATGCTCATGCTCTCTGATGTCCACCTGGTGGACTATTCTACCTACTAGAATAACTCTCGTGTAGATATTTATAGATTTTTTGTAACTTTCCCTCTTTCCTTGTTACATTTTATCTCTTCCTTTTGATCTGATCTCTCAAGATATCTTCTCACTTTCTGTTGGTTCCTTCATCTCCTTCTTTGGCTAGTCATTGAGTTTTTTCTTGGGTCTGTATTTTTGAAAATCAATGAATATTTCATTACCCTAAATTTGACATCTACAGGGATGTCACTAGTCACTTGGTTGCTTGAACGACTTTGAACTTTGAACCTTTAACTCTTTTCATTCAAAGGTTCAATGGTTTAATGATTCGTCAATTTAATATTTTATAAAGGGCCGCATTCACTCTCTTTTTTCTTCTGTTGAACCATTTCTTTGAACCATTTGGTTGAACTTATTTCTAGAATCTTCCACTTCTTTCATTCACTCAAAGCTTTTGTTCAGACTTTGAACCCTTTGATCCATTTTAACCATTTCAGTTTAAGGTTCAATGGTTCAATCTTAACTCTTCAAATCATTTTATTCTTTTAAGTCCATCGAAGCCATTGAACCTTTGAACTCATTAAATCTTTGAACTCATTGAAGCTTTGAACCCGTTGAACCTTTGAACCTTTTGAAGGTAGGGCTCAATGGTTCAATGGTTCATTATATTTATTTGAAGCCCATTGTTAAGTCTTTTGATTGAACCTTAGTGTTGAACCAGCCTCAAAACACTAAGGAAATGCCTTAAGTGTTTTGAACTTCCCTTTAAGAAAGCTCACCTGTTGAGCCTGCAAGTTCCTTAGCTAAAAATACTTGAATAATTGAAGAACTTGGATGCTTAGAACATTTTTGAAAGAAAGAAAGAGACAATTTTGGCCTATAAGACCAAAATGATCAGCATTTTGTCCACAAAAAATAAGTGATGGATTTTGGGAACAATTGTTGCTAAGGTCTACCTTATTATTGTTATCTCTTGAGTGAAATAATTTTATTTTCAAACGCTTGTAACATGATTTTCAAATCACCAATCTCACTAGATTTATTAGGAGGGGCTATAACATAACTTTTGGAGATGAAATAGTAGCTAAACATGAAATTTGGGGAACTTTAAGGGGGAGAACAAGTTGTAATTCCCAAAAAGGCATTAAAATCCTTGGAACAAGTTTACCATCTTGAATCAAGCAGTTCTCTTCTATGATAGAAATCTCATAGGCATTTGATAATTTATTACCATCCATGGACTATATCATGACACTTATATCATAATTAAGGACCTTAAGGAAGTACTAAATTCATACTCTAGGGACTATCTAACTAATGTAGGGATCATAATCCATGTTTTCTAGAATCTACGGTTAAAGTCTAACATGAATTCATGGGGGTACCTTTTATGGTAGTCAATTATTCAACCAAAGATAGATGATTAGACTTTTCTTCAAATTGCTTAGCTAAAGCTATACGTAACTCATCCCTAGTATAAATGGAGGTCAAAGGAAGATTCCTATACCACTATAATGCCTTTACCCAGAAATAAGCAATAAGTAATCTGATAGTGACATTATCTTGAGTAACATTATGAACAAAACATAGACTAGCAATATCTTGGATATGCTCAATAGCTATAGTTTTATCCCATTATCTAGAGAAGAAAGAGATAAATTTTAGAGAAACCATGGGAATATAATCATACTAGGCCAAACTCAGGGTCTGACTCCTATTAAATGGGACAAACACATGATTCCTACTAACCATTTGGGAAAAAGGTATTTGGCTTATGTGGATAATAGATTGGACTAAAATAATAAATTGACCAGAAGATAAATGCTACTTTAAAGGATAAGGCCTTGTGCTATTGAATCATGATAGTTTATAAGAATTAGGAGGCAATTCAATATGTTTAAATAAGTACCTTTACTTGATACTCTTGTTATAACCTTTGGAATGAAATCATTGCCTAAAAGATGTTATGAGCTCTACAACTTAAAGGATCTTAAGCTATTGATGACAGTAGATCTCTCCTACTATTGTGAACCTTTATTCTCAATCTTCAAACCTTAAATATACCAAAGAAACTTGAGGTCCCACTGGGCATGCCTAAACTATTAGGGTTCTATATTTGCACTCTAGCTAGGAAAGGGATTGTTTATATCTCCCTATGTAAATCTAGTCTAACATGGGACTGATCTAAGGTTGTGGGTAGCCTAAAAGTGTATTAGACCTCTAGAGAATTTCATATTCCTTATGGATCTATCACCCACACTAAACCTAAACTATCACCTACATGGAAAAGGGATAGAGAATTGACAAAACTTATAAAAACATGTAAAAAATCAATGATGCACCAATGATTTGATAACTCCAACTCAATAAAAACACACTATTAGAAATTTTTGAGACCAAAGAACATCAATATCACATAAATATTTTATAACAAGGCATTAATCGATTACCAAATTAGTAAGAAAGGGAAAATATCGTCTTTAAAACTTGACAATAAACTGTAGATTGCACTTATATAATGACCTATAAGACTATTAAACCCTTCTTGAAGGTGAGAAAAAATTAGACATAAGTGAGGAATATATATTCAATCAATAATTGTACATGAAATCATAGAACTCACTTTAATTTAGCTTAGAAAATGATGAAATTCAATTCTTTATTACATCAAAAGGTGTTACAGTACAAATTTTGGTAGTCTAGTCATACCAAAAAGAGGGACTAAGGATCCATTTTAAGGCTTAGAATCTTGCATTTATAAAAAAGGAGAGAGAGAGAGAGAGAGAGAGAGAGAGAGAGAGAGAGAGAGAGAACTATGTGTTGGAAAAGGACCAACTAATTATGATGTATTAGCACCAATTTAAGGATGTTTCTAAGTCAGGATCTTATCTAGAAGGCATAATTTAAAAGGTCTTTACAAAAGAATTTAATGCTCCATTGATCCCTATCTAGCCACTAGGTCATCATCTTGGGAATCCATGCTACTTCCACTTGATCTATTGACAAGGATCATATCTTATAATTGGCTAAAAAGTGCCACGTCTACATTAGGTGGACAACTACACTTGCATTATCAAAAATGATCATTGATGATAGTTGAGACATAGGTCCACTATAGGTGAAAACCAATCTTAAACCATTGGTTTTCACATAGTCAAAATATCAATGAAAGTGGAAAATTTTCTTGACTTTACTTCATAGTCATTGTTCCATCCTCAACTTATGTATTAGACCTAAAGGATCTATTATATAGAGCATTAATAGAAATGCTTGGTCTCTAAACTATGGCCCTAGTTCAACTCTAGTTCACCTCTGAGCTTGGCTCTTTGACATTTTCCTTAGAGAGGTCCATTTAAAGTTATTTGACTTTCATCAAAAATATCTCAAGATCACTCCCACTTATTGGTTATCGATTACCAAATTAAATTATCTACATCATTCTAAATTATCTTTATGTTTATTGTCTCCATAGATATATTAACTTATTGACTCTGCTTCGCTTCATTGATCTATCTATGCACAAATTGCTATGAGCCATGGATGTTCTAACAAGACCCACATGATTTTGAAACTTATCCCTAACTCATTAGCTTTGGATTCACTAACTAGTTTGACTCTACCTCGCTCTACCTAATCAAGATTTATAAGTTCATACATATCATATATCTCCCTAGTCCTAATTTCCTATCAAATCTTTCACTTTATCAAATCATTGGTATGAATGCACATGCTTTGTCAATCTTTTACCAAGATCCACATGTTTTTGACACTTGACTTTGACTCGTTATCTCTTTGGATTCAATTGGTCCCACTTATACTATCCCTGTCCTCGCTCCATTGGATATTCTAGGTATAAATGAATGTGATCCCTTGGATCTATATTTAAAGTGTCAAATTTTTCTCCACTAGTACCACTTGGAAATCTTGCTTTGATTATTAGGAGCCTACTTTCAATCTTTTAGTTATTTCACTCTGTCAAATCATGCCTTGATTATCTTGCACTATTAGATTATGTCCAACTTGTAGATCTTTAAATTCTTTAACGAGTGGACCTTTTAACTTGGTTGACTCCAACATAGATTATTATATCTTATGTGTCAATATGAGGGCTCCCATAGACCTTTAGATCTTGACCAACTTCAAGCCTTTTTAGAACCTTTTAAACCCAAATGATTACTTGCCTTGATTAAAATTGACATTCTTTCTAACATCATTTGACATCCACATGGATGTATTTGACATTATGTAGACCATCCATTTTAAGCACATATATATTTTGACTCAGGCTTCATTTTGAGGTTAGTGCGAACATCTTATGTCGTAGGTATAACTTTGAAGGCCTATAAATTGAATCACCGAAGTCATGGAGGCACCAAATTTTCAAGAGACGTTCTTGACATTGAAATGGATGAAACCATTTGATCTGTTGGTCCTGGGAGCCTTTTAAGTGAGGATATAAAATGGTCAAGTTGATTAATCTATTCATTTCTACATGACATCCTAATGATGGTCTAGTTCATTTGGCTAAGTATTGGAAACTTAGTGAAATCTAACTAAGGAGTCAATTTTGAACATGCACAACTTCTACCATGATTTAGTGGATGATTTGAGACTTAGCATGTATCAACTAGGGATCAATTTGGATAAACTCATGTGATCACTTTTTATTGAGAATACCACATGTGTGAGATATGGCCTTTATAAATTGCCTATTTAGACTTTCTTTTATTTCCATTAAATTCTTAGATTAGGAAAAAATTTATATGTAGACCAAAGTCATTCAAAAAGTACCACATGATCATATAACATGGCAGGGTTGTATGGTACCAGTACTCCATCCAAAATTTCATGATGTACAACCATGACTAGCTATCCCCATCTGACCTCCTCTATCATAGGATATGTAAAACCAAAACTAGATAGATATTAAAACACATATATATATCTCAAAATATATCTATCTATTACAATCACATGTAACTAGTATTTTTTATTAAAAATTTAAAATTATAATATTTCTTACCATTATTTGTTTCAACAACCATCGTCTCCCTATCTACTCTCCCATTGAGCAAAATATCTCCATATGCTCATCCCTCAAGCACCTCATCTATTTATTTCCTCCCTATCAATGTTAAACCAAGATTCACCACTTATTCACATCATGACCCTCTCCTCATAGGTGTTTATATCAACCATCTCTATCTTGGGTTGGTTATTGGGTCATCCTATGTAACTACCTTCATCTATACTCACTCTTGTCAATGATGCCTATATCTAGGATGTGATCAATTTGGTCATTAATGATCTTGCTCTGATATATACTATGGTATTCATTTCACCATTATATCAACATCCTTATCCTCTCTTCCTCTAACTACTTGTTATCATGCTCAACTATTCCATGGTCTCACATGTCACATCTTGATCACTAGTATCTCAACTAGTTCTCCTCCTCCTCCTCTCCCCTTTGTCTCTTTAGCATGTAGTGCCCAAAAATAAGGCACTACTAGAGGATATAATAGGTTTAAGAGTCAAAATTTACCTAAAAAGTGTGACACCAATTGTAGCTCTATGCACTAGGTATAATTTCTCATGATAGACACTCGAGCTAGACTTATAGCTATGGTCTCCTAGCTAGGCCAAAGAGTAATAATATGTGTGTATGGCTAACACATGATCTCTCCTCATGTGATCATCTTTAGTGATGGAATGTGGGGCACAATTGATGTTACCTAATCCTGCCTTCATCTAGTCACATAAAGTAGCCTATCATCAATGACATGGGCCAACCCAGTTGGTTGATACATAGGTAACCTCTCATATATCCATGCACTAAGCAAAAACACTAGTCCCATTTTCTTCTACCCTATAGAAAACATCACATACATACCATGTATGAGCTAGATGTAGATGATAGACACAAAATCATATAGCACCCATTGATCCAAAATAGACTAGCACAAGGCTATTGTATATAATTGTACCTTGTTATGCGACTTATAACATAACACTTGTGATGTCACAAGTTTGATCATAGCCTTTTAGATGTCCAAAACCTGTACAATATATACATCAAATAGATTGACCCTTAACCCTAGGTATATCCTATATGAGCATGCCACCCACCTGTCTAGTGCTTGTCTCTCCTCTATATCATTTGGTGTCCTTGTGATCACTAGTGTCCCTCCTATTAGTAGTCTAAACAATGCATGGATGGCCTCTAATGTGATACCAACCTCTATGGTATCCCCATCCACCACCCATTAAAAAGTGTTGGTCAACCATTACCATAATTTAAAGAACATGACAACAATATCAACACTTAGTGGGATGTGCCTCATCTCCATAATACCTCCCACACCAAGTGCAACTAGTCTCGCTCTATGTACTTTTATCAAATGCTCTAGCAAATCTAGTAACCATGACACATCAATCAGTCAAGCATATCTCTAGTATCTCTAAAAAATATCAAATAATAAAGGATGTATCAGATCTCCATGTGATTTATAATCAAAATACATTATTAAATTTTCACAACACTTTGTTGTTTTGATTTAGCTTTTCCATTTTCTACTAAATCAACATATTCATTACTAAACCATCCACCTATGTGCCTTGTAGTACTAAATGAGCCATATTTTTACCTTTTAGTATTATATTGGACATTTTCAAAATAACTATATTGGCCCACAACTACATAGTTGACCCCCTCCCTTATCCAACTAAATCAGCCTACTCCTACGTAGTCATCCTATTTTTTCTCTTTCCCCTTGCATGTTAAGTCAATTTGGTTAACTTTGTTCATCCATAGTGATGAATTTTTGAGTAATTAACATAAATTAATTGATCATTATTAGTCTAAATCTTTCCTACCTAATACCCTATTTTACCCATAGCATCCATAAAAATTTCCCAGGGTTCATACTAGTGCCTATATTTTGCCTACAAGATAATTTTCTATATTTCACTCAATTTAAAATAAAACTATTCAACAATTTGAAATTTTTATTTGATTACCTATGATTCACTCATTGGGGCCATTATGCATCCTCCCCATATCAACTATCAACTCCTCACCATATTGGCTCTCTTGTTTCCCATTAGGTCTTTTAAATCTCTATTTTCCTAGAATAGTAAAAATGACAAATGACTCATCTTTCACCCTATTTATATTTACTATTCAAAATTTACCTTTAAAATATGTATTGTTAGATTTATTATTTTGATCATAAATTTTCCTCTACTAACTCTTTTTACACACCATAAAATGTTCAATAATCTTGACATTGTAGAGAATACTTTCACCTATTATATGTCTATGTTGAAAAACCTCTAATTTTTCAATCTTTATCACTATTCTCTACAAGTTTGCCTAATGTTCTCTAAATTGGACACCTTAAAATTTGTTACATTTTATTATTTATATACAACACTAAGGTAAGTAAATGTATGTTTTTTTCAATTTTGTCCTTTCACTTAATTTCTCCTTACTACACTTTATTCAGCATCAACATTATGTGTTACTATGTTCTTTTCCCGAAGCACCATCTTATGTTACACTTACATGACATATGATGAGCTTCAAGTGGGGAATATGTATACACATAATATTTTCAAAATTTATCAAATGCTAATACTTTCTATCTTACAAGAACCTGTCAAGTCTCAATCTCTCTGAGTGCATGCCTTAATGGGTATACTGGTAAAGGGGTGGATAGACCATTGGTGCTTCACAAGATTTTTATCACCTATTACCACTTGATATCTACACACCAATATCATAAAAATATTCCTCTGATCTTTACCTCCTATCTATATATACACAAAAAATTTCAAACTTTATCAAGTATTGACACTTTCTATCTTATAAGAACCTATTGATTCTCAATCTCTCTGAGTACATGCCTTAAGGGGTGCACTAAGAAAGGGGTGGGAATACCATTGGTGATTTACTAGATTATTTTCCCTTATTACCACTTTCTATCTACACACCCATATCTTAAAAACATTCCCCTAAGCTTTGCCTCCTCTTTTTCACCCTCCTCTATTCATTTTTTAGATTCAATATCCCTTCCCTAGCCTAAAATAATTTTTGATGGTTTATGTTACACTATCATCTACATCAACCTTGTACTCTATTTGATAAAAATTATTATGGTTTAGGTTGTCCCATGACCAACTTAGACCAAGACCTAATTTTTTTTTTTGTCAATAACAATACTAGGTCTATTAGGTTGACTTTGTTAGCCTAAATATCTAAAGAGGATTAGGGTTAGATCCGCCTATATAAACACATCCATTTCATAATTTTTAAAAGAAGAGAACAAGAAAATATATATATTATGCATCTATTTATCCACAATTATACTTGAGTATTATATCTTAGGGTTTCATATTTTATTTGGAGATACATATTTTATCTTTAAATTCATTGATATGAATCTTTAAATGCATTGATAGGTTATGTAGCCTAGCATTGATTTATCATTGTCATACTTGCACACCACAACAAGATCTTGTGAGTTACCCTAGACAAGGGAGATATTGAGGCTCAAAGGTTTTGTATTCAAAAGTAAGTATTCCTAACTTTGTTACTCTTTTATAAGAGTAAATAGATATACATTTTTACTTCTCTCCTATGTATTAGGATTCAATATACATTGATGTAGGTAAATGTATTCTATACTTATTTAATTTTAATATTTATTACCCTCACTTTGTGACACAAGATTTGGTGAGCACTATATTATACTTTATTTTAATTATTATTTTAATTGATATGAAAACATAGGACCTAATTAGGGTTATTGCATAGTTTTTCTTGACTAGAGGCTTTGAAACCATCCCTAGTAATATTATTGTGATAAGAGATCCCTTGGCTAGGTATAACAAATCAATCTTGGTCATGACATTTAATATATAATGTATCCACAATCATAAGTGTAAGTAGGATTTATCTTCTCCAAGCTATGATTAATCTATAGATCTATTGTATTTCCCATTACATACACTGACTCGATTAGATTTTGAAAAACTATTTTCCACATAATAAGGCATGCACTTGTGAGATAATATTTATCAAATTTAGAGTGATACTAATTTATTATATTAATAAAATAAATTTAAAGTATAAGAACACACTTAACATTTAGAGTAGTCAATATCATCTTCAATAAAATATTGGTAATGCATACGCATTCCTAGTAATGTGTTCCTCATAGCATGTACATGTTCCTCATAATGTGTACACATTATTAGGAATGCATATGCATTCTTAAGTTTAGAATTTATAAGCCTAAATTCAAATAATGTGTACTTTTTATGACCCTAACACATACGCATTAGTTGAAATGTCCACAAAATTTCCCCCAACTTTATGCATACACCTGGTAATAAAAACACAAGTAAACATGCAAAGAAGAAATCTACTCAAGTCAATGTATATGTAATACTAATGCATGGAGATAGAAACATATTCAAAAGCCAATATATTCAAATCTATATTCTAATAAAAGAGGATCAAGAGTTAGGAAAACTTACCTTGAACATGAACCTGATGAGCCTCAATCTTTCCCTTCGCCAACAATGATTTACAAGAGGTTGTTTTGGTTTTTAAGGATAAAAAAGATAGGTAAAATCTAGGATACATAACTTCTCCTATGCATCCAAAATAATTTTCCCATAAGACAAGATTACTCTCTCCAAAGTATGAAATCCTAAGCAATGGCTCCTCAAGTAGAATGGTGGATAAGTATACGCATAGATGAATGATTATGTTTATCCCTCTCTAATGAAAATGGTGAAAAGGATGTGTTTATATAGTTGGATTTAACCCTAAACCCTTCTAAATTTTTAGTCGACATAGTTGACCCAATTCTTTAATATATAAAGTAGTTAGGTATTGAACTAAGTTGGATGGGTTGGACTAGTCTTGTAACATGATCATTTCTAAGAATAAGGTCATCCCATTCAACTGTGTTTAGAGGGTGATAAAATAGGTTTTAGTTTAGGTAGGGGTTATTTGAGGTAGTGAATTGTTTGGATGAGTGTGTAAGGGAGGTGTCAAAGCTTAGCGAAAGGTATAAGAGAGGTTTGTGTTGACTTCAAGTGGTGGTATAGGGAAAATAATCTTGTGAAACACCAATGGTCCTTCCCACCACTTTCTTGGTGCACCCTTTAAGGCATGAACTTAGATATATTGGGTTTCGATAAGTTATTTCAAGGGAGAAAACATGAATAATTGATAAAGTTTAAAAAATTGTGTATACATACTTGAAGCTCATCCCATGTGATGTAGTTGTAACATGGTATGGTAATTCAAGAAAATAACATAGCAAAAAATAATGTTGAGATAAATAAATTGTATTAAGAATTGAATAAGATAAATGAAAGGATAGAATTGAAAAATACACATCATTACTTACCTTAGTGTTATAGATGATAAATTAAGTGAGATAAATGCAAAGGTATCTAATGTAAGGAACATTAGGTAAAGCTTTAAAATAAGCAAAAATTTGAGTTTTTTTCAAGATATACATAAATTTTTAGAAACATTTTCTATAATGTCAAGAATACATATCTTTCAATTCAGAAAAAGAGATAGTAGAAACAAAGTTATGGTAAAAAATGGAATCCGGGTGGTAAATAATTGATAGGTAAATAATTTTCAATAGTAAATATAAATAGGGTGAAAATGAATTTATTTGTTATTTTTACTATCCTTAAAGCCTAGGTGGCTAATATAAAGGGGACAAGTAAATGGTTTGAGATCTTGGAATGGCTCATTATAGCATACCATTCAAAGGGATTATTGAAAATCATCTATGGGTTATATGACATGGCCACATGATCGATATGTTGGAGCACAACCTTAGAGATGGGCAATACTAATGTTATTGATGGATGTATGGATGTGCTTCCTTTCTAACACATGTATTTTACTTTTGTTATATAATCTATGGTAAATATGTTATGTATATTTTATTTTTATAGAATTATGTAATACAAATACATGTTTAAAAATAAAATAAAAGAAATTGGAAAACAATAAATAATCATAATATATAATACACACTATATCACGATGGGAAATGTGTAAAATAAAAAAATGATTAAATATAATAAACTGAAATGGTAAAGCAAAAGATTAAAATTGTTTCAAACCATGTATAAAGTAACAATTACACAAAATTAAAACAAAATATAATATATT
>JARHVA010004714.1:600000-957500 GCA_037957365.1 Torreya grandis
TGTCTAATGGTATCAACAACAATATTTTTATTCATGCCCATCCCCAGAAGTGTTTCTTTCTAGTTTAACTGATGACTAAATATAGCAGGGAAGTGATTGAAAATAATCTTCCATTATTTTTAGCATATACACAGCCCCAAAACACATGTTTTAAGTCTTCTCTTGATTGACAAAATGCGCAGTTAATAGGTTGGATCACGATGCCTTTCAATCTATCTCCTATAAGTAGTTTATAGTGCAATATTTTTCAGGCATGATTTGAGCATCTGCACCAGCTTTAGACTTCCAAATTTGTGTGTTCAATTTGGACCAAAGCCTTTCGCTAAATTTACATTTCCTTTTGAGATTCAATCAAGGACTTAACGGGACATCAGGTAGGAGATGAATATAAATTTTCTTCAATGGAAAGGCATTGAAATGGTAATGTGCTAACCATCTCTAGTCTTTCAAAAAATTGCATGGAACGGGAGTACACATTTTCAAGGATAGCGCCACCAGAACCAAACACTGAACAAAGGTGATAAATTTTTCAACTTTGTTGTTCAATCCAAAATGTCTTTGAAGGTTATGCCATGGAATCTAGTTCAACAGAGAAAAATCCCACATGTCACCAAACTATCGCATACCTTTTTTAAACAAGTAATACCCCTGTTTATGGAAGTTAATGGCAATAGGCTTGCCTTGATACTTAATGAGTTTATTCCAAAATATGGATACCTACAAATATACTACATTTTTCCATCAGTTTCCTTCAGCTAGCTTTCTTGGCTTGAGGGGGAATGATTAGGGTAATCCACACTCTTGGCTTGTAGTTGAAACAAGTATATTTCCAGATTATTCATACTTTCAACCTGTGGTTCCAATGTTTCGTCAACTTCTTCAAGACCCTTCTCCAGCTCTTTGACTTCTTCAACCCCCATCTACATTTTCTCCAACTAGTTCTTCATGAGGTTCAAACCAGATCTTATCCAATCCAAAGCAGGACCCTTTGGTTCACGATTGATCCCAGACTTTCAACGAGAAAAGCTTTTCTGCAAACAATATTCCAAAGTATTCCTCCTTTGTTCGAGCCTCCTAGTCCCCGAGAAGGACTCTCGTGATTATAGGATAGACTTTCAGATGTAGAGTCAAGATGATGTGGACATCCGTAGTGAAGATTGATATAGATTATCCGATCTTGTTTCATCATCTCAATAATCTTGATGAGGGTCAAGTAGATTTTGGGTTTGCTATTGTTATATGTTGCAGCAAAAATGAGAATTAATAACAGCCACATTTCTAGGAATTGAAATCCCTACTATAAGTTACTATTGATTAGCTTTTTGTAACAGATAACCTAAGGCATCAGCAGTTAGAACATATAGGAATGGTGACAATGGACATACCTGTCTAATGGATTATTGAAGAGGGAATGAATCAGTGATAGAATCATTGACAATAATTTGAGCACTTGCATCATTAAATAACATTTGAATATTTGATCTAATTTTGGGACCAAATCCCAGCCATTACAACATTTTAAGAATAAAACTCCATCTAATTCTATCGTATGCTTTATCAAAATCCAACTTGATCAATAGAACATCTTGTCATGATTGTCGAGCCCATTCACAAGTTTCTCAAGCTAAGATAAGATTATCCAAAGTGTATCTGGCACCAAGAAAACTAGTTTGTTCTGCCCTAACAATGTTTTGCACTACAGGTTTGATCCGAATAGCCAACACTTTTGCTATGATCTTATAGGATGTATTAAGTAATGTAATCGGTCTCCAACTATAAATAGTGTCTTCATTTTTTCATTTAGGTAGGAGCTTAATTAAGCCTCTATTAATGTTAGGACCCAAGGAACGTTTCTCTAAAGCTTTTAGATATAACAAATAGAAATCATCTTTGATATGAGGCCACATTGCCTGATAAAATTCAACTATAAGCCCATCAATACTCAAACTCTTGTTAGGGGCCATTGAAAAGAGTGCATGTTCTATTTCCTCCAATGATAAAATTTGATCCAAAAATTGACTATAACATTGATCAATTCTCTTGGGAATGTGATCTTTAACAAGTTCCTCCAAAGTTAATTGAATATCTACCCACTGTTGTTCTTCTTTAAAGAGGTTTGCATAGAAGTTCTGAGAAAGCATAGTAATCTCAGAAGTTTTGATGTGAAGGGTGCCAAAATCATCCATAATAGCACATATTTTCTCTTTTTTGTGCTTATAATTAAGATAATTAAAGAAATACTTAGAACCTTTATTCTCCTCTTTTATCCATTATAGTCTAGCATGGATTTTAGCTCCTTGCCCTCTATAGTTATCAATTTTACAGAGTTGCATCTCTGTATAGGCAATATCTACTTGTGGCCTAGTGTTGCTTCGATCAAAGTTCAGCTTTTTTTGTGTTTGTTCTAATTTACCTTGAAGAGATTTCTCCCTTCTTTGGCACTGCCAAGCCATTCTCTTGCCAAAGGAGCGCAAAAAGCTAATACATTGGGAAATAGCTTCACCCCACCACCCTATCCATGACTCACCTTCTTGAGGCTTTAGAATAGAATTCCAAATCCCCACTAAGGTGGTCATGCAATCAGGCCTCTTCAAGTGAGAGATATTGAGTTTATATGGTAGTGGATAAGTAGAATTGTTATTTTGGGAGGGCAAAATAGAACAAAAAAAAGGGAAGTGATCCAATAAAGAAGTCGAATAATCCACCAATAAGCAAGAACCCGTGGGGTCATTAGCCTACGGTAGATTGGTAGAGATATAAAATCTATTCAGTCTACTTAACTTCCTATTCTCCCCTGATCTGTATTTGGACCAAGCGAACAACTTATTGACATGCCTAGAAGCTTTATCTTGGATTGGATCAACTACCCCAAGAGAATTTCAACAAAACATCCAGCTATTAAATTCATCATTATTAAGTTTATAAGGACTGTACTAGGGACTAATAATTATTAGTATTTATTGATAAGAAAATTATTATTAATTTTGGAGGGAATTATTAGAATCATTTAGCTCTAATTTAGAATTAGTTTTTAAATTATTGGTTAATCAGAGGATATGGATTAGTGCATTAATAAGAAAATATTAGGCTTTTACAAAGTAAAGTAATGAGTTTTTAATGGAAAAACAAAAAAAAGGTTATCTCGTGCAAGGTGATTGGCAGAATTTTTTTTCATGTTATTTCCCACCTCACTTTGATTGAGTACTAGGGACTAATAATTATTAGTATTTATTGATAAGAAAATTATTATTAATTTTGGAGGGAATTATTAGAATCATTTAGCTCTAATTTAGAATTAGTTTTTAAATTATTGGTTAATCAGAGGATATGGATTAGTGCATTAATAAGAAAATATTAGGCTTTTACAAAGTAAAGTAATGAGTTTTTAATGGAAAAACAAAAAAAAGGTTATCTCGTGCAAGGTGATTGGCTGAATTTTTTTTCATGTTATTTCCCACCTCACTTTGATCGAGGTTGTATATTAACTTCCCGTAACTACACGATAGAGGGAGGACTATTTTGTTGCAATTAAAGTGCAGATATGGGTATTAAGGACAATATAGTTTTGATTTAACATTGAATATAGCTCCATGAAATGTGATTTTGTGAGGATCACGTTCAGTATGCATTCATTGATATCTTGAAGACTGACCCCAGATTTTCATTAATTTTTGAAATAAGTAAGCAAATTATTTAGTATTTTAATTTCACAGTAATATGGATGAACAATATTTTGATATGGAAAGTTGCATTTGGGGTCGATCATGTCCATTTGGATCAGTCACTACTTATTTTAGAGTTCACTTGGGCTTTTGACATGGCCATGGGCCTCTCCGTGCACAGGGCAACAGGTTCCGATCTCTTTGGTGTTGAAGGTAAAGAGTCTACTCAACATCAGGGCAGAAAGGTGCCTCACCAAGGTGGTGAAGGTTGTTCACAAATTTTCCATGGACATCATCTGCTAGTAGAGGAAGGATATCACCAATGCAGAGCCTCCTAAGTAGGTCCACCTATCCTAGTTGATGGCCAATGGATGTATAACATGATCAAGTCTAGTCATATACTGGTGATTTTCCCTCTCTTCTTGGTATGAATAATTATATCTTTTATGTACATTTGGTAATAATGTTCACTTTAAAAAATTAGAGTTAAGAGCAAAATTACCAATATCCATCTATGAATCAAACCTTAAAACCTAGGATTTAAGAAAAATTAGTAATACCCATTTATAACCCCTATATTAAACTTGTGTACAATTTTACCTATAGCTTGTTTTTTATGTAGCTAGCCATCCATAGTCAAAGTTGTCGAGCGTTATGGCAAGCCCAGAGGCAGAGTATCCCCCTTATCAAACTACCAAAAGAGAAATACCTTCCCATAAGTCTTACAGACTTTCTCCATGGCCTATCTCTATATTGGGCCTGGAATTCCTGGCATAAAGAGCACCCCACTCTTTACTTCATATTCATGAGAATGCCAAAACTTTTTCTCCTCATCAGGCAGACTCAAGAACAATTTTTCAGAGACCATATATTCCACTCCTATAAGCCTCGCATCCTTCTAAGGAGAATCATAGAGCAAGCATTGCCTCGCATCTTCATTCATGTGGCTAGAAAAATGATGGGTCTATGTTTGCCTTGTCATGTCATAGGCATAGAAATAGAAGCTACACGTACATAACAATGAGAATAACATTAAAATTATTGTTTCTTTGAGGGTTTGAAGATTTTTTTTGAATTTTTTTGTGGAAAGATCAAATAAATTTACATGCAGAGATGATCTTGGACAGTTTTGATAGGGTTAAACTTCTAGATGAGTCTAGTTCCAATCTCCAGCATAGAGGTAGTGGTTTTGTTGGGCTCCCCTAGAATGTTAATGGATTTATAGATTGGCCTTAGGCTTGTTGCTACCATTTGTTTTACTTTATAGTCTAGTAATGTTTTTTGTGAAGGATATTTTTTGAGTGGTATGTTGTTGATCAAAGTGGTTGGATATAAGTTTTTAATTGCTCCTAAACAAAGAATCTATGTGTGTATTATGCATGCAAACTCTGTTGCCACCTTTCTTATTTTACTATTGTTTTGAGGACAAGTGGCTAACACGACAAAATGTAATCCATTCTTTTTTTGGGTCATTATGAGGCTATCAAGTAAACGTGCATTGGGTTGAATCTTGTTTAATTAAATGTATCGATTGTCTATATACACCACTATAAAGTTGTAAACATCTTTCATTGTTCACAAAAAGTGTCAATTATTTACATCCACTACTTTTGAAAAGTGGTGAACATCTTCCATATTCAACTAAATTTTCAACTCTATAAACTCTTCTCTCTACAAAGACACAATAGTTTTAAATTAAGTATGAAGACATGGTAGTTTTAGATTAATATGATTAGTTTTCACACCACCACCACTCTATTCAAATTTCAAGATATTTTCACATCATCTATTAGCTTTTTGTTTGGGTTTATTGTTTTTCAATGTTTGTCAAATTTGAGCTCTGATTTATTTACATCAATTTTTATCTTTATGTGTTCCCTGCAAGCATTTATAGTTGTTTTTATTTATGGGGATCAGCCTCTATCATAAATAATGGAATATCTCTGTGTAGCAACCCTAGTGAAATGGGATGCATCTGCCTTATTCGTGTATTGGTGATAAGTATGTTTGTATAAAGTTCTTACTCGAATCATTTTTTTGTTATGAACTATTTTTAACCCTCAAAACCATAGGTTCGAGATGTCTTTCAAAGTGTGGTGGGTGGTTTCCATTCAATGATTGCAAAGAGTGTTCAGTTTAAAGCTAAGAAGAAGCGTGGAATTATTTCTCTACAAACGTGAGTTATCTAATTAAGACTCTTATGCCTAACTGAAGGGTAGTTCCTCAACTTTCTACCACTAAAGTAATGACATTTTACATTTTAGATATGCCATTTTAGTGGGTTTTAGAGTTTGGCAATTGTTACTATTATTGTTATTATTCAATGATAGAATGGTCATTTTGTTTGTGTAACTATACCATGAAGGACAAAACATGTTTATATTAGTTGTTGTAAACTCTATTAAATTGATGGACAGGGAAACCAACTGTGCTAATGATATTCCTATGTATATTTCAAAATCATGAATGGAGAAGTTGTCTGCAAATTTTGAAGGGGAAAATATCTTTTTTCCTATCAAAAAATTAATTTTTGTTATTTGTTAATCCATGATGATGGGTTCATAATAAATTATCTTTATGTCTTTCTAAGAACAATAATTTATTGCATAGTATTGTCATTTGTCTTTATTTTTTTGGTACAACCCAACTGAACCTACAACTGCAAGTATACGTGGCTTTTATCATGACCACCTATTTTGCTCACAAGGTTATAGTTTACAAGGAACAACCTTCTATAGATTGTATTGCAGATGCTCCATAGAGTCTAAAGACAGCAGTGAACTTTTTTTTGTTAGTTAATTCCTAACTTGATGTACTCAAATTTGTCTATTAGGCCATCGTATTTGCTCTATTTACCTAAATCTTGATCTTGTATCCTAAATTTTCATGCTATTAATAATCTATGGAATGCAATTTGTTTGTAATTTTTATTTTGCACAATTTTGGTTTAAAATAGTGTCATAACTTCAAATTGATTTTGTCTTTTATGTCAACACCTAGATGTTGGATTTAGATGAGATCCAACAAATTTCAGGGATCAGATTAATGAAATGGAATCAACAAAAGAATGCAAGATCATATTATTATTTGGATGATTAAAGATGATTTCTAGGTATTGGATAATTGTTTCCATTGTAGGCCATCAACATCAACACCAAGAATTTACAACTCATAGTTGCATGCATTTCATTCATGCACATGCTTAGTAAAAAATTGTATCAAAAACTTATGTGATTGTAACAATTGAATTGTATCAAGAGTCTATGTGACTTAAATAATTTCTTGAGATTTGCAATTGAGATGACATTAATTATAACAAGGGAGTGGTTTCTATTGCTCCTATTTCTACCGATGTAGCTAAAAAAAGGAAAAGTGCACTTTTGAGGGTGTTACACTGAATTGGCACCATCATGCTGACTATTAGATTTTTATTTCCTACTTTAATTATAACCAAAAAATCAGTTATAGAATAAACACTTCTGTAGAGGTGGATAGTTCTTTTTTGAAATTTCAATTGAATTTTCATTTCACACTTATAAAAATTTGTATAATAATTTTTTTTAATTTATTTATAATTAAGAGCTTAACAATTACTTTATTGAATTTATTAGTACCTTGCTTGATAGGTATGAATACTACTCACCTTTGTGTATTAGCAGTCATCATTTTGGGCCACTTTTAATTTTATAGCAGATTATTATTCCTGCTAGAAAATAGTTGTTGTCCTCTTTTTTGGTTGGAATTGACTGTGAATAAATGAATTTGTTATTATATTGATTTATGCAAATAATTAATATTTAAGATTGTATGTTTTTATATTTTATACAAGTTTTTGCAATATTTTAGAACATGTTATGCAATTGCATTTTACAATTAATAGTCTCGACCAACATATAGAACAAAAACATCTTTGACTCAACTATTTCTCCCTCCTCCCGCAGGGACTTGGTGCTAGCGCCCTTGTTTATATAAAAGTAAATAATTTGTATTGAACTTCATGCACTATTAAAAAAAATTAAACAAAAGTTCATGAATGAATAACATTTTTAACTTAACAAACATAATATTTGAAGATTGTATTGGCCATCACAATATTTTGAATTATAAAAAAAATGAAAATTTTAAATTAGTTAATCAAATTTTAAATTTTATGTTGTATAAATTTTATCATAAGATTTGAAATATATTGTCCTCATGAAACAAATACAATTTTTTTTGTATGCATAGAGAGATGGTTGCCGCAACCAACTAAGAGAAAAATAGTACATTTATTTGTTTTCACCACCACTAGTTGCATTTGTCCAACAACTGACACACGATGTAAATTCAGATACCCATTTAATATGTTCTCTTCTTAAATAATCTCCAACATTCAATTACCTGTATCACCATTACCTACACTACTATTACCACCATTGCCTACTTTGTTAACACCATTAACATGTATTTTTTTAGTCTTTCAATGATTGCAAAATACAGAACAATGATCTTAGTTCATTGTGTAAAATATTTCATGAATATATATTTATACATGGTTAGAATAAACTTACAACAAGGTTTGAATTTTCAACAAAGGAAAAAACATAACCTTGGAAGGACTATTGTCTAAGCAATAATTAGAGCATAAACAAAATTTAGTCTCAAATTTGTTCAGTAATTTGGTATTTACAAAATAAATGAAATTTTCCAAATCTAAAAAAATGGGCATTTATTGTGGTGTACATGTAGCCAAAAAAACTTGGTACTTGACCTCTAGGGTATGATAATGGTGAAGGTTAAATATAATTTGGTCCCCGTAGCGAAATGGAACTTTGAGAATGTGGACATAAAAAAATATATGCTTGTGACCTGTTAACTATAGCCATCCCTCATGGGGTATTTCATCCACTATGAAAAATCCCCAAGCCTAGATCAGAATACCCTGTCCCTACAACCATGTGGCCCTCCCCTTTGCCATTCACCACAAAGGAAAATATTATGCACCCCAAGTAAGTCAAAAGGATCAAAAGCATTAAGAAGAGGTAAATCCACAATAGAGAAGTTACTCTAAAATTGGCCCCTATGAATCTTTCCAAAAAGAGTAGCAATAATTTTTTATTGAATTAAGATTGTGTTTGTACAAATGTGTTGAAAAATCTAAAACATCGCTATGAAAATGAAAACACAACAAGATTTTGGAGAATGATATGCACAATAAAATATTATTTACACCATTATTTAATGGAAAATTTTAAATTAAGAAATATAAAGTTATTTATCAGGTGTCAAAATACACTTCAAAGTTAAAATCCACCAGGGTAAAAACAAAAGTTAAATGCAAAGCAGCTTAGGGGAATTGAACCCCACACATGTAAATGTTTAAGGTGATTAAATATGCTTACATAGGTATTTATTTACCTTCCAAGCTCCACCACATCCTTTTGTATTTTGGTTAAAACAACAAAATAAAATTGGAAGAAACCACTTCAAATTGTAGTGTAGGTCCTTGGCATTACAAAAAGATAATGTATGCGGTCACAAGTTACAATTCTATCTCCTTTGACATTTCCTCGATTTCAAAGTTAATGCACTCCATTAATATATTTGAAAATCAAATGACAAGCTTTCCAAATGTGATTGTCTCTAATATATAATACTGAGATTAGTAAGAGAAACTTTGAAAACAAGGAATTGACAAATTCTCTGTCAAATGTGATCATCTCTATTAAAAATAGGATACTGAGGTTACTAAGGGAAACTTTAAAAACAAGGAATGCACAATTGTTTCCATAAATATTCATCCCATTTGGATAATATCATGCCAATTTCCCTAAACACTAATAGATGTGGGATGATGAGAAAAAGAAGAGAACACAATCGAAACATAGTCATTACCATCAATGCATGTTTTCTGTATATATTATTTGTGTTTGTTCAAAATATCAATGAATATTGAAATACAAGAATAAAAATTTGAATACTTTTTTGAGAATTCAAAATTGGTTGAAGAAATACCCACATTCGTTGTAGTTAAATTATTAAAAGGTAACAACACGCACATGGAGCCCATGAATTTGAATATAGAGATCGAAAGGTTGTAAGATCAAATCCCTATGACGTGAAATCTAGTGAAGATGGTTGTTGATGATAAGCAAACCAATGTGAAGGAAAATTGAATGAATGATAATAATAATATTGCACGATTTGTCACTTTGATAGTTATGGAAATTATCTAGTGCAATTGTGTGACACCAGATTAATTAATAAATCAAAAAATAGGTATTAAAAACATCGACGATACCTATTGATATTGTATGCAACACTTCTCATGTGTATTGGGACAACAACAATAAAAATGAAAGCATGGAAATTGTTAGAAAAAACTAGATTAAAAATAAACACCGTAAAAGTGACCTTAAAGTTTGTGTGGAACAAGAACAAGGTGTCTAACACCTCTTTAAACCACTGGAGATCTATATAATCCTCAAAAAGTCTACAAAATAAGACAATAATATTTTTTAATCTTAGGTAGTGTTTAAAATTATATACTATAGTATTATATATAATTAATATTATACACAATATATACATATATATATATATATTAGTATAATATTAAATCAGTGGTTATGACTATAATTTGGTTTGATTATGTGACCTTTACTTATTCACATATTCCATCTACACATAAATAAACTAATTCAATCAAACACAATCTCAAGGTAGATGAGATAGAATATATAGTCAAATTTAAAGTTTATCACATTAGTAGTTTTTATTGATGTTATGTTTAAAGATAAAAGGAAAAGCAATTTATTTGAAAGTGCACAAGAAGAAATCAAACATAGTCCCAAAGAGAATAGAGTCATAAAATACATAACAACCACAAATAATATCATAGAGTGAAATTTTATTCCTTATAGTCAATGACACCTCTATCAATCCATCAACTACATATTTTTAAATATTTGCATATTAATAGGTACTCGTGTTGAAACACAACCCTTTTTAAGTATTGCAGTGCTTGAGTGTATCATGCATTCATTATAAAGTATACACATATTATCCAAGTTATTTGTTATAAATAATAGCATTCAATAGTTACTACGCAGGGAAAAGTTTTTTTTTTTTTTTTAATATTCAATTTATAATTAGGTATAAGTGAAATGACACGCAAACAATCTAACGGTCCAGATTTTTTCAGAGTTTCCATTGTTTGCTTTTATTATTATTTCTTTCTTTCACACCACGCTATTTTAAAATCTATGAGTAGCTATAGTATAGTACACAAGGAACGCCTTTGAAGTCTCCCCCATGTCATCTAAGTACATGGATAAATGTTATTAATTAATATGACTCTATAGGGGTTGTTTTTACACTTTAAGTTTAAAAAAAATAAAATCTTTCTTATACCACTGCCAGTATTAATTAATTAGTAGATATTTTATGATTTAATTATCTACACACGTGTCACTTAAATAGTTTGTTTTAAAAAATTTATAAAAAAATTATTGCAAAAATAATAAAAAAGGTTATGTCGGTATCTTCCAATGAATAAGATGTCAAATAAATTATTTTTAATATTTTTTTGTGCTTAAAAAATATTACAAATGAATACAAACATTATAAATTTCATTATTGATAAAAAAAAATTGCTTTTGTGATGCAGGAATATCCATGACAGATAGGGTATCTTGCATCAATCAAAAATAGAATTATGTTTGTTTTTCATTCCATCTTAGTGTGGTGGTTTAGGAACTGAATTCTCTAAATTTTCATTTTATTCTATTTTATGCATTGTTGGTTTGATCAAGTTGTTACAATCAACTTTTGTTTCTAACAATTAGCATAAAATTTAGATTTTCTCGCCCAAAAATCAAGTTGAAGAAATGTCGATTAAGTCTTGGGGTGTTTCTTTGTTGATGCAATGATTGATGCCTAAAACCTCCTCATTCATTACCTTGACTCTGATGTCTAACTTTAATTCCTTCAATGACTCTGAATTTGCCTTCTTGATGCAAGTACTTGCTTGTATCTTGACCCCCTTTGTCAATCTCACTTCTCTAAGCTCATAAGCCTCTTTATGCATGCATAGTTCTCTTCTCTCTTGAAGATCAATCATCACTTCCTAATTCTCTTCACTCTCTCTCTTATTAATATTTTTATCACCATCATCATCATCTCATACACCATTTCCACAACTTCACTTTCCATTTTTGTGTCAAACTACCTCACTCTCACATAGTTTCCTAGTCTTGAAAGCTTCATGCATAGTTCCATGATTATTTCTCCACACTAGGCTCGTATTACCATCCTCTTCTAGTGTTTTTTAACTCATTTTCACATCCAAACATAAATAATCTCTCTCCAAGAATGAACTCTCAACCCAACTATTTTTTCCTTCTTTAAGGTATCTTTGCTTGTAACACTATTTTTATGCAAATCCAATAGCTACAGAAATCTATCAAGTTTCCAGACCAAAAAAACACATTTCTAGACACCCTTTATCCTCTTTTAGATTTTTACAAATTTTTAGCTCACAACTCTCAAGGTAGACCACCTAACTCAAAACCCCCTTATCTCAATTAAGTCTCTTCCCTAAAGCAAACTCCACAATCATGGATATTATGTATTGTACCATCATGTACAAGGTCTGACACCTCAATAATCCTCTATATCATGACAAATTACATCTAATTCTAAATTTTCATAATTTTTGGAGGGTGGAAACTCAATTTAAGTGAGTTGCAAGATCAAACCCTAGTTCTTTATTGTCCACAAACCTTTGTAGATTGAAAGCATAGCAAAATTCAAATCTAGAGTTTTAAACACTTTCAAATGAAACAAAAGGCATTTTAGTGTCTACCCCACCTATCCTTACCTTTTCCAATGGCTAGTAGTTCAAGATCAACCCTCACACAGCTCTAACAAGCAAATACATAGAATTTTGAGTACACTTGAAGGATTGTGTGATAGTCTAAGTGGTCTTTTACAACTTCAATGGATTTTTAAGACTCTCAAATGGATTTACAATATCAAATATGAATTTTAAACTAGGTTTATGATTCAAACAAATCAATTACCCCTTAACAACCATCATAACACAAGACTTACCAATCCTTCTTGACTATACATTGGTAAAATTATCTCTAAGAAAATTGTGTGCAACCTAATGGAGGTTTATATTGAATATTGATCAATAAGTGTAGTCTGAGCATCGTAAAAGGATTGAATTCATCAAGGAGATATTTTATACCGTGCTCCCATATCTAAAACACTAGATTCAAACTTCAAGGAATAGATCTCTTCCATTCCTTCTTGAATGTAATACAAATAGAGCTTCCAAAGACTGTAGGTTGTAACTTGAACCAATATGTTAGTAACAGGAAACCATTAATTATTAAAGGAATATAACAATGTAAACTTGGTTCCATACCAAAAATCATTAGAAGTCCATCCACATGCTCCTAAAACATTTTTTGTTTTATTGATCTTGTTGCTTACAAACATGCCATATAAAAAAAATTTATGAAGGTAGGCAAAGTTCCTCTATTTTTTATCTTTATTTATTATTCCTCATACCTATCCTCTCCTACCTACATTTTATTCTCTCCCAATACACACTCTCTAATATTCTACAAGCATGTACCCACCTTCTTATTATGCCAACATGCAAATAAAATCCTTATTCTTGCCAATTCTATGCAAATGACAATTACAACTTGTCTTTTTTTGGCTCCTATGGTTCATGACCATGAATTATACATTGATACACCCTCATACACACTCTTAGGACCATATAGGACTTTCACAAACATTGACAAACCTTTAAATTTCACCCAAGACTCAAAACACCACTCTAAAGCATAGTTCTAAATTCAAATTTTCAAATTCTTGATTTTTCATAGGAAAACCTATAGAAGTAAATAACACACCATTCTAAGACTTATAAAGATGCATAAACATTACAAGGGACCCTATAATACCCCTCACACCCACACAAGACTAAATATGGTCATTATAACACTAACAAACATATTAAATTCTTTATTACTTGGTGATGCTTGCATCATTTGTTAATCAAGCTAAAAAGTCTGACTAGGTATGTGGAAGTGCTCACAGGAGTCTATTGTTTTAATCTAGTCAAAAAATCTAATTAGGTCTTAGTGGACTATAATGAATTTTGGTAGTGTAAATCAGGTCAAAAAGCCCTGATTAGGTCTAAGGAGTGCTCAATGAAGTGTCTTGGTGCTAATCAGGTCAAAAACATCAATTCGGTCTTGGAATAATTTGAGTTAAACATGTAGTTGTAATCAAATCTTAAAACCTGAGTAGGCTTATGATGAATCTAAGTGGAATTTGTAGTGGTAGTCAAGACCTAAAGCTTGATTAGATTGGAGGGAGGTTCGGCATAGGTTTTCAATGTTAGTCGAGGTTTAAATCTTGACTAGGTCATGGAATGTTTTGATTGATGCCCATTATATTGGTCAAGTATAAAAACTTAACAGGGTTGGGAGATGATTTAATCAAGTGAATTTAGTGTTAATTGGTTGAAAGACCCAACAGGGTCTACCTATAGTTTCTTATAACATTTTTTTGTTCTTTTGTATCTTTCATGCCCAATAGGGTCAACTATAGAAGTTGAAACACCATGGGTCTATGTAGTAAGTAAATGTCAAATGATTCCCTCATTATATATGAAAACAACGCTTATTCTTTGGGGAGTTTTGTCAATGGTGTAAGGGTTATGCTACTAGAATTTGTATGAAAACCTATCATTATTAAACTGTATTTTTTTATTCTTTCATGTTGAATAAAGATAATGAGTTTGTGTGTTAAAATTTGTAAATTTGTTTTTTATTTGGTCCTTATGTGCATGTGAGTGTGCCCAAACTAAGCACAACATAATTATCAAATGTCATTAAGTGTATTCCTGGTTTGTGTGTGCACTAATTGGTATCATAGTAAGTTTTTTTTATTGGGAGAGTATGTATGCGAGAAGACTCTAGCTGATTCTATTAGAAAGCTATGAAAGTGAAGTTTGAATTGCGATATGAATGACACACAAAGCTAACATTGTTCAAACAAGGGCAAGACCGATAGGACCCTGAGTTGCAGATTTGACTTAAATGATGAGAGAAATGCATGCAAGGTTAGATGCAATGGAAATAACACAGAGGAGAGGAGTTCATGATCGAGACATGAGTAATGATGAAGAAGGAGATTATGAGCTTTGGCTAGAGGACATCGATAATAAGCCTAAGACAATATTTCTTAGATTTGTGGCAAGGCATGGTAGTAAACCAAAGTTGGAGACACACTAATACAATGGGAGTTTGAATCCTAAAGATCTTGTGGATTAGATAATGGAGATGGAGAAATAATTTAACTATGAGTCTATCGAGGAACACAAGAAGGTGGAATTTGATTGCATGAATTTAATCAACCATGCCTCTTTATAGTGGGATTATGTGCAAGCCAAGAGACAGAGGAGGATAAATAAGGATAAAATTAAGTCATGATATAGAATGGTGAAGAAATTGAGGGCCAAATTTTCACCTTATAATTATTAGTTGAGTTTGTTCAAAAAGTTGCAAAATTTGAGAGAAGAGCAAATGAAAATCAAGGACTATACCAAGTAGTTTTACAAAATCACAATAAGAGCTAGACATGGTGAGGAAGATCCAGAGAAAGTTGTTAGGTATGTGAATGGATGACATTTTTCCATACAAGATGAAATCAATTTTTTAAACCTAACAACCCTAGAGGAAGTTATCAAAGTTCATTTAAACTAGAAGAGAAGTTATCAAGAAAACAACAAGGAAATTCTAGAGGTAGAGGAAGGTCTTCAAGAGGACAAAGATAAGAGGTCGGTGGAAGGGGAAAATAAAACCATGATGGAGAGGCAATCAATTCACAAAATCAAAATTTGGGCATAATAGGAGGTTAGTCTTCTAAAGGGAGAGAATTTTATGGAAGAGGTAGAGACAGATGTTTTTGAAGTAAGTGTTATGAATGTAATAAGTATGTTAGACATAAAGAACAAGATTGTCCAAAAAACTCTCAAAACAACAATAACTGAGTTGAAGGAACAACCCATATAGCCTTTGGGGATGAGTAAAGTGTTGTGTCTCTAATACATATGGAACAACCATAACAAGGAGAGGTTTTATTTATGAATAGAGTGTTGTCAAAACCAACGAAAGAGGTGAATGAACCAACACTAAGAAAGAGTTTATTCCAAGTTATTTAAAAATATAGAGGTAAGTGTTGTATATTTGTGATTTATAGCGGTAGTATAGATAATTTGGTTTCTCAAGAGATGATAAAAAATCTTGGACTAAAATGGTTAATACATCGTACACCATAAAAAGTTTTGTGCTTGCTTAAAGTGCATCAAGTGTTGGTGAATGAACAATGTTTGGTGAATTTTTTGATTGCTTCATACTAGGATGAAGTTTTGTGTTATATTATGTGCATGGATGTGTGTCATGTATTTTTGGGAAGGCCATGGTAGTTTGATAAGAGATTTGTGTATTATGGAAGAGCAAACACCTACACCATAAACAAGGATGGCAATATATTCACATTGAGTCCACTGAAGGATAGAGGAGATGGGTTGTACAACAATTTCAAAGTGACGTTGGTATCTAGTAAATAGTTTTTGAAGGTGGCCAAGGAGGAAGAGATGTGTTTTACTCTAGTTTTAAAGCCTATGCAAGTTGTGACAACAACCTAGGTAAGTGATATTCCTAAGGAAATTCAAAATATGTTGAAATATTTTGTTCATATTATGTCAAGTGAGTTTTTAGAGGGACTACCACATGTAAGAAACATTACTCATTGTATGGATCTTGTGCCAAGATCAAGTTTACATAGTAAAGTGAATATAGGTTAACTCTAATAGAGAATTAAGAGTTCAAAAAACATGTGCAAGATTTGTTGAGGAAGGGTTTAATCTGAGAGAGTTTAAGCCCATGTGCAATTACAACTTTATTGGAACCTAATAAAGGTGGAATGTGGAGAATGTGTAAAGATTCATATGCAATCAATAGGATCACTATTAAGTACAAGTTTCCATTGTCAATAATGGATGTCTTAATGGATTGTTTGAGTGGATTTAGGTAATTCACTAAGATATATTTAAAGAGAAAGTATCATCAAATTTGCATAAGACAAGGTGATGAGTGGAAGACCATATTTAATATGAATGATGGGTTGTACAAGTTGTTGGTCATGTCATTCAGTTTATCAAATGCCCCAACTACATTCATGAGACTCATTAGTGAAGTGTTGAATCATTTCATGGGTAAGTTTTTGATAGTTAATTTGGATTACACTATGATTTTTAGTCATTCTAAAGAGGAGCATTTGCACTTCATGTTGGATAAGTTGAAAGAAGAACAATTATAGTGAATGTGAATAAGTACAAATTTATACAAGAGGGTCTGATATATTTTGGATTTGTAATCTCAGAGGATGGGTTGAATATGGACCCTGAGGAGGTGAAGGTTTTGGAGTGGCCTTCACCAAAGAGCATGTTTGAGGCAAGAAGTTTGCATGGGTTGGCAAGTTTATACATAAATTTCATAAAATATTTCAATGGTATACATGCACCCATTATGAAGACTATGAAGGGAGACAAGAATAAATTTTAGTGGACTTTTACAATAAAGGTTAGCTTTCAGTTTTTAAAGAGAAAGATGACAAAGCAACCAATGTTAACCTTACCAAATTTTTAAAAAGTGTTTACGGTTGATTGTGATGCAAGAAAAATAACCATAGGAATGGTGTTGAGTCAAAAATGGAAGCCTATTACCTATTTAAATGATACCAAGAGGAAGTATTCATTTTATGACAAAGAGTTCAATGCAATGGTAAAAGCTCTCAAGAAGTGACGACACTACTTGTTTCCAGAGGAGATTGTTTTATACACAGAAAATCATGCTTTACTTTCATAAACAACCAAGTTAACTTCAATCAAAGACACATGAAATGTATATAATTTATTCAAATATATTCTTTTGTTTTGATAAATAGAAATTGGAATTACAATAAAGTTGTGGATGCCTTGAGTAGGTGAGCTCTTGTAATGAATGAGCTCAAGGTGGAGATTATTGGGTTTGAATCAATGAAAGAGATGTATGAGAAAGACTTAGATTTTTGAGATGCATGGACACTATGCATTTTCCAACAAATACGAACATAAATATATGGTTGTAGTACATGATATAAGGTGGATTATTGTTCAAAGGAAATAAGTTGTGTATACCTCAAGGTTTCATGAGATAGAACCTATTAAAATAAAATCATAATGAAGGTTTAGCTAGTTATTTTGGGTATCATAAAACCTCAGCATAGTTGAGTGATAAATATTGTTAGCCATAGATGGGTAAAAATGTGAAGAACTTTATACAAAAACGTATAGTTTGCTAAATCCAAAAGTTAGAATGATAATTTGTACTAGCCATTCCCATTTCAGATAGACCATGGGATGCATTGAGTATGGAATTTGTTCTTGGATTATAAAGAACACGGTGAGGTAATGATTCCATATTTATTGTTGGTGATAAATTTTATAAGATGGCTCACTTTTAGCATGCAAAAATACTAGTGATGCCACACATATTATGAATCTATTCTTTTAATAAATTATGAGACTACATGGGTTGCTAAGGAGTATTGTATTAGATAGAGATACAAATTTTATTAGACACTTACAAAGGACATTATTGAAGAATTTGGGCACAATATTAGATTTCATTCGGCCTATCATCCTAAAATAGATGGACAAATGGAGGATGTGAATTGAATTCTTGGTACTTTTTTGTGATGTTTGGTTGGTGACAAGCCCAAATAATGGGATTTGATATTGGTACAAGCTAAGTTTACTTAAAATGATTTAATCAACTGAAGTTTAGGTTTGAGTCATTTTAAAATAATGTATGGGAGCAGCCCTAGAGGTGTGTACAAGATGAGGTGTACATTTGACATGAGTAGGAGTATGCAAGGTGAATACTACACTCAAGTTATGCACGATGTGCATCAAGAAGTCAATAGGATACTTGAAGATAGAGTTGGAAAATACAAGAAACATGCTAATATGCGAAGGAGAGAATTTAGTTTTGAGGTTGGGGACTTGGTTTTGGCACATTTATGCAAGGAGAGGTTTACAAAAAGTAAGTACAACAAACTCAAATGGAAAAAGATTGGGTGTTGCAATATTTTGAGGAAGTTCGCATCTAATGCTTATGAGATTGAGTTACCAAACATAGTAGGTATTTTACCTATCTTCATTGTGGTAGATTTGTGCCCATATGTTGAGGGACAAAAAAGTGACAACATGGATTTTTTAGTTAAGGATTAGACAGAGCAGTTTCCATGGATAACCAAAGAAGAGATGGAAGCCATTATAGGCATTTAAATTGGCAAGAAAATAAGAGACAATGAGTACTATGGGTACTTGGTCAACTGGAAGGATAGAGTAGCTGAAGATGCGACTTGGATGAATGTATATAAAGTTAAAAAACATGGTAAAAGTATATAACAACTCATAACATGTTCGTGAGTGGGATCTCATGGTCTTTTTATTTACCTTGGGTGTATGATTCAGGAGCATGCATGGTAGACACATTATCTTGTATCACCCAAAATAAAATGGCGTATGTTTATTTATTAATTTTCCATTTCATCTTGGTGTGGCAGTTTGGGATATTGATTCTCTAATTTTTTATTTTCTTTCATTTTCTACATTGGTGGTTTGATCAAGTTATTTCAATCAACTTTTGTTTCTAACACTTAGCATAAAGAGTTGTTTTTGTCACCCAAAACTGAAGTTGAAGAAACCTAATTTAGGTATTAGGGTGTTTCTTTGCTAATTAAACTCAAATTTTTGATTTAGTCTGTAGAAGTTCTTGAAGGAGTTTGTTATGATAATTAGATAAAAAAATTTGATTAAGACTTGGTGGACTTGAACGAAGTTTGGTAGTGCAAATTGTGTCAAAAAAACCCCAATTAAGTCTAAGGAGAGTTTGGTGAAGTGTTTTAGTACTAATTAGGTCAAAAAATATGATTAGGTCTTGAAATAATTTGATTGAAACATGTAATTATAATTGGAGCCTAAATCCCAAGTAGGCCTATGAAGAATTCAAGTGGATTTTATAGTGATTGTCAGGGTCTAAAGCCCAATTAGGTCAAAGGGAGGTTCGGTGTAGGTTTTTAGTTTTAGTCAGGGTTCGAAGCCTGATTAGGTCATGGAGTGTTTTGATTAATACCCATAGTATTAGTTAGGACCAAAAACTTGATAAGGTGAGGAGATGATTTAATCAGCTAACTTTAGTGTTAGTTAGGTCAAAATACACAATAAGATATAAAAAGTGGTTTTAAAGTGTTTATGATTCAAAAAAACCCAACAAGGTTTACCTGTAGCTGCTTAAAACTTTTTTTTTGTTCTTTTGTATCTTTCATGCCTGACACGGTCAAGTATGGAAGTTGAAACACCATGGGTCTCTATGGTATATAAAGGTTCAGACCATTCCCTCCTTGTATAGGACAATGGCATTTGTTCTTCGTGGGTTGTTGTGAATGGCATAATGGTTATGCTACTGAAATTGCTATCAAAACCTACCATTATTGGATGGTTTTATGTTTCTAATTTTCCTTCATGTTGATTAAAGAGAATAATTTTGTGTGTTGAAATTTACAAATGTGGTTCTAAGTTGGTCCTTATGTGTGTGTGAGTGTAACCAAACTAAGCATTACAAAACTAGTTGATGTCTTTAAGTGGAATCTTGGTATGTGTGTGCACCATTTTGATTGGTTTATTAACCAAAATTATTGTCATAAATTATTCCTATAGTATCCTCCCATGATAACAACTAAAAATATTAATTGCTATCATTGACCTAATTGCTATATAATACCATGTGAAGAGTTGATATTTACAATCACTTAATATCTTAATTTATTGAGACCTTGCCAACTTGCAGAAACTAGCTTGTGATGCTGACTAAAACTTCCATAGCTTTTGACTGCTTCCCATCATGTAGAGCAGAGTCTAAAAGTAGATCCAAGATGCAAGGCACAAAGATAACGTAGGCAACATGGGCCAGGTAGAATTAGATGAGACAAAATAGATATTTAAAGATATTTGAGGGTTTTTGAGTAGTTAAACAAGGAGAGGGTGATGAAGATGGTGTGGGTGTAACATGATTTGTATATTTCATTCATCTAGTGAGTATTTCTACCCAAAATTACCTGAACACTTACAAATTATTATGAGGGTTCCACCATTACTTGAACATGTTGAATCTGAGAGTTGCCTTAGCAAACTTAGAACCCAAGGGTTGCCTTAGCAATCCCAAAAACCAAGGGCTACATAAGTAGTCTCAAAACCTAAGGGTTGTCTCAATAGTCTAGAAACTCAAGGGTTGCCTAAGCAGTCTTGAAACCTAAGAGTTACCTTAGTATTCCAAATTCTTTAGCTATTTCAGTTTCTAAAAACAACAAAAATGAAAGGAGAGGTAGATAACACTCTTGACACATTATACATTTCAGAATGTATATCGTAGAACACAAGGGATATCTTGATTAGTAGGCTTAAATGAACTTTATAACACATGAACATGGATAACATAATGAAGAAACACATGTAGAATGTAAAAATAACATAAACTACAATTTTCGAATGCAAAAACAACAAGTCAGTCAAATCACCTTCTCCACAATGCATTGTATATAAGGTCTAGTATCGACATTAAAACCGAGAAAAGCAAACCCTAGTAAACTATCTTAACAATAATATCTTAGAGGGTAGGGGTATCAAAGGTCATTAATAATGTTGCAACGGAGAACATATATAGTAAAAAAAGGTGTCAAGATAGAGGAAAAAGTTGATAGGGTCAAAAATGGTTGTCATAGAGGAAGACATCTCATTAGAGAAGAACAAGCCAAAGGTGAAACCACTGATGCATTTAATGATCAGCGAACCTCAATTCCCACCTCTTTGTCCCAAACATAAAAAATTATAACACATATAGGTATAGAAAAAGACCAACTAATTTGTGAAACTGTACAAACAAGCCTTATAAATAGAGGGAATACTAGAGTATACAGGGGGTTAATAGAGCACAAACATTTGTGTATCCGATTAAGATAGGGCTCTTGTATAATAAAAACTCATCATCATAATCAACTAAAACACCACCATAATTGATATCACAAGTAATAGTCATCAAATAAACCAATATTGGGGGATATTAAGACATCAACAAACTCAAACAAAGGCAACGACTATAATGGAACACAAAAAAGAACAAAAACAAGGGAAATTCAACCACATAATCAACGGCCTTACATATTTTGGAGCATAAAGCTCAACTCGAACCTCAGGTGGGACAAGGAAAAGAAGTAAAAGATGATTAAAAAAATCATGTTAAGAAACAAGGAAACACATACCATTAAGGACAACAATCACTAAGAAGAGATCCAAGATGGTGAAGAAACATACAACCCTATGATGACTCCACTCATCTGGTCACTAGAGCTCTATGTGCAATAGCTAACAAGTTTTAAATAAAGACTAGAAAGTATGGAAGCAAGGGAGAAAATGAAACATATTAAAATAGAAGATGTGTTAAGCACTAAGCAAAGGCTAGAAATTGATAACAACATCATTAAAGCACAAGTAGAAAAACTTGAAAATCTTATGAATATTCGACAACGCAAATGACAAGTCCTCAAACAAACCATTTACACTACAATAAGTGACAAGGTAAAGGAGATAGAGATAAATGCAAATCAAATAAAAGAAGTCCAAGATGCACTTTATAACATGGAAACAAGAGAGAATGTGCTAAGAAATAAACTAGATACGGCTAAAACATGGGCACAAGTAGTTAAGGAACTAAGGGATAAGCAAAATGAATCAATGGAAAGATAGGTTAGGGAAAAAATGATTAAAAAAAAAAGAAAATCATGATAAATTATCAAAGGGCTAAGAGACTATGGAGAACATGAAGATACAAACAACTTAACAAGGGACCGCCTCTCAGACCAACTACAATGAAAGGGCCAGATCAAACAAGTAAGTAGAATTGGTAAATCAAAAGGAGGAATAGAGAGACATATTCGGGTCACATTGTTGAACTTTTAATTTAAAAAAAGAACAATCATAAATATAGGTATGCTAAAAATCTCACACTATTACATAAGTGAAGACTTCACATTTATGTAACTATAAGAGAGAAATAAGGAGTGGGAAAAGGTAAATGTGACAAGGAATGAAAGGAAATGGGCCTGCCTAAAAAATGGGAAAGATTATATCATAGCTTGACAAACCTAAAGTAAATAAAGAATATGGCTCACTTAGGAACATCTCACAATGGTATGATAGAATTATAGAGGCTATTGTAGATAATATTTTATGGATTATATAACACCTTAGTCTTATACACTTGACAAGCTCAAACCTTGGTTGTTCCTCTCAGTTCTAGACCTTCTCACTTTATGAAATCTCTTATATACTTTATCTTGTGCCCCTTAGCCTATCTATTAGTTCAACCAATCTTATGTTGATGACCTAGACCTTCTATCTTGCCTAAAATGTTTAAAACTTGCTTATCTTCCACCTCTGCAAGTTCTAAATTTGTACTTACTTTCTTGCTTCTTGGACGCTAGCATCTGGGATAGACACATACATTGATGCTATTGTCTTACCCTGATGCATGTGTCCAATACCCTAAAGTCATCCAATTTGTAAATGAAATGTGTCCTAATGATTGACATAAGTGCTTTAATGGGATTTACTTCTCTAAAGGGATTGATATAAATACAAGATCAACCCTCATTCATTCATCACCTAACATGCACTCAAAAATACCTAAGGCAACTTCTCAAAGCACTTGATAAAGAAAAGTTTCCCTATATTGGTCAATGTTGAGTATAAATATGGCCATGTTTCAAATTACTATGATAGTGATGATGATACCACTTGTGATATGACATATGAGAAAATGTGAAAACTAAAATTTGATCCACTTGATCACCTATCACGCAACCTATTCGAACCTACGGGTCCTAGCACATATAAATGCAGAAAATATAGAACTGAATCCAAATAAGGGAAAAACAAAAATAGCAGATGAGCATGTAAATGCTTGTTACTCCATACATCCCTCTTGATTAAAAACATTGAGTCAGTTGTACAAGGTTCAAATACAAGTACATCATGTGAATAATGTATAGCCTTCTCAAAAGGCTTGACACCAGATGATACAGATCACATCACAAAAAGATACTACAGATACCATACAATCTTTGTTACTAGAATATAGAATGATTTCTTTACCTTCTACCATACATAGATCATGCAATAGACTTCTACCCATAGAAGACAAGGTACCATATTGTAAATATCATTGGATAATCGACCTTAATACCAATCAATGTCAGGCATTGAATGAACTAATTTATAAATATAATAATGAAGGACACATACACATTATGTTTGACATGAGAAAAAGGTAAAATCCTTCCTATCTTTCGAGAAAGAATTATCGGTCAAAATTATCAAAGTATGATGATTTAACTATTACTACCAATATTGATGGGGTAAATTTCCACCATCTCCAGTTTGATATTAACAAGTGGAATACAACTTGTGGCACCATATTTCTTGCAAAATTGAGACATACCACAAATGAACTAATATTCTCTCCATTAATGCCATAATCTTGAGTATACATTTAGTTACTTATAGCCTATGGCTCACATGTGGAATCTTACACCATATGGATACCAAACCGTCAACCAAATTTGAAACTAAAGTTTGGATAAAATTGGCTAATCGAGTGGAGTGTTAAGTTAGATACTACAAACATGTGTATTAAATTTCTTGATATGGATACAGAGATTTACATACAACATGATGGGCATGATTATTTGCTTGCACCATTGGCTTCAAGTAAACTATTGAACAAAAACATTGAAGTGGTAGCAATACAATGATATAAAAAAAGCTTGATAACTTTTCTAAGTGGTCCTACACCTTTTGATGATGAGGATGTAGACATTTTCAAACATTCTAAAAATACCCCAAAAATAATAATCTAAAACATTTAAAAAACTCTAAAAATACTTTTGGCACCTGCATATTCTACTAGTTCCTTAGCATCTATGTGTTAGTTTCATATTGATGGATGGCATATCAGTTACTTCTACATACACACGTGTGTCATGTTTCTACTTGAGTGTGATACATACATTCATAGATATATGATCTATTCATATTTAAAATGTTGGGCCTTTCCTCTACTTATCTCATATGGACATTGGGAGCATTCACCCCTATGATCACAATACTCACATGTTATATCATTCCATGATCACTCTATATTATCATGTTTTGAGCTCATATACATACTTACACATGCCCTTATCCATGGTTATATCTTACATAGGGTATTAGTTATGCTATGCTATTGACATTGTTTGCTGACACATTTGATCCATGGGCTATTGTGACATGTTTATGCTAGTTGCTTATGTTTTCCTTTATACACTTCCTTGAGTGTCTTGCCTTGCTATTTTCTTTCCTATTCAAGCTATTTAATATGCTCTTTTGTTTATGGCCCCCATACCTATGTATACTTTCTTTGACATTCAAATATTTCATTGATTATTGTGTGTACATTTGAATATGTCATTGATTGTTGTATGGACATTTGAATATGTCATTTATTTTTGTATGGACATTTAAATATGTCATCATTACTTTTATAGACATTTGACTAAGTCGTGTCCCTTCAATTATGCCACATTTGAACATACCCTTTATTTGCGGTCTCCTTGAACCATTGCCTTTTGACTTGATTTTGAGTGCTCCTGTGTTTGCAGTTGATTTGATTGTTGAGCTTGTATTGTTACCATCTAGATGTTTCCATGATCTTTATCATGCATTGTATGCCTTCATGTGATCACATTGTTCTATGCGCTTTAATTCTACATGTACCTAGGCATGTTCTTTTATATGCTACATGGTTGCATTCATAGATTATTCAGTAGTCTTATCCTTTTACGACGATGTAACGGGTAAGTGTACAAATTTGGGGGATAAAAATTGGCCTACCCATGGACATGATTTTTTTGAAATTTTAGAAATCTAAACTTCTATAGATAATTTGAGATATCTGTTCTCCAAATTTGAAGATGGCGTAAGAAGATGAAATGTAGCATTTCGAGTCCAGTTTCCAAATTACTATTTTTTTAAAATGGTTAAGTATAACTAGGTCAAACATCTAAAAATTGAAAAGGAACTCCTATTTTTTTAAGGAAATAAAGTAGATAGACGGTCTTACGACACACAATTTTTTAGTAATGTTTAATATTGTTTGAAACACTATAATAAAAATTTAGCTAAGACCTTCTAGTTTGTGACCTATATTTTTTTCTATTTTTTCAATGAATACTTTTTTTAATGAATTTTGAAAGTCAGTAGATCCTAAAAATTGACAAAAAAAAAATGGATAGTCATTTGTGAAATGGGCCTAACTACCTCAAAAAAAATGAAAATCAATTTTTTTTTAAATGTGTGAAGAATCAGGCCTAGTTTGTTACCATATAACTTATTTTTCACTTCAATCAATGAAAGATAAATTACATGAACATGTATAGGCATGTATGTTTGCAGCATGTAGTGGCCTAAAAAAGGTATAGTTAGAAATCAACATAGTTTGAAACCTTAAATTAGTCCAAAAATTATAAAAATCATATTTTTGGAAAGAGTAAATCATGCTCTTTGCAATGTTATTAAGTTTTTGAATATTACCATTGAAATTCATAGTGTATTTGGTGATCAAAGTTCAATTTTTTTTGTTTTTTTATCAATACTCTCGGACTCAACTATAGATTGACAGGTCTAAGCCTTGGGCTCGGGAATCCTATCCATTACCAAGCCAAAAGGCTTGGTGTTTAATTTCAAATTCAAATAGCATAATTATGTTATTAACCACATTAGTAATGTGATCGTGTTAGTTAATAATGTGATTGTGATAATAACGTGATCACATTATATATTCATAACAACCAAAAACCCAAATTTGCTCTTGAGCTCAAATTTTATATATGTTTTTGAGATTCCTAATAGTGGTGTTATTTCATGTGATATAGGAAAGGTCCCTTACCTTAGATAGTGAATTAAGGTGTCATGGTATCACATTAGACTTCAAAAAAATTTATGGGCAATTTAACATGTTGACTTGACTACTTATAATTACTTGGTTTTAAGGTGTAACTGATTATACATTTTATGATATAACTGCTTTTATTATGAGATTTCATAAAAATGCATTTTTTAAACCTATGGCCATAACTTAGCCTATGGAGTACCAATCTAGTTGTGCATTTGAAGTAAATTGGGGCTATTTGAAGCCCCTTTAACCTAATTACATGACTATAAAATGTGATTTGGGGGTTTATTAGCTCCAATTTCATTAGCTCGATTGAAACAAATAAACATTATTTATTTATATGCAAGTTCTACATGTATAAAACATGGTTTTATTGAAGTCATCAGCTAATGAAAGTACATGTTGATTAGTTCAATTGTGGAGGTAATTAGGGTCAAAATGAGCCACATGAACCTATTTTAAATTGTATATTCAATATGATTTGGAGTGAAATTAACACTAATGTCATGTCATATATAATTAACCAAAGAGTTTATTCATTTAATCGAGGAGGCATTTGAGGCCAATTTAAACCCCTTCAAGAGCAACATATGATTTGGGATAAAATTAAGTTTGATTATATCATGAATTGATCCAATTAGTCAATTTGTGCAATTAGGGGAAAAAATGAACCCATAAACAAAATTTATGGCTCAATTGATTGTATAATGTATGCAACATGTATGGCTTAACTAACCCTACTTTTATCAAAAATGCAAACATTAATTTAATTATCACAAATAGGTGAACAAGCACTTCAAATTTTCTTCAATTACCTTAGTGATTGGACCCTATATATGATATATTAAACCTTAAACCATGTACCATTTAACTTAAACCCTAAACCCTGTATCATTTACCTTAAACCCTAAGCCATAATCCCTAAAACCAAACCCTTTAAATTGTAGACCTTGAACCCTAAACCAATAAATTTATTCCTAATTAACATCCTTTATATACAGTAAGAACTAAGTTCACAAGGATGAACTCGGTCAAAATCGCATCACTCATTACCATAATTGACTTAATTGGCTTAATCTATGATGTTGTGGGGGTTAATTGAGGCCAAAATCACATTCTTTACTCACATATATAGGTTCAAGGAGCTCAAATTTGCCTTAATTGCCTTCATGATTATACCTTATATACCTTAAAACTTATATCCTAAACTATAATCCCTAAACTTCCTAATCCCTAAACTATAAACCATAAATTTAAACTCTTTAAACCCTGAACCAATCATTTTAGCCCAAATTAACGTCATTTAAACTAAGAATTAAGTTCATAGGGCTTAGTTTGGCCTAAATCACATGATTGATTTCCCCATTTGACTAATTCACTCAATTTGCATGATGACATGGTGTATAATGACAACCTAAAAACACATTCTATAGTCACAAATGGGTCCAAGTGATTCAAATTAGCCTCAATTATCTTTGTGATTAACCTTATGTACCCTAAACCATATATACATTAAAATCTAAGCCCTAAACCATAAACCCTAAAAACTATACCCTAAATCATAAACCACAAACTTTCCCTATTTACCAATTGATTTAGTCCCAATTAACATCTTTTGTAGTAAGAATTAGGTTCACATGCCATAGAGTGATTAGACCTTTTATACACCCTTAAACCTAAACCTTATGCCCAAATCCCTAAACCCTAAAACATAAATTGTAAGCCCTGTGCCCTAATGCCCACTACATGCTGTAAATATAAATGCCTTATGATTTAACTAATTTTATCACAAGTTGTCATAAAATGTATTTTTAAACCTATGGCCACAGTTTGGCCTTTAGAGTACCAATCTAGCTATGCATTTGAACTAAATTGGGGCTATTTTGAGCCCCTTCAACCTAATTGCATGACTATAAATTATGATTTGGGGGTTGATTAGCTCCAATTTCATTATCTCTATTTAAGTAAAGAAACATTATTTATTTATATCCAAGTTCTACATGTAAATAATGTGGTTTTGAGCTCAATAAACTTGAAGTCATTAGCTAATAAATACAAATGTTGATTAGTTCAATTATGGAGGTAATTAGGGTCAAAATGAGCCACATGAACCTATTTTAAAATGTATATGATGTGATTTGGAGTGAAATTAACCCTAATGTCATGTCATATATAATTAACCAAAGAGTTGATTTATTTAATCAAGGAGGCATCTGAGGCTAATTTGAACCCCTTTAAGAGCAAGATAAGATTTGGGGCAAAATTAAAAGTTTGATTTTATCATGAATTGATCTAATTAGTCAATTTGTATAATTAGGGGCATGAGTTGGGTAAAATTGAGCCCCTAAACCAAATTCATGGATCAATCAATTGTATAATGTATACAACATGTATGGTTTAGCTGGCCCTACTTTTATCAAAAATGCAAACATGAAGGTAATTATCACAAATAGGTGAATAAGAAACTCAAATGTTCTTTAATTACCTTAGTGATTGGACCTTATATCCGATATCTTAAACCCTAAACCCTATAATGTTTAACTTAAACTCTAAACCCTATACAATTTACCTTAAACCCTAATTCATAAGCCCTAAACCCTAAAATAATAAATTTAGCCCCAATTAACATACTTTATATATAGTAAGAATTAGGTTTATAGGGATAAACTTGGTCAAAATTGCATCACTCATTACCACAATTGACTTAATTGGCTTAATCTCTGATGTTGTGGGGGCTAATTGAGACCAAAATAACATTCTTTACTCATAGATATAGGTTTAAGGAGCTCAAAATTGCCCTAATTGCCTTCATGATTGTACCCCATATATATTAAAACATGTACCCTTAGCCCTAATCCCTAGTCCCTAAATTTTAAACCATAAATAAAAACTCTTTAAACCCTGAACCAATCATTTTAGCCCAAATTAACATTATTTAGACTAAGAATTAAGTTCGCAAGGCTCAGTTTGGCCTAAATCACATGATTGATTGCCCTATTTGACTAATTCACTCAATCTACATGATGACATTGGGTTTAATGACAACCTAAAAACATATTCTATAGTTATAAATGGGTCCAAGTGGTTCAAATTATCCTCAATTATCTTTGTGATTGACCCTTTGCATCCTAAACCATATATACATTAAAACCTAAGCCCTAAATCATAAAACCTAAACACTATACCATAAATTGTAAACCATAAACTTTACCTATTTACCAATCGATTTAGTCTTAATTAACATTTTTTATATTAAGAATTAAGTGCGCATGGCATAGAGTGATTAGACCTTAAACCTAAACCCTATGCCCTAATACCTAAACCATAAATGATAAAATTTAATCCCTATGCCCTAATCCCTAATCTTGAAACCCTATGCACTAATGCCTAAATCCCTAATCCCTAATCTATATTAAGTACAACATAATCACATTATTAAATAACATGATAGTGTTATTAAATAACATGATCGTATTATTCTTAATATAGACAAAACTCACTTCTCAACATCTATGTTTAACCTAAACCAACTATTAAGACTAATGCGATCGTGTAATTATTAATATAGACAAAATTTGTTTCTCGACGTCTATGTTTAACCTAAACTAAGTATTAAGAATAATGTGATTGTGTTATTCTTAATGTAGACAAAACTTGTTTCTCTATGTGTATGTTTAACCTGAATTGAGTATTAAGAATATCACAATCATGTTATTCTTAATATAGACAAATTTTTCTTCTTGATGTCTATGTTTAACCTAAACTAAGTATTAAGAATAATGCGATCATGTTATTTGATAACAAAAACATGTTATTATTAATATAGGATAAGCACACTTTTTAATGTCTATTTTTAACTCAAATTGAGAATTATGTCCCCATAAAAATTCTCTATGGGACATGTGTACTTTTAACCCCACATTTGAAAAACTGTCAATTGTTCTGTGTACCTTTGATGGTTGATCGATCATGTTCTAGGAAGAGGAAGTTGTTGAAGAACAAAACACCAAAGGAATTAGAATATTTGAGAGAGAAACACAATATGTGAATGCAAAAACTTCATGGTAGACAAGGTACAAACCATAATCCTAATGAACCAAATACTATAGATAATGAGCCAATTGACAATAATGAACTAAACAATGATGAAATTCACCATAATGAATTGAATAATTATGAAATTGACCATAATGAAATGCATAATAATGAAATTGATAATAATGAGTTAGAAGTTTATATTCAAAGTTTCAATTTTCTATTTTGTTGATGATGAGTCTATGTATGATGCTTCACCCCCCATGAATGAAGAAAATTTGATGGAAACAAATGATGGTGAAATTAATAATCAAGAAAATTTCATGGAAACATATAATGAAGAAATAAATAATGAAAGTAATAATGATTTTAAAACAACCTCTCAACAAATTCCACCATTAACAACACCTCCAACAATTGTGTGTATAAAAGATAAGTACTTAATTGAAGTCGATAAAAATATTCTAGAACCAATGCATAACAAAATGTTTGGTCACCATTTAAGAAGACTGGCTAAACAAATTTGGGATAGTTTCTTTCACAATTTGGATTATGATAGCCAAAGATGTCAGTTATTTGTTTCATTGATAAAATTTATTAAGATGAGACCTATAATATGCACATTAGGACTAACAAAATCTAACATGGATGATGAAAATAATGAAATTATTGAAAATCTACATGATGCATATCATATTGTAAGCCCAAAATCATGCATTCAAAGATTGTAATGCTACCTAGTGTACTTACAACTTGTTCATTAAGTGACCAAATAGGGAAAAGATAAATGCTTTCAAAAACAAGTTGAACACTTACTATAAACAGAAAAACATTAATCAAATTAATTAAAAGATGTGAAAAACTTAAGAACCTAATACCAATGATCTCTGGTCATTCTTTGGTAGACTTCTATGAAAGACAAGGCTATAGCTGATACTCTCAAAGAGTTACTTGCTCAGTTTTGGAAAGACAATACAAGAGTTTTGCTCAATGCAAGATATGCAATGAAAAAAAGAGTTGGTTCCCATAACCGTGAACCACATCCGAAACATTTTTTGTATATGTGTATACACTATAAATTGGTCAAGAAACCAAAAATATCTTGTATTTTCACAGTCCTTTTATAGGAGACTCCAACTAGAGAATATGAGCTTTATTCAAATTTAGCCATGTCTTTCATTTTACTCATCTTGGTCTTGTTTCATGCTTGAATCACCTTTTTGCTTATTCCCAATCATCCCCAGCCTTTCAAACGATCAGTCCACCTCAGCCAAGTCAAATTTCTCATGTTTATTCCATCCTCCCAGGTCTTGATCTTGTAGGATAGGAGTGTTGGGTACAGTGCTGGACAATAGGGCATCCATTTCCAATGCTCCTATCTAATGTCATTTTGAGTCCCAATGATCAATTTCCCTCATTTAATGAGTCCAAATAACTTTATTAGCTTCATCCTTAAGTTTTTCAATGTCGACCAAATATGGATAAAGCTCTCAAATTCTAAATAAAGAGTTTCCTATATAAAGGACTATACAAGGCATATTATATCTAACACTTATTACTTTGGCACATTACATAATTAAAATAAATCAATAGTATAGCTCAGCATTTTGCATCACACATAGAATTACATGCTTGATCAAGGAAGGACCTAGGCAAAATTTCATTATTGCATCTATTGTGTGTGTTGATTATGCATGTTCCCTAAGGGACAAATACATTTTATCTGAGACCCTAGTTTGAGGGTAAATGTAGGTAGTAATCAAGATAGTAGGGGTTCTAAATCGTGCGATCATGCTTCCCTTAACCCAGTTTCCCCCCTTATGTTTTTGGTGTATTTTTTATTTTATGTGTGTAGATAGACCCATAGTTTGGAGATTGAAATGGGCCAATAGTGATCTCTATCAAGATTAAACCCCAAAAATTTTATATACAAGCTCACACAGAGACAACAAACAAAACCCAAAAAACTTAGGTCTCTAAGACAACATCGACAGAAAAAGACTATAGCACCAGACCCTAGGGTGTTCTACTTCAGTGTTCCTATCCTTTTATAGAGTGAAACCTAGATCTAGTTTCTTGATATCTTCACAGTCTTATGCAAAAAAATTTAACCCCTGAATCATTCATTTCAGCTTGTTTTTATAGATAAGTTTATTTCTTTATATATGTAATTAATTTGATTAAATTGATAAAAGCCTATATTTTTTACTATATTTGATTGAAAATTTCCCCTTACTCTAGACCCTTTATTGTTTATAAACTAGACCCTAGTTTCCCAAAAATAATAAAATATTTGGTGAACCTGACCTACTTCAAACAAATCTAAAACTTTAAATACACTTAGGGTTTTTCCTTCAGTTTTTGTGTAAAAAATTAATTTTAAAATTATGGTTTTTTTGTATAAATGTGTGTGCATTTCTATGATTCAAATTCATTTTAGAATTTAAAATATAAAAATAATTTTGAAAAAAATTAAAACCCTAACCAAAAACCCTAAATTTCCAAACTAGGTCGTCAAACCCTAAGCCTCCCTCCCTTAAAATTTTTAGAAAAACATTTTGGAATTTTTGCAAATTATTTGTACTGTCAAAAATATTTTTTAAATCTCAATATTAGTAGTTATTAAGTGCAAAAATTCAATTTGAAATTTCTGATTTTTATATAATTTTTTGTGCATTTATCTATATATTTTAGAATTTAAATTAATGCTATAATTTTCAAAAATTCTAGAACCCTAATCCAAAACCCTATATTCCTAAACTAAGTCCTCAAAACCCCAAGCCTTCCTCCCTTACAATTTTTAGAAAAATATTTTGAAATTTTTGCAAATTGTTTCAAGTGCCAAAAATATTTTCAAAATCTCTATGTTAGTAGTTATTATTGCATTATTTTTGTAGTACTTTTATATATTCTCTTTGGTGAAAGAAATAAAATGGCCACTAAGGCACTTCTTCCCTCTCGTCCCATAGATCAATTTCTAAATTTTAATCATAATTATGACAATGAACGGACAAAATTGCAAAATTGCACATTAGCTAAAAATGTGGAAACTAATTTCATTTACAATGAAGATAATTACTATTGTTGTAATGAGGAATATGATGATACATGTGAAAGTGATAGTGAAGAAAAAGTAGATGCATCTTCTTCTCGCAAACCTATCTCTTTTATTCCCTCTTTTAAAGAAAATAATTTTGATAAATGGGAAAAACACTTTTCACCTCATTCTCCTAGGCACAATGCACCAAATGAACAAATTAGTCATGCACTTCCAAGTGAACGTCTTATTGGTGATAATTTGCTTCCATGTGAACCTAATTTTTCTCTCTCTTTTGCTACTTTTATGTTCAAAATACAACAATATAAATGCAATAAAATCAAATTACCAATGCATAGTTCAAATGATGCATCTAATGCTCTCAACTCTACTTTATCAAAAGAATGTTTAAATGATAACTCTCTTGCTCTTACTTCTCAAAGGGAAAATGACAATAATACATGCATTCCATCCATGGATAACATAGATGCACATAATATTCCAAATTCACATGATAATTTATTGCATATTAGAAAAAAATTAAATTCTTCTCTTACACCTTTGCCTAGTGACAATGGAAGTGATAATGAGTATCATAGTGAACATGCAAATGAATATGAAAATGAGAGTGACTATGAACAATATTTTGTCTATGATAATGCATTGAATAATGATGATTATTATGTGCATAGTGAAGAAGAAAATGCATCTCCTATTTCTAACTCTTCTCTAACTCTTCCTCTCAAACATAATGCACTACTAAATGTTGTTTCCACTCTTATGTATGATTCTATTTCAAATAATGCACATGTTAATGATACACTCACATTCTCTACTCAATTAGAATGTGATTAAATAAAACATAAAGATACAAATGAATCTCCCAAGCCACCCCCTACTATAGTAGCACATGTTTCTCACTCTTCACCTAAAGAGAATTGTAGCCCACATCCCTCTACCAAGGTCCAAATTATCATTCCTCAAAAGGTTCAAGTGAGCACACCCCCTCTCTATGATATAATTGCTAAGTGTAGCATTCCCATGGCTAAAATTAATGATCAAATTCAATGATTAAATGAACCACTTCAAGATACAAATATACCATCCCAGAAGATTATTTCTTTGATGCATGCAGTAGGTGAATTACAACACCAAATACATTTCCTTACCTTGGAAAAAAAGTCTTATAAGTCTTAGATGGATGCCAATGATTTACATGGTAACCCTCTTTTGAAGACATTTTTAAAAGCTTCATTGCCTAAGCATTTCCAGATACAATCATTGCCTCACTTTGATGGAACTAGAGATCCATTCGTACACCTTCAGGTTTTTTGAAAAAAAATTCCATCTCATGTGAGTCCCTTTGATTCTACTAAAATTATACCAATATAAATTGGTGGTGGAAGAATAGAATTGGTTCTTTCAACTACTCCCCATTGGCTCCATGCACACATATGATGATTTAGAGGAGGCATTTCTCAGATATTACATATCAAACACGGGCCCTTGTGTTACATATGAGAAACTTGCCACATTACATCATAATACTTCAAAGCCAATTAGTGATTATATCTTACGATTCAATATGCACATGTTAATATTGATCTATAAACTGACAGATTTAGAGATTCAACATATCTTTATTAATGGGATTTGTCAACCTTCCTCAAGCATCTATTATATCATACGGAGTCCTCTTTCAAGAATTTATGTTATATAGTTGTAGTTTTGAAAAAGAAATTAGGATTCATTGAGGTAGATTCAGTTGATTGAATTACTTTAGATTTTATAGCAATACCTCCATCTATAGCTCCTAGCACATAACATCCACCATGTCCCAAACAAGATAGGAGATCACAACCAAAAAAGTAACCAGTTAAGAATAGAGAGCCAATTTTTAGAGCACAACCTACAATATAAACTACAAAGAATAATAACAAGGCACCATTATAGTTTGATTCAAAGCGGGATAGCTTATGTGTAATATTATTAGCATTACTAGATAGGAGGTTAATCACATTACCTTCTACTCATCGACGAGATCCACATCTCTTACATAAACAACCACATCGACCCTTTTGTAACTATCATCATATCTATGGACACAAAGATAATGATCGTTATTGACTCAAAGATTGCATTAATAGATGTGTTGATAATTGCATCATAACATTCACACATGGGGCACTGAGATCTCCTCCATCACAGATTCCTAGACCTCATTCCTCCATAATTGAGTCATCCCAAGACATTCCTTTATAGAAATTATTGTTCACTTATCATGAGAATAATGCAGGTTCTAGGAAAGAGCCTCATAAGAGATCTCTTATTCCACCTATTTAGAAGGTTTGGAAACTAGTACAATGAGAGCAACCTACATATAACGCTATATTCTGAGGAATACATAGTGTAGTTCCATATACATATCCAACACTGTTAAAGACACCACAATAGAGTACCGTTCCAAAAAGATTTTCATTATAGTTAATTTTTTTGGGTCCTATCTCATGTAGTAACCTACTACGGTTAAGATTAGATGAACCTGCATCAAAGAGTATTGCTCTAGAGAGTTATTCACTATGACCAAGCTTTACAGGACACATTTCACATAGTAACCCACTATGATTAAGATTAGATGAGCCTCCATCATAGGTTACAGTTATAGTTTGATCTATTTCTCAGTCATATGCATCATAGGAGATGCCATAGGGTACTATTTCATGCAGTAATCGATTATGATTGCAGATAGATCAGCCTTCTTCACAGCACATAGCTTTAGTTGCACACCTAGTAAGGTTACATTTGGCAGAGTCTCCACACACAACTATAGTTAGAGCACAACAAACAATATCATATACAATGTATGTTCCTACATAGCATGAGCACTATGGGCACTTGTTCAGTAGACCATCAGGGTTAAAATAAATATATGACATGCATTCATATCGATATCAGTTCATAGCTTCACTTAGTAGGGTAATGATGGAGCCAAAGGGCCAGCCTTTGCATTCTTGAGCCACTCTCAAGGAATTGATTACAAAACACTCTCTTACATCCCTTTCTACTAACAACTAATAATCCTAGTTCTGAATAGTCATCCCTCACCAAACCAAATTATCTAATTCTGAACCTTACCAATATCCCATTTTGCCAATCTCAAACTAACTTGCTTTATCAAATCAATTTCTAAGTTATAAAAAAATAATTTTTTGCTCACATATGATTACAAATCAAACCTACCATCACACTTATCAACATATCATGAACAATCAAAATCACATCACAAACAACATTTTGCCAAAACATATGCAATCTCAAAATTAATATCAAATCAACTATTTCTAATCAACCATTTGCAATGAGAATAACAATATATTTCAAATCCCATAACACAATGTGCATGAGTCAAAATCAAAATAGTATCTATATATAACCAAGTTTTTAAAACATATACATTATATCAAAATATGATCAATCATGAATGGGCATCATGCCCTCACTTTTAGTATCACTCTCTCCACCAGTACTAGTCCCATAATCCACTCTACCACTTAATGGCCTCATACATCCTTAATCTCTCAAATGCCTCTTATGATGACTCTCTTGCTCTAGTAGTTGACCATGGTCCTCATGCAAGTCTGCATAATGCCTTTGAAGCTCTGTGTAAGCTCTAGGAGTGTCAACTCAATGATGGTCTCCTAGAACCCATCATCTTCATTTCCTGCCCTAGCCTGTGCTTCATCATGAGCACCTCCCACTCCACTTGCACACAAATTACAACACTACATTAGATATACACTTTCAAATCAAAATAAATAAGCACAAACTTGTACATAATGTAAATATAATTGTTACTTACATCCCATCATCTGGATCGATGCAAGATCCTCATATGCAAAAGTATCCCCTCTATCAATAAGATACAATGGATCCCACTGATGCCTATCCCATCATGTAACATATGCCTTTGTATATCCAACATCATCTAGATCAATAATATCTAAAGCTGCCTCTCATGCATCCAAAGGTAATGGTGTTAAATCAGCCTTAGTAAACCTCACATGAGCTCCTACCCTTGTTGGTACCCGTGCACTCCTCACCCATTCCCCATTCCCATATTATTAGGGCCACATCCTATGGCACCACAAACTATCTAGTCATGCACTCATACTGAAATCACTCGTGCACTTCAACCATTGGTCATACAACCAATAATTAACCCTCATATATCATGATTACACTCCATCTTTAGCCCACACGGGGAATTCCTCTATAGGGCCTCCATATGATATCATGAGCCACTAATCTATCTAAAACTCATCTATAATGATCTATCCCAGGAGATCAGATAACCAATGTACTCATCCACCACTCCCTAAATGGTCCTGAATGTGCTCACTCTAGCCTAGATAATCTAATCAGATGCACAACTACAATGTACTCATAAGCCCAACAATGCAATAAGGTAACTACATTCGCACCACCACTAAAGGCCTCCTATGTGAACCTGTAAAGATCCATGTATAGGTGGGCAAGCATAGTACTACCTCATGAGAATGTAGTGCTATACACCTCTATACTGAGAATGATCATATGCATCCTATATGCAATTGACACTCCACTCCTATCTACAGCAATAAATGAAACCAATAACATAGCCAACCACTTTTACAGATGCAAAACACTAGATTGCACTATAACTAATAACAACAAATCACTATCACTGCTTCTCTGATGTATGCCTGAGGGCACACTATCAAAATACAAGGATGCACAGTAAAAAGCATCAGTACCCTTGTCATCTTGCAATGTCACCCATCATTCACTAACAGGTAAATACAAAATATGATACACATCCTCCAAAGTCATAGTAATCTCCCCAATAAGAAGCCAAAAAGTACATGTATCTACAATGCACCTCTCACATAAGGTAGTAATTAGATACCTATCCCACTACATAGTGCCTAGGTCACACACATGACCCAGTCCTACCCTATCCATGATAGCTCTCTCATCAGTAGATAATGGTAACATCCTCAATGTCTCAATCACCTAACCTCTATAGAACTCCCTCATCCATACCTCACCCTGAAAAACACTAGAAAACAACATATATATCAGTCCATAATGTCAAATTAACAACCTAGAAAAAACCAAAGCAACTAAACTAAGAAATAGCTCAGAAAATCTAGCCTCTAAGACAACAATGTTGGGTACAGGACAGTATTGTTGGATAGGAGTCCTGCAACTTGCATAGTAGCATTGGAGACTAGACAATAGTGCTACATGCAAGATAGCAGTGCTGGAACTAGTCAAAATTTTCCTACGACTTTAAAAATAGATTAAAATTTTGGATTTTAAATAGGCAAAAATCAAGCATTTTAGCTACCTACCAAGGTAACATCACCACCAACCTAAACCTAGGTTGCTAACTTCTCAAATCAGGTCATGGTAGGTGCTTTTCTCCCCAGCATATCTCTCACTCCAGAGCTCTAAATCTCAAACTAGTCAATACACAAATGAGTCAAGAATAAATCCAAATTTCCTATATCAAACAACTTTTTCATCCAAATCAAAATACCATTTTGTGCATAACTAGAACCCCATAACTCCATTTTGAAGACCATTTTATTTCAGGCAATCATGACAATGGTACCTTTGACATCATATCATCTTCACTTTCTTACCATTCCATTTGACTATTATAGCATGCACATCTCTATATTTATCTTACACCCAGAAATACACCTTGATCATCACCAATCAAAACTTGTTCCAATTTCAACAACTCAGTCTAATCAATCAAACAACCTCTCAATCAATTCAACACATACCAACCTTACATCTATTTCTATGCCACTAGTCATCACTTTTGGCTCAAAGTCCTCTATCGCATGATCTCATCCCTATCACCAAATGGGGGGCATCATTCTTTTTATTCCTATTCCTACACCTACCTAGCATACTTATCTACTCTCATAGGTGGATACACGATGGTTTATACACATCCAATAGTCAAATTATCAAATTTAGCTTAGATCGATTAAAATATATAGTGATTCATATTACATGGGTCACTCAACGTTACTTGGGACATTTAGAGGGATACACCATTAGTTTATAGATACACAGACTATTCAGATACAGTGGTTTAGATCATAGGGATCCACATTGATTTTAGCTTAAAGGTACATAGACTATTCAAATACAGTGGTTTAGATTATATGGATTAATAGTGACTTTGATACAGATTCAGACTCAAATACCAGATTTGGGGGTATGTAAATTACTACATGTCTCACACATACAACTTCATATAGCATGACATAGTTACAAGACCAGATAGCAGACTATAGGCATAGTGCAGAGCATAGTGTTTTGATCTTCAGTTTTGCACATGGGGCATGGAAAAATAGGTCATATCACATGTGGTTATATAGATTAATATATTATACATACACATCATTCACATACCAGATTTGGGGGCATGACATAGATATTTATGTTCTTCATTATCTAGAATTATATAGATTGGAATGGCAAGACATGCCATTCTCTTCTTGCACATTTACCAGTGTTTTAGATCACACCCAGCCGTACCCAAGTTGTGACTAGGTTGGACCACACAGCCATCTACAACGGTTGGTCCATTATATTACCCAGACCCATACTATATGATTTTGTGTAGGATAGAGGGTAGACATTGGTTTTAGGTCTTTGAGCACTTCTTAGTTCTAGTTCAGATTATTTAGAGTGGGGGTATATACATACAAATTATATACACATATTTTAGACTACATGAGTTTATGTGGGATAGAGGATAGACATTAGTTTTTAGCCTCCAAGCATTTCTCATTTTTAGTCAAATTTAGCATAAGGGGCAAGCATTTCCCTCCTTTTCCATGTTACATGGATTCCACATTCAAATTTAGTACATGTGGCATCCATTTTAGGGATTCCTTCATTCTCTAGGTACTACTCGACTCTCCATCCACTTTCCTAGCTAGGAAGTGAGTTGGACCCTTTTACAACACATTCATTTTTATGTAGGTAGGTTCAGGTACACATTTCATTTTATTTCTTTTACTCTAGTACTTCATTTCATTGCATCACTAGATTAAAATGGGGGCAAATATATACACCCTAAATTAGTCAAATAACCACACATATCTTGTCTTTTCACAGTCCTTTCATAGGAGATTCTGACTAGAGAATATGAGCTTTGTTCACATTTAACCATGTCTTTCATTTTACTCATCTTGGTATTCTTTCATGATTGAGTCACATTTTTGCCTATTCCCAGTCATCCCAAGCCTTTCAAATGGTCATTACACCTCAGCCAAGTCAAATTTCCCATGCTTATTCCATTCCCCCAAGTTGTGAGCTTATAAGACAGGAGTGTTAGGATTAGATTATAATGTTGAACACTAGGGTGTCTATTTTTAGCACTATTGTTCAATGTCATTTTGAGTCCCAACAATCAATTTCCCTCATTTAATGACTCCAAACCCCTTTCTTAGCTTCATACTTAAGTTTTCCAATGTTGGCCAATGTGAATAAAGCTCTCAAATTCAAAATAAATAGTCTCTTATATAAAAGACTACACAAGGCAATTTATATCTAGCACTTACTACTTTGACACATTACATAATTAAAATTAGTTAATAATATAGCTCAACATTCTACATCACACATAGACTTGCATGCTTGATAAAGGAAGGGCTTAGGTAAAAGTTCATTCGTGTATCTATCGTGTGTGTTGATTATGCGTGTTCCCTAAATGAGAACTAAATTTGATCTGAGACCCTAGCTTGAGGGTTGATATAGGCAACAATGAGGACAACAGGGGTTTCTAAATCATGTGATCATACTTCCCCTAACCCAAATTTTCCCCCTTTTTCTTTTGATGTATTTGTTGTTTTGTGTGTGTAGATAGACCTAGGGTTTAGAGATTGAAATGGACCCATAGCAAGCTCTATCGACATTTAGCCCCCAAAATTTCATATACAAGCTTACACAGAGATAATGAACAAAACCTAGAAAACTTAGGTCTTTAGGACAACAACGGCTGTAAAAGACTATAATGTCAGACCCTAGAGTGTCCTATTTCGGTGCTCCTATCTTTTCACAAAATGAAAGCTAGATCTAGTTTTCTAACATTTTCACAATTATGTGCAATAGATTTCAACACCTGAATCATTTGTTTTAGCCTATTTTTCTAAATAAGTTTATTTCTTTCTATGTGTAATTAATTTGATTAAATTAATAAAATCCTGCATTTTTAACTATATTTGATTGAATTTTTCCCCTTACTCCAGACTCTTTATTGTTTAGGAACTAGACCCTAGTTTCCCAAAAATAATAAAACAATATGACTCAAACACAATTGTACTCTAAGTTTTTAAAAAAATATCCACAAATTTCTATTTGTTAAAGATATTTTGAGATGGCCAAACCTTTTTATGTAAAAATAAATCACATACACACCACTTGTTGTTGTAGGCAACATGTTGAATTTTCAATGCACTATAATGTTTTTCAACATATTCATTGCACTTTGCATACTAAAAACATTTTACAAGAGTGTGGCATTGAATTTCCACCAAAATTAGCAAGGAAATTTATTTCAACTATCTTTTGTAAAAGATCAGATGGACAATTATTTTATAACAAATCATGTTTAAGTGAAAATTGTAGCATTTATGGTGGATTGATAGAATTAAAAAAATGTATCTATGAGGAGATTACAAGTGCAATTAGACATGAATTAGTTGGTTTAAGCAAATATAAATCAGTGACTTATCAAATAAAAGATGGCAAAGAATCTAAAAGGTGTGAGCTTGTTACAAAAAAGATACCTGATTTCAATTTTTTGGTAAAATTTAGAGAGAAAATTATTTATGAGTATGCAAGGCATACACATAGGTCTAGATGGTTAGATGAAAATTTAAAAATAAACAAAGATATATTCCCACTTAATTCTATTATTTCAGTAGTTAAATTTGTTAAAAATTACATGTTCAAACATGAATTTCAATCACAGTACTACAACTCATCACAAGTTACCATATTCGTTCATATATCATTCATGCATGCACCTGCTAATACAAAGCAACAATAAAATATATTAAGGGAATATAATTTATATATTAACGATGACCGATCACATTGTTTGGAGTGTGTGTAAGGTTGTTTTCAGAAGTTCTATGAATAGTTGATTTAGTGGAACATTAATTTCAATCAACATTACATTTAGTCAAACAATTATACATCGCATATTAAAAATGCACGAATATTTTATTGGTTGTGTAGGATACACGTTACCATTAGTGTAGAACACATTTGGAGTTTCACCAATGCTAGACATGGAAAAGGGGAGCATGATAGTGTTGGAACATGTGTAAAAAGAGTTATTACAAGGGAGGAGTTAAAATTTGAAGAGGGTGTTCATTTGACAAATTCAAAAACCATGGTTGAATAGTGTAATGAGAACATGTGTCATGGTGCTCAACCAAATTCTATTGTTTGTAAACATTTATAGTTAATAAAGGAAGAACACTTGGCAAAGTATGATGATTGTATGACTCTAACAGGTTCAAGTGACCTCTACTCATTTTGTAGCTCAAATACAAGTTATTGGACTGTTCATACAAGACACTTGACTTGTTTATGTTTATGAGTCATAAGAGTGGGTGGATGATTGGAGTTCCAAACCTCTAATTCCAATCAACACATATCAAGTTCCAATAACATTACAACTTATAAATATGACATCATCATATGACTTTGACCATGTATCTAATCTAGTGTATCCAGGTAGAATATTTTTTCATTATGTATAATTTATTCTAATTATATATCTTTATATTGTCACAAAAAATGGTTTTTTATGATACAAGGTATGTTTTTAAAGTTATTGTAGATGGGGACAATGAAGAGGGCATTGATTACTACTTATGTCAGTATGTAGAGAGAAATAAAAAATTGACTTCCCTAGTTATAGATGGAGAAAACATTGACTATCCCACTAGGTCAGTGGTAGTCATTAGAACTTGGCTTCGACGCTATCCTATAAAAACTTTAGATCAATGGTTATTTGAAGAGTTTGAAATGCACAAGAAAATTTTGCACTATTTAAATTTGATTCTTGCAATGAATATTCAATTACAAAAATATCATGAGAGGTCATTAAATAAGAAACTATGAAAAGTCTAAGAGTTAGACCATGAAGCTATTCTTGATACTATCAAGGTTAGAGTAAATCTTAATGGTTCATTGGATTGAAATACATAGGTATGTTGACTTTTCAAATGTAGATGTAATCAATTTTACGAAATGTTTTTTTATTTTCTAGGTAATGCATATGAATTTAATTTTTAATTACTTACTGATATTTTTTTGTACATTAGTGGTGCCAGATAACCTTCCAGCTTCATGTGGTTAGCACTGTTAGTAAAGAATTATATATTCTTCAAGCAAAGAGAAGTTCCTGAACGGTAGTGAAAATGCACTTCTAGGTGGATTTTAATCTTGTGAAAGTGTGATAACATTTAATTTGCTTATTTAGATGTGATCGAAGTAATAGATTCTCAAGTGGAGGTCTTCGAGGCAGAAATGGCGGTTGGAGTTCAATAAGCTGCCTATTAAATGCCAAAAAATTGCATTTTTGGACCTGTCACTACAACTTGTCCAATAGATTGCTCTTGAATGTTCTACTTGAGTGCTCTGGGATGTGATTACAAGGCTTAAATAGGAATGGGATGGATCTTATGGTTCATGGAAATGATTTACAGGTAATGTTTTACATGTTTTTGAACTTAGGATTAAAAAACTACATTTTTCTTGTATTGGTAAGGGCATTCTTGAGGTTGGAATGGGTGGTAGGTTTGTTGATTAAGCCTGATGGGAGGCTAAAAACCTAGTCTTAAATGTCATATGCCCCCCTAAAATGTGTTGTTAGTGTTAATTTTTGTTTAGGAAGCATCATCACTAGAAATCTACAATCACAACTTAAACTTTTACAACATTTATTACCAGTGTTTATGTGCTCCTAAACAGTAATGAAAATGCACTTTCAGGTGGATTTGAATGTTTTAGTAGTGTGATAACATGTAATTTGCCTATCTAGACATGATCGAAGTGATAGATTCTCAAGTGGAGGTCCTAGATGTAGAAATGGCAGTTAGAGTTCAAGAAGTTGCTTATTCAATGCCAAAAAGTTACATTTTTGGACCCATCACTGCAAGTTGTCTAACAGATTGCTTTATAAGGTTCCACCTAAGTGATCTAGGGTTCGATTAGAGGGCTTAAAGAGATAGGGAAAAGATCTGGTGGTTCATGGAAATGACTTATAGGTTTCATTTTATGTGTGTTTGAAATTAGGATAAAAAATTACATTTTTTTTGTATTGGGAAGGGCATTCTTGAGGCTGAAATGGGTGGTGGGTTTGTCAATCAGCTCTAATGGGAGGCCAAAAACCTGGTACAAGATGTTATTTGTGCCCCCCCCGCAAAAAACATGTTTTCAATGTCATTTTTTGGTTCATAAGCATCAAAACCAAAGTTCTGCAACCACAACTTAAATTTTGATAACATTTATTGTCAGTGTTTTCGCACACCTCTCTCCCTTTATTCACCCACTTCTACATGAAAGTGTATTTTAATTGATCAAGGTGATTTAGATGATAGAATAGGTTTGTGATATTTTCAAATATCAATTGTCAAAGGTCAATTATAGGAGGTCTAAACCCTTAAGGGATAGGTCTATAAAGCAATAGAATGTCAGGAGTGAGGTGTTGAAGGTGCTGAATGAGTGAGGTGTTAAAGGGTCATAAACAAATCTCAAGAATGTGCATTAGTCTTATTACTCCAAATAGCCCTTGAAAGGAAAATTTTGAATAAAGAGTAAATGAGTGTGGAGGCCTTTGAAAGTATATTGAGTGGGTTGAATGAAGGCTGGATAGGTGGATATAATAGATAGAGGAGGTGTTCTTGAAAGTATTAAATAAAAGGAATGCATCTAGGCATAACCAAGCCTAGGGAATTTATAGTGAGAGAGTGTGAAGAGTGAATGACAAAAGGGGTAGGTTGGAAGATAGTAAAGATGATGTAGGGGCATCACCAAATACATATAGAATCTATGTTGACAATAGTCCCAGCTAAGCTCTCAGCTTGCAATTTTTTTGAGTAAATCCAAAGAAAGGGTTTCATAAGTAAAACACCTCTAAAACTGAAATAATTGAACAATAAGGTCTAAATATTTGTGAGCATCTGGTTAATAGATATTATAACTTAGTCCATGTATCATTTGGTTTACAATATGTTTTAAATTGTAGGTACAAAGGACTATTTTTATGTACACCTGTAGAAGACCATTTTTGAGAAAGTTGTGCATAAGGTAAGATGAGTTTTTGGTTGATTTGAGTTATATAAACCTGGGTAAGGGTTAGAATATGTTACAATTTTTAAAACACTACTATAAATATAATTTTTAAGAGCTACAATCTCTATTTTGATAAATTGACTTATTAGAGCAACAACTAGGTCTAGAGACCTAGAAACTTAAAAAGATAGAATTTGAGAATGAGAGGTCAATCTCTTAGAGACCTATAGTTGGCTGATTTATTGTAAGTTTAGACATTTACATAAATCCTTGAATTTTTCTAAGACCTATCCAAAGTGTCTTAAATAATAATTTTTCAAAAAAGAAGAGTAGATCTGAGAGATTGTTGACTAGTTAAGAGTAGACCTAATGAGTAATTGACTAGTTTAAAAGAACACTGTTTGAGAGTAGACTTTGAATCAAGTTAATAACAAGAGTGGATAAGTGTGTTTGGAATTCTTCATGATCTTAGATCATATGAATAGGACTTTCATAAACTTCTTAAACATAGAAGAGCAAACTATGCATTAGGTGGTACTAGGGGATGATAAAGGGTTTTGACCAAAGATGGATCATTGTCTCATAAGTGAATATTTTGTTTCAAGCCAGTAAGGTTGCCTTTTATCATACTAAATACATTATAGTCAAGGTCAGACAAAATTTCATCTTGCAATTTTGGCAAAGATAAAGTTGTAAATACGAAGAAGTAAACCATGTACATGGTCACCGAAAGAAGTTGACTGAAGAAGAGGTATTGATAGAGATTACTTGAGAGGTGAGGGAAAATATGAAGGATCAAGAATCATAGAAGGCATACAAGTAGTAGGCCTAGTTTCAAGAAAATCTAGTCAAAAAGGCATTAGAGCTAGGTGAAGGTGAAAGATCAGGTAACTTGCAGGTATAGGTATTCGAGTGACAAATTTGCAAGGATTTATGAATGATTTTATGTCTTCGAATTATACAAGTATGAACATGATTAGGTATGGAATTTAAGTGAAATCAAATTGTGTTAACGATCAATTGAAAATTTGTAAATGGGTGATGACAAATGCAAAATAGATAAGAGTGTCATTAGTCATTTCCACTATGCATAATGAAATAAAAAATTTAATTTAAAATAATATGGGAGATCCAAGGTTTATAGAATTGAAAAGAATAATTTTTTAATCCTAATTTGTGTGCAACATTAAATACGAGATCTGATATATAATAGTTTATAAGATCAAAAAAACACTATACAATAATATTTTAAATTAAAACTGAATATAAATTAGATAGATTAACATAATTCAAATGAAAACTCTAAAAAAATCATATAGGCACATATATAATGTCAATAATACATAGATTGGCATGATAGGCATAAAAAAAATTACATCTACCAACATAGTATCTAATGTTGAGTTAATGTCATATACACTTATACAATGCCAAAAATGTGTAAATTGCCATATAGGCATACAAAAAAGCATGTTGCATGTAAGACATGCTAATCATCAAATAGCCTCCCTCTCTTTTCCTTCCTAGAAGAAGACACTCCCTAGGATGCCCTGTTGGTAGATGGAGACCCCTCTAATGCCTTAGATTACTTCAAGGTTTGACTGGGGTCCTAAGCTCATAGCTCACTTGCAGTTGAACCTGTTCAAATACAAGTATTATTATAAAATTAACATAAAATACATTCAACTAATTGTTAAGAAATTATTTTAAAACTACAATAAAAAATCATTTAAACATGCACTTACTACAAGCTCATGATCTTGCTCAATTTGTTTTAAAAACTCAAACAAGTTAGTGGTAGGCTTAGTTGTTCAAATAAGTGTATGATATAGGAAAGAAACATGATAAGTTGCCCTACTAATCACCTGATTGGGAGTATCATATGTCATAGGATAACCTTGCATACACAATACATTCACATGGGTTATATTTGCCCCAAGTATGTAACAAAATTATTTAAAAAGGTCTATTTTCACAATTCAAAATTACAAGTTAATATATACCTTTGTCAGTACCTGTGTAGATGACATTAAAATAGTAATGCCTATGTCTGTCTTAGCTCACAGTGATGGAGGAGTGTCTACTTGAACCATCAGCTGAATGTAAACAAGGTCTCACTTACTTTTCTATAAGGTATCAAACATATATATGGTTATTTTTTCTCCTTTATTAAACCAAGAGTGTATTTAATAGTATTGTACTTGAATTTTGAAATTCTTGATAGATAAATTTAACTTGAACTTACAAGGAAAATATACATAGACTAAATGTACATAGAGCATAATATTAACTCAAAATTTTACCTATGTTTAAGTAAAAGGTGTCATCCTAATAGAGACAAATGCAGTAGTGGATGGACCAGTAGCTAGATCTAAAAATGTAAATAATGGCTACGTCAAATCAAATATTGCAAATGTTGACTATGACGATGAAGGCACCGTCACCTCTTAGGACATAAGAAATGACATATATATTATTTAATTTCTATGTAAATTAATTGTTAGCTAAATTAAATTTGCAAATACAACTTAAATTTAACATGACATTTATATAAAATATACTTGCATCTATGTAGTGGTTGATGTTTGCATACCAAATGTGCATGCCAAAAATGTATCACTCCCTCTAAACCACCAATACCATCATCATCAGAAGTTCTAATGCATATGGTTCCACAAGAACTACAAGGGTGGGGTTGGGTATGCACGTTAGGTGGCTTATCTCTAGCATTGGTCTGTGAGAGCCTACTCATATGCTAAACAAGTGTATCAATGAGTGGACTAAGTACATACAAAGTGTCAATCTCTATGATGTAATGAACTACAAAGGGGATATCGGGCTTAAGTCAATTTTGGATATAAATACTTGTTGGTCGATTAGGTGCATAACATGTACCTGGTTGATCCTATGTAGAGCCTTTCCCTTGACCTTGAAACTCACTATAATCAAAATAGTTCATAATCTCATTGAAGATAAACTCATAATAGAGTTTCCTTAAAAAATACAATATGACCTTGTGGTTGTTACAAGGCAGATAATCAAACACCATCCACCATCGGTCCCAAAAATTGGTTGTGATTAAATTATGTTGACAATGATGGATTGGAAAACATTTAGTAGTTACCAAAAATGGTGCACTAGTGGTTGGGTCAATGAATAAGGCAAAAATGGAGGATTTTGATATGTATTTGTTCTTGACCTCAAGTGATGATAATTTGTCAGCATAATAAGCCCTACAACTATCCTGATATGAAGCTTGTCTATCAATTTGACTCGTTATAGAGTCAATTTAACCTAATAATGTCTCTAAGGAATTGGCTAGATAGGTGTGGTGGGTGTTTGTGGAAGTGGTACCCTCGTTCTCCTAATTAATTCTTCAAATTCAATTTTATTTTCAACAATGTGGTCAACTAAATTCTCCTTACTACCTAGGGGATTTTGTGGAACTGTAGGAGGGTTACAAGGAGGGTTAGGTGAAGGGTTATGAGGAGGGTTATGCTAACGAACAAGAGGGTTAGGAGGAGGGTTATGCTAAGGAACAAGAGGGTTAGGTGGAGGGTTAGGAGGAGGTACAAGAGAGTTATGTGGAGGGTTAAAAGGTTTAGGCAAAATAAAATGAGGTTTAGCAGGATGGGTTGTACAAAACAAATAAATTATCAATTAAATAATGAAAATAATAAAAAATTACAAAAATTTAGGGTTAACAAGTGTATATTTTTAGCACTTACCTCTTCTACATGGCAACATCATCAATTAGTGGCTTCCTGGGATAAATTATGGTAAGGTCTATCCTCAAGAACATAAAATGCGATCATAGAATAGATGAGAATAGGGAAAGAAAGTAAACCTTGAATGCAAAATGAAGAAATTTTGCATTCTGATTTAGTTTTTTTTTTTTTTGGTTACACGGGGAACGTGATTGCATTATTTAAAATAATAAAGTGATCCCATTATTATCTTAAATAACACAATCACATTGTTTAAAACAATAATGTGATTGTGTTATTGTTTCACATAACATGATCACATTATTAAAAACAATAACGTGATTGAGTCATTATTTCACATAATACAAGCATGTTATTTAATAACATGATCACATTATTTAATAATGTGATTGCGTTATTTAATAATGTGATAGCATTATGCCTCAGTAATTATCGAGCCATAATTTAAATAAAGTGAATGCATTGTGAAAAATGTCCATGGAATTATCCCCCAACTCTATGCACTTACCCTAACTACCATTTTCTATTGTTATCTCACCTCAAAGGGGGGCATGTCATAAAGGCATGTTCTTCACATTTGACACAATTTTCAAATTTAGTGGGGGCATGTCATATAGGCATAGCTTCCACCAATTCATAGTTTTTAGATTTAGTGGAATCATGTCATATAAGTATGGGTTCCACACATTCATAATTTTATATTCAATAGGAGCATGCTTTGGAAGTATGTTCTTCACGCTTATTCAATGTTTAACACACCTAGATTCAGTGAGTGCATGTTTTAGAAACATGCCCTCCACACTGGTACTTATTTCAATTTTCATATTTCTCCATATATAGTGGGGGCACACTTTGAAACTATTTTCTCCACACTTACATAGTTTCCAAATTGGCCAAAGCACATAGTTATATGATTCAGATTCATAGTTGGATAGAATTCTATACATTAGTACCATTATTATACATATTTTCAGCATGAGACATATCTAAGATGCATTTGATATGCAATGTGCACCTAATATTATAAAATACAAATCAATTTAAGATTTTAAAACACTCTCAAGTACTAACATCACCCACCACGATGTACTTTTATGCACTGATACCCAAGCTATACTTTTATGGAATGTATTGAGCAAATCTACTGTAATGGTTGATTCACTTTTGGTATGGTTGAGGTGATTAAATCACTCAATATTGCCAAGTTTTTAGGTTGGAATTGATTATATCATCTATCCTTACTAGTTTTACATTAGAGTTGACTTTTTTCACTCATGCTCACAAGGTTATAAGTATGATTGGGTTGCACAATTGAGTTAATCTCAACTATCAAGTGACAACTCACCTTTTCTACAAGGTTGGGGGCATGTGACTCTCTCTATCTCTCTCTCTATTTATCTATCTCCTTAAATATATGTACTTTCCATATTTATATATATTTATCCTAATCTCAGTTTCAGAGCCTTACAATGATATGTATTTCAAATCAACTTGTAAATAGGCAAGGTGGTTACATTGATACACAGGTGTACTCTTAAACCTTGCTATTTCAATCTCAATCTTTTCAGTACTTTCAAATTTTATATTACATGTACTAATTATATTCTATAACATGCTCTTAGTTGCAGGTCAGTCACCAACAAAGCATTGATGTTGGACTCAAGCAAAGGTAAGGTGTGTTATACACACCCAAATATGCATTATTTTTCTTTAAATTATCAATTTCATTACTAGGTTAAAGGGGGGAAATGTAGACACTATTTTATGGATTATATAGCACCTTAATCTTGTATACTTGTCAAACTTAGACCTTAGTCTTTTCTCTTAGTTATAAACCTTTTATACTTTCTAAAGTCTCGCATATGCTCTATCTTTTGCCCCTTGGCCTTTATCTTAGTCTAATAAGTCTTATATTGATGACCTAGACCTTCTATCTTTTCCATCATGCTTAAAACCTACTTATCTTCTAGTTATGTAATTTTTGAGTATGTACCTACTTTTCTACTCCTTAGACACTAGCATCAGGGACAAACACCTACATCGATGCTAGTGTCCTATCCTGCCACAAGTATCTAGTGCCCTAAAGTCATCCAATTTAAAAATGAAATGTATCCTAATGGTTAGCTTAAGTATTTTAATGTGATCTACTTCTCCAAAGGGATTTATATAAATACAATATCAACCCTCATTCATTCCTCACCTAACATACACACAAAAAGAGCTAAGGCAACTTATCAAAGCACTCAATCAATGATAAAACAAAACTTTCCTATTTTCTAGAGGTATATTTTCTAAGTTACAAGTTGGGTCACTATTGTAATTGATTTGCATATATTACATGATTCACACACAGGCCAACACATAGGGGAGAACTATATCAGTTTGAGGCCCTCTTCAGAGTATTGGCTATATAGGCAATGCTCATTGATAAAGGAGTAATTTGGGTTAGCTCAACACCTTGTGCCCAATAACTCATTTTTCTCCAAGGTCAATATGAAGATGAAAAACTAGGGTTTTGCAAATTCATGAGGAGCAATAGTCTATGACCCAGATCTGAATGCATCAGAGCAAAAACAAAGTCAAACCCATAAGCATCTAGGAGGTCACATATTATTCTAGTAGGTATTGTGTATAGAACACTTGCATTAGGTTCAAACCGGAGCATCAACATAATTTCCCAAGCTAACATTAGTGTGTACAACTTTAGATCCACTCAATCTAAAATATGATGATTGTTCCAGAATCCTCTTCCACTCTACTTTTTACCTATTTTAGATCCAAAACTACATTAACATCAGATCAAACTAAATACATTACTTTTTTGTCATTTTTATACTTAGCATAGTTGTACTTATTAATTTTATCTTATCTCAGTTTAATAAATTCATTATATGTTATATCTAAGTTTAACATATAATTGGCATATTGTTGATCTGATCAACATTGTTGCGCTTGGTCATTTATATATTCTTAACCCTATCTACCCAAGTAGGATCCTTATCCATTTAGGGTCAAACAACTACCCTTAGAGAAGAGGACTTGAGTTAGGGCCCATATCCAAGGACATAGATATAATCATTTTGACTGAAACTCATGAGCATGATGGGTGCACAATGCCATATGTTGAAGGATACAAGAAGGCAACAATATGGAATAAAGAAATAGATAATGGCAAAGGGTATGGAGTCACAATGGTGTTAATAAATGAATCATGGGGTAGAAGTATTAGAATATAAAAACAAAATGAAAATAAATAATACATATGGATAAGAATCACAAACAATGACATAACCATCAACATAATTGCATGTTATTTTGCGCCGAATAATTCCAAATTATATAAAAAATGTGATTTGCACCAAGAAGGCCCATACTCATCCCTAAAAGGGACATCTTAGCCTAAAATAAAATTAGAGAGATTGTGTTAATATGGGATTTTAAGGCCAAAATAACAAACAAGCAAACTAACATTCTAGGAAGTAATGTGGATCTAGACATGAATCCTCTTTGGATGGAAGAAGAAGAAAATCAACAATGGAACAAGCTTTACATGATAAACATGGGTTTATGTAGCATACATGGCTTAATTATTTTTAATGGCATGAGTGAATGGGAAAAATCAAGAAATTACATGTGCAAGACATAGAAAGGGCATAGTGTAGTAGTTTGTGTTATATGCTCATAAAATTCTATATCTATATTTGAATAGCTATAAGTAGAATATTCTCTCATGGATCTTAATTCAAATCACAACCCATTTTTTATGAAATTCAACAGGATGAGCACACTAGGATCAACTAAAGTAAGCCACCACTTAAAAGAAACATCTTCCTCTTGACAGAGGAAAATTAGTAAGCCTTTAGAGCAGCTCTTGATACCAAGATGCTAGAAAGGAAATATAAGGGAGTGTATAAAAATAATACATGGTACACAAAAAGTGAGAGACTAATGAACACCATTCAAGACACACTAAAAACTTGCAATAATGTAAAACTAAAAAGAAGAAAAAAAAAAGGTTTCTAGCAAATTTGTGGTATGATGAAGAATGCAAGACAATGCAAATATTTATAAAAGAATCAATAAGTATAACAAATTCAAACTTGAAAGAATATGATCAAATGGTGAGGATGAAAAAAAAGGTATACAAGGACTCAAAGGAAAGAGTAAATTGACTTAGGAAAATATGAACTAAAATGATTTAGGAGGGACATTTGCAAGGGAAAAAATAAACTGAGAATGACATAACAATAAGATAGTGGTTGGAGTACTCAAAACATTTGTATAAATGTGAAAGTGAACAAGATACACCTCCCATGATTAGTGTTAATGAAGAGCTTTTCACTATAGAGGACATCATTCAAGGGATTAAAAAGCTAGCAACAAGCAAAGCCCAAGGCATAGATAACCTTAAAGTAGAGCATTTAAGATGTGGGGGAGATATCATAGCATATTAAATCAAAGAAATTTTCAATGAGGTCATCCAAAATGGCTTTCAAAAAAAATGGATAACCAACTCAACCATACCCCTATTTAAAAGTCAAGATGTAAATAACCCCTCAAATGAATGAACTATTATGGTCAATCTACTTTTTGCAAATCTTTTTTGGAGTATGATAGAATAAAGAATTAGTATTTGGGCAGAGGAAAAAAGGAAAGAGGGAAAAGGGGCAAGCATTATTTAGGCCCAAACACTCTTTTATTAATCACTTTGTCATGCTTAAACACCTAGTTTAAAATGTGTGGGATAAAAAGGGGGATGCATCTTGTTGTTTTATAGACTTAAAGAATGCATTTGACACAATACCAATGATCAAACTATGGAGTATAGTGAAAGAGCTAGGGGTCTTGACCTAGTATAAGGGATCGGTTAACTGATTGTATGGGTAATGTTATAGCCCAAATTTGAACCCTTGGAAGATTGTTCAAGCCTTCCAAATTTGGGATAACATGGAGACAATTCTAAGTTGTGGGTGGAGTAATGTTGGATTTAATATCTAGGTTATAGGGCTAGCTCCATTGATATATCACTTAGGCTCATTCACTAATCTATCAACTTGGAAGAGGGAGATAAACTTACTCTAATGGAGGTGATGCACCAAAACATTTGACCACTACCAACTAATTACATGTGTACATCAATGATGACACTTACTTGAAACAAACACTACTCTTAATCTACCTCTCTACATCAACACTTCACATGAAGGTTGTGAAAGATGCTTCGGCTAGGAGGACTAGTCAGGATGTCATACAATGACACTAATGAATAGACAACTCACTAAACCTTCACATATCACTTAGACACTTCACATTACCTGTAAATAAGATTTCAAATTAAAAATGAATGCTAGAAAAGGACAACCTGCCAAGGAAGCTAAGATAATCACTTGATAAGATCAACTAGTCATGCACACACATTGAAACTAGTCAAAGGAGGAGGCAAAACCATAAGTTTCTCATTGATCTAAGGCTAGAAAATGGGTAGGCATTCACCATACCTAGGTGGAGGATACATACATATCATATCTAGGCTGAATTTAGAGATAAATGAGAGAAAAGAAGAGATAATAGCATCGAAGAAAGAGGTGAAAAGTGTATAGCAAGAGAGTTACAATCAAGGAGTTATGAAATGGTCCCATTAGGTCTCTAAGACATGTGTTTCTCTTGTGAAGATGTATTACTCCTCCAAGTGGTGTAGGATTTTCAAACTTGGCTTGACACCTTGATCTTCCTCTTAAAAATTACCCTCTTCTTGGTTTGTGAGTGACAAGTGACATTCATTGGTCAGCAATTCATCTTGACTTATTTCTTGATCAAGTATTTGACACCTTGCATATGCTTAATATCTCTCTAAACTAACATCTCAATGATGATTACACCTCTTAGGTGTCTTAAAGCCCACTTGGCTTTACTACATCTATCCTTGCTTGCAAGTGTTAAATCTTGATTTCACCCTTACCAATGCAATCTCTCCCCATGGATGGAATCTCTATATCATATCAAACCTAAAACAACTCATTTAGAGGCCTCAAACTCTCTCCAAACTTCATGTTGTACCTAAAGTTCTCACTAACACTCAATTCCTTATAGCCTTGAAAACATGAAAACCTCCTTGTGTAGAATAATGTACGGATGATCCTAGAAAACTAAATATAGTTTTGTGTACCCAATAGCCCCTTATATCTCCATTCCAAACTTCATGACCTGAAAGTGAGTGGAAGTACACTTATTATTCTAGTTCTCTCTCCAATTAGGCCTCCATGCCTAAAAACTGAGTTTTGGCCCAAATAAAATCCCACACATGTTAAACCTCCATAAAGTGTGTGATTCAGTTTACCCATCCCTTGAATATGCTCCATTCCAAATTTTAAGTTATGAGACCTTGTATGGATGGATAAACCATGAAATGGTCAGAACCCTAATCTAGGTGCTCGAGCAGACTTGAAAGGTAGTTGGATAATTTTGGCAAGATTTTTTTAGGTTGTTATGCTTTAATTTTATCTTTTGAGGCCTGAAACATCCTAAGACAACTCCATCTATTGGAAAAGAGCTCTCCTCTTGTACTTCATAGGCTTGTAGGTAGGACTTTTCACAAGTAAATGGTGTATTTCTCACCTTCTTGGCCAAACTCGATGACTTGAAGAGCTCATATACCACTATATGAGACCCAAGAAGGAGTGTGAGTGATTTTATAACCTTTTTCAAGTATTGATAGAGCTTTGTAGTTGGTTTAGAGACCATTTTATACCTTGTTTCCTCACAAATGAGAATTCAACCATGTATTTTAAATAATTTCATTCAAAATTGTACCTTGCACATGCAAATAATTTCTTGAAAAGATGCTTATGAGACCTGATAAGGTCGCTAGAGTCATTTTAGGGTCAAACCAATCCATTTGAAAGCATTTGAAGGGCTTTCTTTTCCATCGGGTTACTATGAGGATTTAGGAGGGTTTATGGTTTGTTAAGTTCTTAAAGATTATTCATAGAGGATAGAGCCTCTTCCCATGAACCAATGCCATAGTATGGAAGTCGATAAGCCTCTATAACACATCCAAACTCCTTTTTCCACCATGCACCTTGTCAAAGAAGATCTAAGCAAAAGTTGGAGTCTCTTAGGTGGCTGAGTATGCATTATGTGAGGTCTAAGAGAGATTTAGGCTTGAAGGTAATTTCTTGAAGTTTGTTTCAAGTTTAAAATGTCTTATTTATATCTATAGGAACTCCTCCCATATCTAGAAATAATCTCCCAATGCATTTATCTCCTTAAGAGCTATGAAGTCTGGTTTAGACTATGCCCAAGGTTTATATACCAACTGACTAGTTTGACCTTACAAGTTTTTTATAATTTGTTTGATCCTAGTTAGTGGCTCTAAAAACCTATATATTCATATTTAAACACATAAATAATCTAATTGAGACTATTTAATCATCAATATGTTTCCAAAAATGCAAGATTTTGCAATGTTTTGAACGTAGGTCTCAATAGTCTTTATTGAATGTCTTAACTGAGTTGTTATGAATCCTCTTATTTGCATGGTTTTATCATTATCATGCATATATATACTTATCTAAACTCACCTAAGTTTTAATTTTGTTAAGGTCTATGTTTAGACTCTATAAACTTCTTTAGATACCTTCATATCATTTACCTTCGTGACTTCACATATCACTACCATTCTAACAGTCATGTAGATACTTGTTTCAATGTCTTTATGACTATGGCATCAAGACGGTTTATTGAAATTAAAAATCAGTCTCTAACTCATAGTATGTCCATTATTTTCATGGCTTATATTAAGAACTCCCAACTTCACTTTTTTTACTATATGTTCTTCTAGTTCACACTACCTAGAAATAGGCCTAACTGTAGGTGGAGATTTGAGCTTGAGGTTTGACTGAAAGTCAAGAGTAGGTCCTTTAATGGCTTCAGACTTTCCATGACATATACACATTGTCATATTATCCACATATTAGTTTCATCCTCTTCTAACCTTTAAACCTCATCTTCTCTCTATTTTATACATACATGTTTTTGTGACTGCAGGGTTGAAGGATGAGTCTTCAATGACATGATTACCCCCACATAAAGACCTGAATATATTTTTAAAGTGTATATAAACAATCTCACGCTTCATTTTTCCCCTTGAAAAATCATTTAAAATGCAATAATATTACATTTTATGTGCAAAAGAAACCTACAGGACTAGGTAAACTAGTGGGACTACATTTTTCATGTTTAGGCCTTGTATGAAGCTTGTCCTAATCATTTCAAACCCTAGAATAACTTATTTGCTTCCTCATAACCTCTCTTATTGTTTTATAGCCTTCATGCACTTGTGAAAATTCAAGGCAAACCTTTTGAAATCACCTTTATGTAGGTAGACCCATATGCACAGTGCAAAACAAACAAGACCATTACCTGTCACTTGAAGAAGATAATGTTGGAGCAAGAAATAGAGTCACTAATGGACCTGTAATTGTATTGAAAAGAGTGTAGGTTATTGGTAAACCTTCATTCCATTACTTTAAATTTTGAAAACCCTGGAATAATCAAGAAATAATGGCAGTCATCTTGCAATATGTGTAGAAGAAGAATTTTCTTGCCAAATTAAACCCACACATGCCAATATTGGTGAATGAAAGTGTAAAATATTTATTTAGGCCTTTAAGGAATCTCTAAAATTACTCTCATGTTTCAAAAAGTTAATTATTCCAAGAAAAAATTCCTAAAACTGAGCCATTGGGGTTTTGCACCTCTTTTAAGCACCTTAGCTCTTTAACAATTGTTCATAAAGCTAAGGAGCTCAATCAAATAACCAATGCCATTGATAGAGAGGCCATAAAGTTCCTCAACTCTTGTCAAGATTTTAGGTTCTAACTCCACTGGTATGACCTGTACCATTCATATGAAAATATCCCTTGTGAGCTTACAAGGAGATCGATAAGAGAGATAATGTAGATTTTGCCTTATTCAGACCTGTGTAAGCTTCCTAAACATGGAGATGACCTAGAGAATGTGAAGAGACACTCTGAAGGCATTTTCACATGTAAATGGATATCTAATTCTGTACAAGTGGGTGACAAACTCATGTTAAGCATTAAAATGTAGGAATCTGATCACTTTTTGAATTGTAACTATCATATACACGTTAGAAACCTCTTTTACAAGCTTGGATAAGGGTGATTTATGTATCATTCCCCTTGGTTGGGTTTGACACATGTGGGAGTTAGTCATATGCATTTGTTAATCACCTTAAACTTTCCAAACAAGCATGAAATGCTTATGTAAGCTGACGAATGGGTAAAGTGACTTGAAAGACAACCTAAGAACCTATGACACATTATGGACTCACCTCTTCATGTTCATTTTATGACTATACTAACACAATAAAAAATAAGATAATACCTTAATTTTGTTAAATTAACCTTAACTTATGGTAATAAGACTTTAGGAAGATTATTTAAAGACCACATAAAGCATGGAAAGGACTAAGAACAAAGTATGGAAGCATGATAAGCAAGTTTTTTGATATAGGGTTCGAAATTTTGGCTTTAGGGATCAAAATTGGTTAATAAATTGGTGATTCATAGGGGTAACATGCATGTAATGTCTACTAGACTAGTATCCTTGTCCTTCCATTGGGCAATGGAGTCATTTACACTCAAACTCAGACTTGATTTGACCTTGACTAAGACAAAAAAACTAATTTGACCTACAAACACACACAATATAAGAATATCACATAAATCAAGGGAACAAGGCACACATATATGCTAGCTAAGCACTTAGGTTAAACAAGACACAATAAAACAACTAGTATATACAATCGACCTGAACATATCTTCTTCCTCCTGGATCAAAGGGGAAGTTTATGGGATATTTTGTTCCATGAGGTGCTAAATGGAATGATTCAAGCTGCCTCTTGGATCTTGATCTTGTTGTCTTCATATCTTCTTGCTTGTCAATCCTCTTGGCATGCTTTCAAGTGAAGTAAAAACAACAAACTAGTCACATATGAACACATATTCATCTTGTACTTCAAGACCCACTCCATATTACTTGTCAACTGTATCCTTATTCAATGATACTCCATCTAGACATTGTTCTTGGGCCATCATGATATCTTGAGTGACATCATGTTGCTTATCAGTTATTGTAAGTTCATCAAGCTCTTTAGGGAGCTTTACACACTCAGTCCAAGCTGCATCATGGTCCTCAATAGATGTATCTTGACCAACTTTTTCATGAGCATAATATCCAATAGGAAATGTACCTTTGTAAAGAGATTCAATCTCTTGAAGGGATTCAATGTACTACTACCACTCATCTTTTATCTCCTTACTTTGGTCAATTTGAATGAGACCAACTTGAATAACATCTTCATCTTTCTCTTTAAGAGCTGTAGGGTTGTCAAGAATCTCAAACCTCTCTATGTAGTCATGATGTGATTGCGAGTCAACTTCTTACTCCTTTGAAACCATTTTAAATTCATTGAAAACCTCAGCTTGTTATCTTAGAGAACTTTCAACATCAAGACCAACTGCAACCTCAACAAGGTTAGATGTAATTGGATTTCTTTCTTGAAGCATACTATGAAGACCATATTCTAGAACCTCATCTTTGAAAATTGAATTGCCTCTTTCTTCCCCAAGTGGAGTACCAATGAAAATTTCTTCCTCATACACACTTGAATCATCTTCATCATCCACAATTGTAACTTGATCTTCCCTATTTTCTTCCCATGGGACAAGTTCTTCCTTAAGAAGGGAGATGGTGGGAGGGTGATGAATATGTTCATGAGTTTGAGGGGGGGTATGAGGTATGGTAGGTTGCTCATAAATAGGCTTGGGAATTGAGGGAGATTTATTTCAACTTTAGGTCTTGGGGATGGAAGATTCTTGTAAAAAATATTGAAGAGAGAGTCAATTCAATTATGCTATGAGTGCCTCATTCTTCTCAACAACCACTTCATTCTTCTTGTAGATTTCTTGAGGTTCTTTAACAAATGTAAATTAATTTTCAAACTTATCAACTAGAACCTCTTTATTGTTTTGGATGTCTTCTTGAATAGACCTCCAAGATGGAAAAGTTTAAGGTTCTCAAGGAGGGGGAAATGGAGCTTGAAAAGGCACAAAATCTTCATTGACTTCAACTTCCAAATCTAGGCTTGATTCAAGCTCTATGCCTTTTAATTTTAAGGTTTCAATTTGTTTGTCTATACTCTCTTGGGACAACTCTTTTTTAGGATGGTCAATGACTTCATGAGGATATGGAGCATAAGAAGGCTAATAAGGAACACATGAGGACTCATGAAAAACCGAATCAAACTAACTTTGTTGTCTTTCTCAAACCTCCATCTTCTCCAACACAAATGTACACAACTCATTCCTTTCTAATGGATCATTAGATGCAACTTGAAATAGCCTAATCACTTCTTCATTTTAAGAAGTTAAACAAACCATTTTTTCACATTCTAGTATCTTGCTCTCCATCTCATCCATTCCATCTTGATAAGCGTGAGAAGATAGTGGAGGGAGGGAAAGAGGGTAGCATGGTTGAAGATAAGGTTGTTTATATGCATTACCATATCCATTTTGAAAGGTGTAAGTTGACCATAAGATTGATATGGCTCACAAGGAGGATAAGACCCTGGAACAATTAAGAAGCAATGACAATCATCTTACAAACTGTGTAGAAGAAGAGTTTTCTTTCTAAATTAAACCCACACATGTCAATCTTGGTGAATAAAAGTGTAAGATGGTTCTTTATACCTCTAAGTATTCTTTCCAATTTATCTCATGTTGTAACGAGTTCATTCTTGCAAGAAAATTGAGTCATTGGGATTTTGCACCTCTTTTAAGCACATTAGCTCCTTAGCGATTGTTCATAAAGTTAAGAGCTCAATCAAACAACCAATGACACTGATTAAGAGGCCATAAATTTCCTCATATTTGGTCAATATCTTGGGCTCTAACTCCACCTATACACCCTATACCATTCACATGAAAATAACCCTTTTGAGCTTGCAAGGAGATCGATAAGAGAGAGAATCTAGATTTTGCCTTCCTAAGATCTGTACAAGCTTCTTGAATTTGTAGATGACTTGTAGAATGTGAAGAGACACTTTAAAGGCATTTTTTCCTGTAAATGGATATCCAAGTTTGTAAAGTGGGTGGTTGGCTCCTCTTAAATGTTGAAATACAAGAATATGATCACTTTCTGACTTGTAATTGTCATATACATGTTAGAAACCTATTTTACAAACTTGGAAAAGTGTGATGTATAGATCATTCCCCTTGGTTGGCTTTGACACATGTGGGAGTTAGCTATATGCATTTTTCAAGCATAAATATTTACCTTAAAGTTTGAAAATTACCTTAAACTTTTCAAACAAGTATGAAATGCTTATGTAAGCCGATGGATGAGTAAAGTGACTTGAAAGGCAACCTAAGAACCTATGACACCTTTTAGACTCACCTCTTCATGTTCACTTTATGACTATACTAACATAAGACAAAATATGACAATACCTTAATTTTGTCAAATTAACCTTAACTTATGCTAATAAGACTTTAAGAAGGTTCTTTGATGACCACATAAAGCATGGAAAGGACAAATAACAAGATATGAAAGCATGAAAAAAAAAAAATTTGCTATAGGGGTTGACCTTTTGACCTTAGGCGTCAAAATTGGTCAACAAGTAAGTCAAATATAAAATTAAAATGTAAGCAGGGTTGTCTAAATGTTTTAGTAGTTATGTAAGCATAAAATAAGTATACCTTCCATCCCCAACTTTATTTGGGATTTACTTTGATAAGCTAGAGGATTGGGTAAATCAATTTTGAGGGGAAGGGGTCCACTTGGCCAATTATGTGGTGAAACTTTTGCTTACATTGATGACTTAATTCTGATGGAAGAGATAATATAAGATTTGTGAGACCATCTTAGGGCTCTAAAGCTCTTTTATAAGGAAGTAGGTATGCAGGAAAATATTGAAAAAACCAAAATTATGATTTTCTCAGTGAAAATGAAGGAATAACACCCTGATTTTGAGTTTGTAGAAGGGTCACTTGAAGTGGTGTCAAAATACAATTATCTAGGCCTTGACTTTCCTAACAAGCTCAAAGGAGATAATTGTAGGATGAAAAGAATACAAGGTGGCTGGTGAGATTTCTATGTCCTCCAAAATAGATGTAAGAAATGTTGAGTTATGGGATTAGAAGGCCACCAGGGTCTTATTTGATTTACTTGTCACACCAATGTTATTATATGGTTGTGAGGTGTGGGCTAGTGGAACATCAAGTTTAAAATGGAGGCAAATGAAAAATATTGAAAAGAGTCTAATCACAAATAATTTAAGAATTAAGGACTCAATCCCATATGAAATCATTCTTATTGAAACAAGTACTTTCCCTTTATAGGCAACCACTATAAATAGGCTACTATGTTACTTGAAAAAAAATAGAAAGCATGACGATGGATAGATGGCCTAGGGTCACAATAGAGGAAGCGTTGCATAGGAGGACTAACACTTGGATGAAGCAAAACCACAAGTATATAAATAAATATGATATCAACATAACCAAATGTTCATAATGCAATAATGATATAAAAATATGTGAATGAAAAATTTCATAATGGTAATGTGGATAAAGGGGACAAGCAAGAAAAGACAACACTATATCTTAGTGTTCAACCTGACTTATGAGCATAACAAAGAAACATATATAGGATCTAAAATTAGATGGAGGGAAAATATCCTCATTTCTCAATTGAGAACTATCTCTCATAGGCTCTGATGTGAGATAGGCATATAGAGGACTCTTAAGGGACAATGTGAAGATAGGGTTTGTGTTTTTGGCACCACATGGGCAAATGGAATAGAGGAGCACTTCATCCTTGAATATCCTCAGTACACAAACATTTAAGCCAAATATGTAGAAAATTTAAGAGTTCGCTACATGGCGGATATATTTGAGGAAAAAAGAATAAAAAGGTTTGGGAAGATGTTAACCTAGATCAACAAAAGGTGGAACAACGTTTAAAAAGATACTTTGGGTCTAGTGAATCTTTGAGCGGTTGGAGTAATTGGTGTAATCAATAGTCCCATAGACTATTCAATCTCGTAGATGCAATTAAAACCATTTCATTTCATTTCGTAACGTATCTAATAAAATAGGTGTTGGTGGAGATAAATAAAACACATAGCTTTAAAAGTTTTGACAAAAAAGGCCATTAGTTTTGTTAAATTTTAATATTTTTACTTTTTAAAATATCAATATTTTATTAAAGAAAATTTTACAAGAAAATAATAGTTTTTCTCGATGATTATACTAATACTTCTACAAGTACTAAAAATAATCAAATCCCTCGCTGTGTTGTTTGAGTATTGGAAAGGACATTTTTTTTTCAACATAAAGTATGACTAGGAAGAACACATCTTGATAGGATGGATAACATGAAAGGAAGGAAATCTTTATTTATATTATTTATTTTTGTTGCACACTATGTATTGAGGTCATCACATCGGTTTATGGTCCTTTTAGTCCTCCCTTCAAGACTAATATCTTACAATTACTTGACCATTAATATTATTTTTAATTTAGACCTTATTTAAGATACTTGGACTTGCTTAAATGGGTCGGGATCCTTATCCTTTCTATCATAGACTAAATTTAATGGAGAATGGTTGTGTTTAGTGACTATAGGCCTCCCTATGAATTGCATGTTGAATTGTGGAGCAGATTGACCATAACAGTGTCATGTTAATGTAACAACACCCAACCCATTTAAGCCTATACATTCTTCATAAGTCTATCTTGTATCTTTCGTTCATCTATGTTGCCAATATATTGACACCTAGAGAAATTACATTAGAGTTAAGAACATACATAAACACCATACTCATAAAGGGCAATGCCATACATAACATGCAAATAGTGAAATATTTCAAAGTGCATTGGGAGGTGATGATGAGGTGAAATGACAGGGTATTTTAGGGGATATCATACACCAAAGGGCTTATATTATACACGTGACTTGGTTTTAGTGCAATTTTTTGATTTAAATGATCTGCACCTATTACAAAAGGGTCTATAGCTTGCAAGGAAATAAATTGAGGTTATGAAATCTATCTTGTTGCTTTCACACGCTAAGAACATATGGAAACCATACTTAGACCCTTAGAAGAAAAGATGGCCACAATTGGAGCCTCTCTGTGTAAGCATTAAAATAATAAAATCTAAGGGATCATTGATTAGGAAAAATATGTTTTGAAAATATTATTAAAATGTTTATTAGAGTATTGTTGTTTAATGCTTTGTGCACAAAAGGTGATATAGGGTTATGGTAATGAGCTTCAAGTGAGGTATAAATATCGATTTATAATATTTTGCTTTAAAAAACCATGTTTTACCAAAACAAAAAATGAAATCATTTCTAGCATAATTTACACTCTTCAATATGGCAGTTGTAACCTACACAAAGGAAGCTATAACAATAGGTGTGGTGCCTAATTTGAGATACATAATACTGCCATACCACTTAGAGGGAAAATGTAAAGACTCATGAGGATTCAAACCTATGTTCAGTAGAATACCCAAAATTGGTAAAAAAATACATCCCTTCTAGCGTTCCTTTCACCATCGGGGAAGCTATTGAACAAAATTGTCACAAGAAAATAATAGTTTTTCGAATGATTATTAGTCCCTACCAAGGTAGGGTACTATAATTTTCATTGAAAACAATAATTATTTAGTTATAGCCAATTTAATGGCTTGATTTGACATTGTTGACCCCTATATTTTGTACAAGTATTATTCCATTTTTGGTGCATGACATAGAGGGACCATTGTCCATTTTGACACAAGTACCGACATGGCATGAGAGGACCATGGCACAAGAAGACCATGGCTTGCAGGAGAATTATGGCACAAAACTTGCCAAGCGTGAAAGGACAATGATGTAGGAGACCCAACACGAGAGGACCCAGTCAAGGAAGAACATGTCACAAGGGACTCAAGAATAAGACTCAAAACAAGAAGCAAAAGACTATGGGAGCATGAGGGAAGCATAACATGAGGGATGCAAGAGTAGTTAGAAGAGCAACTCAAGTAGGAGACTTCAAACCCACCAATCGGAGGTTATGTACTAGCCCACGAGGAACAAAATACTTGGCTACTAGAATATAACATAGAGCAAGCATCTAAGGGCGTAGAGGCTCGATTCTATAGGAACAACTAGTTGTAAGAGCCATGACTCTCAGCCTGTTAGGAGTTTGTGTGCCATTTGTCCATGATAGTTAGAATCTTGACACTTGGTCAGGGCAAAATAAGTATAAAAACCCCTATTGTAATTATTTGCGAGTGTGGACCTTTGGAGAATATATACAGCATTATGTCTTGTAATTTGTTAAGAAATCAATGAATAGTTAGAATTTACCATATCATGCGATGATTCATGAACATTCTAAGTGTTGATTAATGAACATGTCTTATTTCTAAGTCATGGGTATCTTTTCTTTTTATTACTACTATTGAATAGTAATGGTGATCCTAGTTATCATAGTAGCTAAGTCTGGGATAACAATGATAGTAGTGGTATATTTATGGTATTGAATAACTTAAGATTTGTGTTATAAGAGATGAAGAAACATATAACATTATGCTTTAAAGCCTTCAAGAATCGGTCTTTTGCTGCTGCTTCGGGTGATGTGATAGGGCCAACGTGCCAGCTTGTTGGGGAGAAGTTTCAACGTCATAGTAAAACTAACTATATGAACCCAACAAATATATTATTTAAACAATTCTAAAGTTTGGCTTCTAAATTTTTGGAATATTTATTTGGATGATATTATGGAATATTCCATATACTTGTTAACGATTGGATAATTTTTTATAAATTTTATTTATTACATCACAAATTCTCAAAAAATAATATGACATTAGCTTTCTATTCTCAACAAAAATTATATTCCAATTAAAAATATGTTTACTTTCTCTCCCAATGAATAAAAATCATCTTATTTTACTTTAGTTGTAACCGATCAAATTTTTAATTTACTTAAAAAACAATAATTAATAACTACCCTCACAAGGAAAGTTTCTAAATGGAGCATTTGATACCTGAATGCCAATTTGAAGTTCCCAAGTGCATACCTCTCTAATTAATCTACAACAACTATAATAAAAAAATAGTGTTGGCGGAATAATTTAAAATTATATATATTTATATATTGGTTCCATCTACTCTAGCATGGTTGTCGTTTTATCCATTCTTGGTTTTGTTTTGGCCTTCGTGTGTTGACTTGGCTTCAGGAAGATGATAGATCTACAACTTAGTGGCATATCTATTTTGGAGGAGTTTCCTACTCATAATCATTGATCTTTTTATTTTTTATTATTTTTTAAACAAATCGATTCCTTAATATATGAAAGATATGTTTATTCCACTTATATTTAACCTCATTTTCTTAATTTTAGTGTTCTATCAAATTGAATTTTGGTAAATGTTTTCTAGATAATTTGTCTCTTCGTAAATATTAAATTATTATCTTATTTTATTTTATTCCAAGTAAAATTATAATCTTTTAATTGAACTATAAAATTAATAGAGATATTAGATTTTTCACATTATTATATTGATTAATGATTTTTAATATATATTTTTAAAAATATATTTATTGGAGACGGATGATTTTAATTTAATTGAATTATTTTATTGGATTTGGAATATTTTTTAAAGGGGCTCCAAATTCCATTATATACTCAAAATATTACCATAATCCATTTATCAAACGATTTAAAAATTTGAGGGGCCATAATTGCTACCAAACACTTAGTGGTTAGTGGTTAGTGATTAGTGATGGCCAATTAATGACTAATTGATGACAAGGTCATTCATTTATGTCTTCATTAACTTATTTTATCTTCTTCTAGAGAAGTATAATTTTTTAGTCAATGCTATGACAAGGTACATTGTTGTAGCCAATAAAATGGCTTGATTTGATGTATTCTTCAAATAACTTTAAAATTTGGTTCAAGGATATTATGAAATATTTTTTTGAGTAATATTATAAAATATTCCATATACTTGTTATTATCAAACCAACTTTTGATAAGTTTTACATTTATTATATTACAAATTTTCAAAATTGAATATGACATGACTTTTATCCCTAACAAAAATTGCCTTGTAATTAAAATTTTGTTTACTTTCACTTCCCATTGAATAAAATTCATATTTTCTTACTTTACTTTCCTATCAATTTTTGATCCACTCAAAGAGCAATAATTAATTGTCATATGTGCAAGGAAAGTTGCTAAATGGAGCATTTGATTTCTTGTCCATTGTTGGGTTTCAACCATAGAAAGAAAAGATATGTTCACCAAAAAATACTTAAATGCCAATTTGAAGTTCTCAAGTGCAAATTTGTTTAATTTATTAGATTTTTCTTGAACAACTAAAATAATAGTTTGTGGGATGTCAAAATGTTTACTTATTTTTTGATATATTTCTGTTAAGTTAGCATATAAAAATTAGTAGTCAGTGCCATGATGGCTAAAGTAAAAAAGACTAAGACTATTTTTATTGTGGTGTCATCCAAGCCTACGTGGAATCTGGCAATATATCTCCCCAAATATTCCATCGAGTTTATACCACATGATAGATCATGTACCCAATTGGGCGATTGTATCAAAGTCACTGTTAGAAAATAAACAGAGATAATGAGGCTCCACAAAATGCATGGGCTACTTGTTTGTAACTACCAAACCATGGAATTGGACACTATTATTCTTTGTATACTTGATAAAATTTTAGCCTAATAGTGGGGGATTAGTGTTTCCTATGGACACATTATGTTAGTTGTCAAATCAGTTGCATTCAAATCATGAAAGTATGCATTAGTCCTACGAATTTGATATAATCCTTTATCTTTAAGGATAATTCTCATCTTATAATTATATTGAGGTACATTTATTATTATGTGACGATCTATGTAATGTTCTATTTGTCTTCTATTCAACTTAAATCAGTTTAAACATTCCATCAATTCATTAATGAAGGTTGTTTTGTATTGAAAAAGGTTATAATTAATGATCTTAAGCAAGTTCCATGATAAAACACCACATGAGAACAAAGTATCAAGCATATGGTGCAGTGAAGTGTCAGCGAAGCACAAGGGTAAACAAATATTATTATTTATTTATTATTATATATTAAAATATTATTAATAGTTAATAAATATCAAAATAGTAAGATGTATTTTCTTTTGTTATGAAGGTTAAGAGATTATTAGTTCCTATCAAGATAATATATTTAAACTTCATATATATCACATATATATCAATCTCATGCATCCAAACAAAAAGATAACATTGTGTTTGGCAGCAACATCGGTAGACGAGTCAGCTCACCCTCCAAATTCACATTGGCAATGTCCAATTGTTGACTTTAATCCATGCTCCCAATGTCCACCCCCATCCCCATCCCCATTAATATGTCAAAATTTGTAGTGTCTATTAGATAACAATACATTTCAGCAGTTGTCTATGAACTAAAAATAATAGGGTACTTGAGGTTGGGGTTGCATGGATAATCTCTTTTATCCTTCACATCACATTTTATTAATTAATTCTTATAGCACATTCTCTTAAATACGAACAATGTTCGCGAAGAGTAAGGCAATACATATAACTTGCATTTAAGAAATGATACAAGCAAGTCAAGGGTCCATTCGTATTTACATCTTCCTATAAGAAAATCAAGCTAAGTTGTTTATCGTGTCATTCTAATAGAAATATCTTATATTGAAATTTGGTGGAGGCCGACAACAATAAACATTTTTACCATGCATAATTTTGGAAATGTTTTTTGGAAAATTACAAATGCCATATGATACATGCCACATCCATCTCTTTTTTGATATCACTTAAATAACCCTACCATAATATACAAATTAATCTCTCTCTAATCAAACATTATCAAACAGTTTAAATGACAAAGTATGTTACATTTTAAATTTCCTATATCAATGATTCTTAACATCTTAATATTTGTATATTATATAGATTAACAATTACCTCAATAACATAAACTTGTAAAAATAATATCCCTATAGAAATATTATCTCTATATGCTGCCCTTTATCACCTTTATCACAATTAAGGAAGGATGCCCTTTATCACTCACTCTTTTTGGCTTATACATTGACAAACTTGAAGAATGGTTAAATTTGCAGGGTGGGGATGGTGTTCACCTAGGGGAATATGTGATAAGGCTCCTTATAAATGCTGATGACCTTATTCTGATTGCTAAGTCCCCTCATAGATTACAAGAGCACCTTGATCCCCTTGAGCTTTTTTGTAGAGATGTTGGTATGCAAGTCAATACCAGTAAGACCAAAATAATGATTTTCTCCAACAAAAAGAAAAAGATCCAGCACACATTCCTCTTTAAGGGAAATAGTCTTGAAGAGGTAAATGAATACAAGTACTTCAGGTTTGAATTTAATAATAGGCTTAGCTGGGAGACTTACAGAAAGAAAAGAACTTTAGGAGGTTGGAAAGCATGTTATGCCCTTCAAAATAGATGCAGAGAAGCTGAATTATGGGATTGGAAAACTATTCAAACTTTTTTTGGACTATTGGTAATCCCAATGATGCTTTATGGGTGTGAGCTTTGGGCTAGCAGCTTGTCAGAGTCCAAGTGGAAGTAAATAGAGAGAATTCAAAAACATATGATCACCAACAAGTTTAGGCTAAAAATTTCAACTCCGTATGAGATCTTGTTAGTTGAAACAGGGACTGTTTCGATGGAAGCCATGGCAATGGTGCATCTCCTAAGACATCTCAAAAGAATTGAGTAGTTGGAAACAAGTAGGTGGCCTAAGGTAGTTTTCAGTGAGGTGCCCAACAAAAGATAAAAGTCTTGGATGAAGCAAAACAACAAGTGGATGATCAAGTGAAATATTTATTTGAATGCTTGTCCTACAGATAACAAAGATATAAAAGTTTTTGTCATAGATAAATTTCGCAAGTCTATGTAGGGTGGTATGCTAGGGAGAAAGAGGAATTATTACCTTGAGGTGTTCAACTCCACATGTGATCATCAACACAAGGCTTACATTGGGACAAATATCTCTTGGAGAGCTAAGATTTTGATTGCTCAACTTAGAACTAATTCCCATCAACGTCGATGCGAAAAGGGAAGGTGGAAAAGGCCTAAAGAAACTTGGGAAGAGAGAGTATGTGAATTTTACAATTCAAAGTCAGTTGAATCGGAAAACACTTTATTCTAGATTGCAACACTTACATGAACATCAGAGCAAAATATGTAGACTTCTTAACATGCTCTGTTTATAAAAAAGTCTTTGGAGAAACGTGGAGAGCTCATTCTTTCTTTAAATAAAAGAAAAAATACAAAACAAAAGCAAATCTAACTATACTGGATATCTCATAAACTATTTATTTAACCTTGTAAATGTTAAAATATATTCTTCTTCTATATCCTAACATTAATACTTTTCTATGTTTACTATTTTTAGTTTTTATGTACTAGTAGTTTTTGAGTATTATACTCCTACTCCAACAAGTATTTATAAAGAATCAAATCCCTCACCGTGTCGTTTGTGTACTGGAAAGTACGTTTTTTTTCCTTCCACATGGAGCCTGACTATGTAGAACAAATGATAGATAACCCGAGAGGAAGGCAATCTTTATTTATATAATTTCTTTTTGTCGCACACTGTGTATTGAGGTCATCCCATCGGTGTGCGGTCCTGTGCCCTCCCTTCGAGACTTGGATTTGCCTAAGAATTAATATTATCTTAAATCAGGAACCTTATTTAAGATACTTGGATTTGCTTAATGGGTCGGGATTATCCTTGCATCACAGACTAAATGTATCGGAGCACGACTGTGGTTAGTCGCTGTAGGCGTTCCTGTGAATTGCCTGTTGAACTGCGGTGTAGATTGACCATGACAGTGTCGTATGTTAATGTAACGACACCCAGCCCATTTAAGACTGTCCGTTCTACTAAATAATTGTCCCTTTAAAATACATTCCAATCGCTCCTAGACAGTCGCCGCACCATTCCGTCATGGCTTCCACAACGGGAACTGCTTCCATGTCCACTCTGCTAACATCCAGGGTAAAAACGAAACGCATATGGTTTATTTTTCGTCTTAGTAAAGATTTCAGCGTGCATCAATTCCTCATTTTCTTGTTCACAGAATGAAAACCCGGGGAGTTCTCTGAGTGGCTTAAAGTCTCAAAACCTGAAGGCTGGCGTCGCATGTAAAAAAAAGAAGAGTGTACTTGTACGTTCGGTGATGGCTCCTCAGCAGTCGCAACAACGCTCCCCCGCCTCCACGGGATCCGTGAGTTTCTATCTCGCGGCCCGCTAAAACCCTTTAAAAAATTGTTAGGGTTTTTGTTTATTAACAAGGCTTGAAATTTATTTTCAGGTGAAACACGCGATGACGATGACAGAAAAGATCTTGTCAAGGGCTGCGGAGAAGTCTAATTTGAGTCCCGGGGATAATGTGTGGGTGAATGTGGATGTACTGATGACTCACGACGTCTGTGGTCCTGGAACCTTCGGTATTTTCAAGAAAGAGTTCGGTCCCCAGGCTAAGGTTTGCCTATTCTTTTTTCAAGAGTTCCTCCATAGAAAGTTGTAATAATGATAGTTTTATAGAGCTCAAGTGCAAAACCGCCTTAAACCCTAGGGCCGGGTTTAAACTCTAGAACTATTAGAAACGCTTGAACGATAAAATCTTATTTTTTTCTGACAAAATGTCTCTTAGAATTGAAAGAATTATTAAAAATCAAAGCGCATGGTGTTATAGTAATCTTTTTTCCATGGGGAGCTGGGTACATTTTTTCTTGGAAATTTGATCTTCCCATATGAAAACTTTTAGAAGTTTCCTTAGGTGGGGTAGAAATGGCGTTTTCGATGGGTTTCTGCTAGGGATGCACATTGCTAATATTTTGACATTTAGATTTTATTGTTTCCTCCCTACTGTTTTATTGCTTATGATCTTCCCTTATAAAAGTATGCCCCAAGTTTAAACCATTTCTCATAGCTTTGTTGTCTGTTTCCTAACTTTTTCTGATTCTATGTGTAACATGGATAATGTTAGGTTGTGGAGCTAAAAGCTTCACCTTGATGCAAACATGGAGGTTGCTGAGTATGATAGTCGCCGACGTCGGTAGGCCTCAACCGACGTCGGTCAGGGGATCAGTGTAAAGGAAACCGACATCGGCAGGATCAGCAGGCGTCGGTCACTTTTAGGCAGACAGGGATCGACGTCAGTCGCCTGTGCGGTTCCAGAACTGCTGTTGACGAACAGTCAGTTAGTTGAATGGGTTGTTTGCATGTTAAAGACTAGTTCGAGTTTTGAGCCGCAAGTTTAATCATTGTATGCATGAGATCTATATAATAGACTCATGGGCTGTATTGTTAAGCGTAGAACTTGGAAAGTTCTTCCTCTGGAAGAATCACAGGGGTTCTTCCAGGTATGTAAAATCATGTTTGGTCTGCAAAGTGTTGCAAGATCATGGAGGAGATCTACATGTGATAAGTAAGATCAGGTTGGTCTGCAAGGGTGTGTGTATGCGAGGGTCAAAAGGAGATCTGTGGGGGAGCAAGATCCAAGGTGACAGCGATACATCAAGGAGCAAGATCATGGTTAGATCTACTTGGAGTACCGGTTTGTACTCGATTGTACTGGGAGTACAATGAGGTGAACAACAGCTTGTGTTAGCTGTGTTGTGACCTGTATTGAGAGAAGATTACTCTTGAGGAAAGATTACTGTAAGCCCACGAAGTGGATGAAAGAGTGTGATCTCTTTGTTGTAATTTTCTTTTGTAATGAGTTGAATACAATTGTGTGTTGCCTCTCATATTCTGTGCTGTTTCTCATTGATAGTTACTTGTACTTCTGGTATAATTTCGCATGTCTAATTGCTTATACATTGGTAATCATATGTGCTCTTAAATCTGACAAGTTGTGTCAGAGCTTTAGGGAACTTAGGTCCTATCAATTGATATCAGAGCGAGGTTGGACGTTCTCAGAGCGAGTTTGATTAACAGATGGTTCAGATCTGGTTAGTGTTTTTGATTACAGGTTACTCATAGGGGTTTCTGTTTGAGTGAGAGTATAGCAATGGCAGAAGAAGGTAAGCTGAGAATGAAAAAATTCAGGCACAGGATTAACACTACAAGGAGTGTGGTGGGTAGTCTTCAAGATTGAGCTTGAAGAGGAATACAAGCCAGGATGTAGATTAGACAAAGTACTTGTATAGGTACAGGTGCAGCTGTTTATTTTCAAGTGGGAGATTGTTAGGTTGTGGAGCTAAAAGCTTCACCTTGATGCAAACATGGAGGTTGTTGAGTATGATAGTCGTCGACGTCGGTAGGGCACAACTGACGTCGGTCAGGGGATCAGTGTAAAAGAAATCGACATCGGCAGGATCGGCCGGCGTCGATCACCTCTAGGTAGACAGGGACCGACGTCGGTCACCTGTGTGGTTCCAGAACTGCTGTTGACGAACAGTCAGTTAGTTGAACGGGTTGTTTGCATGTTAAAGACTAGTTCGAGTCTTGAGCCGCAAGTCTAATCATTGTATGCATGAGATCTATATACTAGACTCATAGGCTGTATTGTTAAGTGTAGAACTTGGAGAGTTCTTCCCTTGGAAGAATCACAGGGGTTCTTCCAGGTATGTAAGATCAGGTTTGGTCTGCAGGGTGTTGCAAGATCATGGAAGAGATCTACATGTGATAAGTAAGATCAGGTTGGTCTGTAGAGGTGTGTGTATGCGAGGGTCAAAAAAAAATCTGCGGGAGAGCAAGATCCAAGGTGACAGCAATATATCAAGGAGCAAGATCATGGTTAGATCTACTTGGAGTATCGGTTCGTACTCGGTTGTATTGGCAGTACAATGAGGTGAACAACAGCTTGTGTTAGTTGTGTTGTGACCGTTATTGAGAGAAGATTACTCTTGAGGGAAGATTACTGTAAGCTCACGAAGTGGATGAAAGAGTGTGATCTCTTTGTTGTAATTTCCTTCTGTAATGAGTTGAATACAATTGTGTGTTGCCTCTCATATTCTATGCTTTTCTCATTGATAGTTGTATTTTTGGTATAATTTCGCATGTCTAATTGCTTATACATTGGTAATCATATGTGCTCTTAAATCTGACAAGTTATGTCAGAGCTTTAGGGAACTTAGGTCCTGTCAGATAATACCTTTGAAATGACACGAGTCGGATTCAACATGACTTGTAAGAGTACAATTAGACAGCTAAGAAAAAAAATACATTAAATTTTCAAATAAAAAAGATTCGCACAATTCCTTGATAAATCTACATAATAGACATCAAAACATACTTTAAGATGTAGACAATGATAGAATGTGCTTTAGCTCATACAAGTGCTGCCACTTCAGTCTGTGCTTGTGCACCCCTTGCACGCTCTATGCAGTAGCTTGCACCACTTGTGTGAATTTCATGTACCCTTGCATGCTTGCATGGTGTCAAGAAACATCACATAGTACTCAGAGTCTGTGCAAAACTCAGTGGCCAAGCTGACACTTAGCTCCACATCATGCCATGCTAGGTGGCACTTCTAGGGCTCACATCATCCCAACACGTTAGTATACCATGCTTCCAGAAGGCGAACCATCACACATATAGGAAGGCGAACCACCACACCTATAGGAAGGTGAACCATTTTGTAACTGTCCTCTTTTGTAACTACTTTCTTGTAATGCTATATTGTAAGACATTCGATTCCAAGGCGGTAAGCAATGCATGTATGCATAATCAAATGGTCATCTGTTCACATTTCTAGTCTAGGCACTAGGCAAATCAATTAGGAAGTGTTTCCCCATTTCTAATAACGGGAATCCTCATTTTCAGTGTTGCCGTGCATCATACACATATGTACTATACTCTATTATTTTAAATTAAATGGAAGTAACATTATTCTGCCAATCATATGCATTCAAATGTATAATAGTTTGCTATTGTTATTGTTTTCAACTTAATATCTGATCTGGGCTTTATATGAGATAGAGTAATATCCCCCCTCTGCCCATCTATTTACGTGCCAATGGGTGAAATGCGCAGTCGACACTCAAAACCTTGGGTGATTCACACGAGTGAGCAAAAAGTGGAAGAGGAAAGATGCCCTGATGATTGAAATCAAATAAATTTTCTAGCTTTGCTGCTTGCCCAAAAAATTTAGCACTGACCACGTTGAGGGATAGGGTCTAAAGCAATAGTTGTAGTTGCTGGTCATCCTTATCTATATAGTGCACATCTCCCATCTCCCATTTGTAATGACTAGGTATCTCCATTTGATTGCATGTTCTATAACTTGGTGATTTACTATCTAAGTTACTGGGTTGTCCTCCATGCCTCCATCCTAGGAACCGTATGAGATAAAGAGCTTTCACATGCCTATAAATATTGGAGCACAACAACATAAAGGACATCCGCTCCGTTTTGTTTCAAGGGTATTTGGAAGATTGTTGCAACATTAGTGAGATGGCTGATTTCCAAAAGCAACCTTTTGATATATCCTCAAACATCCAACAACTCATTTAGAATGCTCCTGAGGAGCAACGCACTACACTCTTTGATCAATTTGTGACCTCATGATGGAACTTGGTCTTTTGCGTAGCTTGTCAATTCTGTCATTTCAGCATCAAAGTCCTTTCAAAGTCAAAGTAAAGCTAGACATTCTAGTCTTCGATGGTAAAATAGACACAACATTGGATGGTTGGACTTCATAACTGGAGGCCTACTTCTTAGTTAACTGCCTAAATGACTATGAGAAGATCACCTTCATAGTGTTGAAGATGCTCATTTCAGTCTCACATTGGTGAGAAACCTTTTATGTGTAGCGCGAGCAAGACTTCAAGCTCATGAAAACATGGAGCTAGTTTGTCAAAGCTATGCAAAAGGAATATTATCCCGTCAAACACTATGAGGATGAGTACATGAAGTTTTGGTAAGTGCAAGGAATAGTTAGTTCTAGACTACACCAATGAGGTCCATGACTACACTGCACGTATATGTGAGAATTTGACAAAGCAACATAAGGTGCTATAGTACATCAACAAACTCTCCTCTTATATATGTTTCAAGATAGAGTTCTTGGCCTTCGACAAATTGGGCCAAGCATATCGCAACTCCGCTAAGCTCAAGGTGAAGGCAAAGATGAAGCATAACTTTTCCTCTTCATATAGTGTCGCACACAAGAGCAAGTTGGGGCTCTACTAACCATCAAACTCCCATGCGCAAAAGCAAATCATGCCACACAATGGAGAATGATAGAAAGCAATTGTGTAACTTTAAAAGGCTCAAATGCCGTAATTATCAAAGGCAAGAAGAAACATGGTTACACATGGTGCCTCAAATATTGTACAAGCTGACACAATGATTTTGATTGCCATGTGTAACAATCTTTGGTTGTGCAATCTATATCATGTCTTGCACAAACAAAAGAGACTAATCCAAATGCTAATTGTTTGAGCACTAACACCTCTCCCATTGATACTTTAGAGGAACGAAAAGGCCCCTTCCACGCTAAGTGTTTGGTTAAAGGTGAGCAATTACATGTCATCATTAATAGTGGGAGCCAAAAGAACATCATTGTATAAGGTGCAATCTAGTGCCTAGCTCTTCATACTGAAGCACATTCTTGACCGTACTCTTTGGGATGGCTACAATATGGAAAGATTTTCAAGCTTGGTGCAAATGCACTTTCGAGTATGGAGTTGGTGTGAAAATTTTGTAATTATTGGGGGCTATGGCAAAACCTCAAGCTCCCTGCCCTATTTCGAAACAAGCCCGAAAACAACTTTTGCATAAACAAGACCTGTATAACAAGGAGGAAAGAAATGAACAAGAAACAAAACCTTAGTTTAATATGAATGAAAAGATTACAATAAGCTCCTCCAAGGGAGACAACAGTGGTTGTGAGCTCCGATGCTCCAACATAATCTCCTCCCCTCACAAGTTGGATAAATAGCTCACTCAAACTTTTTTCATTGGAAACTCATACATATAGGAGTGGAAACGAAATATTTATAGGAAACCTAAGGTCTAGGTCCCCTTTTCTCATTGGCTACAATTTAGGCAATCCTAATTGGCTAATGGAAAGGTTATTTCTTGTTGGGTATGTAAAAGGTGTACTATTTCCTATTTTCTAAATAGATAGAAAATATGAAATATGAAAACTTAGTGTAAAAGAGCTACCTAAGTAAAGTGAAGCCACACACTTATAACTATCTGCACCAACAACCCCTCTTCAGTGCAACTTAAGGGAGCGTTCACAAAAAAGACAAGGCTCAATCCTCAGATATGGGTCTAGACACCAGGCTTGATGAGGTAGCCATGTACAATAAAAAGCTCTCTTAGAATAACATGTGTTGGTGTTGTTTGAAATGCTTCAAGAGGAAGCATTCAACCTGTCAATATGCTAAAAAGGGTGGGCTAATACATCACAAAAATAGGTGCACTAGATGGACTAAATCCCTCACCGAAGGTGCATTGAATGGGCCGAATTCATCATAATATTTGAATTGGACCACCTGAATCTATCACCAAAGGTGCACTAGATGGGCTGAATTCATTACAAAAGGTGCATGTGGATGGGCTAAAACTATCGCTAATGTTGTCAAGAGGCAGTACAAAAGTATGGGCTAAAACCATTATTGAAGGGGCCAAGAAGGATGGGCTGGAACCACCACCAAAACTATTAAGAGGCAGGACAAAAGGATGGGCTAAAACCATCATTGAAGGTGCCAGGAAGGATTGGATGAAAACACCATTGGAAAATAGCCAAATGTAGATGCAACACACCAAGGAAGCAATACTCTACGCAATACCCACTTGTAATGCTGAACTAGAATGCATAGATGGGCTGAAGAGGTGGAGGACAACAACTCCACACACCATCACTAAAGAGTACAAACAAAATATCCTCATACGAGTTTCGACAAGAAATGCCTAGGAAGATACCCATGTACAAAAAGGAGGATCAAAACAACCATCTGAGTGTCTAACTGCTAAAGAGGTCACTACGAAATGATGTTCTTAAAATGGAAGACCCATTCAGAGTTGCGGTGGGATGATCGGTACAAAAGTGTAGCAAACTATAGAAGATGATCGTCAATATAACCCTCATATTGAACGCGTTCGACTTCATCATGCTCAATTTGAAATCCATTTGAGAGGAACTTAGACGGTGGAAGAAGACGCTTGCATGTGATGTGGTGCTATGTGGACAAACGTAGCATGAAAAGCAATGTTTGAATCAGATTGGAATAAGATGTAGGACTCTCATGTGTGTTAGGGCTCTTGGATTAATTTGATGATGATTCAGGACTCTTATGCCCAAGGGAATGCTTAAGTAACTCTTAAGACACTCATGCTTGAGAAGATGCATAGAAGATCCCATATGCCCAGTTGCCAGTGGGTGATAATGCTGGAAGTCCTTTGGAAGTGTTGAGCTCACAAACACTGGTGTGGAGCTCTCAATATGTGGTCTTGAAGGAGAAGCAAGTGGTCTATGGCCAATGCCAAGATGATGGATCTAAACAACAAGCTTGATGGGTGACACAATGCCTTGTTCTTGCTTTGCAAGGCCTGCACTAGAATGTCTCATGGTTTAGAGATGACAAGAACTAATGCCAGTAGTGTGCTTCTCAAATCAAGCAAACACTCCAATTGTGTTAACAAAACGGTTAGCTGCTAGATTGGCAAACATAGGTGCCACAAGAACAGCTTGTGACTCACAGAAAGGGGTTAGATTATAGTCTAAGAGTGCATCAAGAGGATGCATGCCAAAGTCTAAAATATGAATAAGTGGATTGGGTGCAATATGAGTGGGGTCCATAGTATTAATTTGTTGTTGCGAAAAGGCAACAATGGCTTGCAATGATTTGATGAGGGCATCTTTGTCTGAGATTTGTGAGAGACAGGGAGTTATGTCGTTTAAGTGACCTATTCTCTTAAACAAATGAGTTAATCTCTTCTTGAAGTGTAGATACTTTAGAGAACAAAATGTGATTTTCGAATTGTAGGTTATTATTTACCTACATGAGGGTTTGGAGGTTGTGGCACAAAGCTATTACAATGATGCAAGGCAACGCAATGCCCTGAAAATAACCTCAATGGTTTAAAGCACCCAAATAAAGCAGAAAATCTGTCCAACTACTTATAATTATGCAATGTACAATATTTTTGCCCTTGTTACAATGTGAATGAAAATGGGAAAGATGATAAATTTTTGTTTCAGTAAATTGTGAATCAAGGATATAAAAAAAGTTAACTTGAATTTGAGCTTTGAGTGAAAAGACAAATTTATTTAGTATAGTGTGAACCAAGGATATAAAAAAAGTTAACTTGAATTTGAGCTTCGAGTGAAAAGATATAGCTTGTTGAATATTAGTGTCAAAAGGGTCTGGAAGTTCATAAAATAATAAATGTAGATTTCGACATATTGTGAAAAATATGAAATTAAAAAAAAGTTTACCCAATTTTGTTGCATAGTTTCCAAGATACAAGATGTTGAAAATAGAATCCTCGAGGTGGACACTGATGTGCAAGAGGAAAACAAGTTGTTTTTGTATGGTGTGTGGCCTCTTGCCATGTCAAAGCCATCCTTTCAATACAAAAAAATGGCTTCTGGTGGAAAATAATGCCTTCAGGGACTTTCGAGATTTAAACAATGATAAAGGGCCATCACAGGCACAAGGGAGACCTAAATGGGCATTGGGAAGTGCAAGGGGGCCAAAGGAGAGGGTCGAGTGTTGGTGGAATAGTGGTGGTAGTGGGGTTGGGGGCAATGCGTAATGTAAGGAGCATAGGCAGTGTGTGGGGAGGCTTGCGGAGGCACGACTGCGCTGGGGAGGAGGCAAGGGAGCAATAGGGAGGGAGGTGTGTTGTGGGCAGAGGGGGCAACATTGTGCAGTGGAAGGGAGGGAGGTGTGTTGCGGGTAGAGGGGGCAACACTGTGCAGTGGAAGGGAGGGTCTATGTGCATATAGGAGGCCACATGGCTGTTTAACAAGGCCCTTGGCTTGCAAAAACGAAATTTTCTATTTTTTCAGGGAAAAATTTCATAGGCCAGAACAAATTGACAAGAAAATTGTGGATTTTTTTTGAAAAATTCAATAATTTAAAAAAAATTCTAAAAGAGGTTGTTTTTGCCAGAAAGGCTTAAAAACCCATACAACTTTGAAGTCTTACAAACCCTAAGACCTGCAAACTTCAAACACTTGCTAAAAATCAAGTGTATAATGACAAAATACGATTTTTTCGAAAATTTACTAAGTTTTCCAAAAAAATGATCTCCCTTCCTAGGAATTACTTTAGCCACCTGAAAAATTAGAAAACTACTCAAAAAATTACTAAAATTCTATGTGGAGGACATGAAAATGAAAACCTAATATTTTTTTCACATCATTACAAAAACTGATTTTTCATTGATTTATCACTGTGAAATACGCAATTTTTTTTTGAAACCCCCTAAAACCTAGATTTGGGCAAAAATATAAAGACTGAGGAGGAAAGAAGAGGATTGTAAGAAGCCCAAAAAAGATGAGAAAGATCACATGAGAGCCACAAGCACTAATCTTTCTACCCTTGGGTATCACAAAGTGTGGATTGCAGAGATTGATCTAATGGTGTGTGAAATTTTTGAAACTGCTGGTGGCTTTGGCAATACCTCAAGATCCTTGTCCTATTCATAAACAATACTTGGAACAACTTCTGCATAAACAAGACATGTATAACAAGCATGTAATAAATAAATAGGAAACAAAACTCTAGTTTAACAGAATTGAAAAGATTGCAATAAGCTTCTCTAAGGGAGACAACAATAGTTGTGAACTCTCATGCTTCATCAAACATAATCTCCTCCTCTCACAAGTTGGAGAACAGGTCTCTGAAACTTCTCTCTAGGAAAACTCATACATACAAGAAGAGAAAAAATATATATATTTATATATATAGGAAATCTAAGGTCTTAGTTCCTTTTTCTCATTGGCCAAAATTTAGGTAATCTTGGTTGGCCAATGGAAAGGTTTTTTCCTATTGGATACTTATAAGGTACCTTATTTCCTATTTTCAAAATACAAAGAAAATATGAAATATGAAAACCTAGGCTAACAGAGCTAACTTGAGTAAACTGAAACCAAGTGCATATAACTATCTGCACCAATAGTTATTCTCATGACATAGTCATTTGTGACGTCATACCATTGGAAGCCTACTATATCCTTCTAGGCAAGTCATACGTGTATCCATGGTGGTACCTACCGAGCTAAGTCACAGTGATGTACCATCCATGTCAAACATTGCATCTTTAAAGAACTTGTAGTCACCTCCAAAGACCAAAGTCACTTTGGTATCTACCAAATACTGTCTCAAGGTTGTTTTGCACATGAAAAAGTTTGTGCTTCTGATGGTCCATCTTTAGACACGTATGCAATCAAGCAAATGCACATTGGCTACTTGCCATGTTGCACAATTGTTGCAACAACTACTTGACAAGTTATTGTGGTAATACGAGGATATTTTTGAAGAACCAAAAGGCCTTACACATTGTGTGTAAAGCATTAGATTGATTTCCTTGGGTATCTCTCTTATATTTAAACCACAATTGTGCACAGGGCAATACCTCAGGTGAGAAGGTTGTCTATTTCCACGTGTTGCAATCTTCTCTACATATCTATGTTCTTGACATCACACATTGCCAAAGACTCATATGGGAGGTGCACTACGTGAAAACAACGAGACACTTTGGTGCTACCAAGACACTAGCAGCGCTATAACAACTCTTCTATTGGCCTTGCATGTGTATATGCGTTGAGTGCCACATTAAGTCATTGCATTCCTTGTTGCAATGCCAAGCCCGTGAACATGAAGCTAGGCTTGTACACACCTATATCGGTTCCATCTAGGCCGTAAGAATCTATTGACATGAATTGCATTTTTGGACTACCTATGTTGAAACACAAAAATGACTTTGTGTCGATTGTAGTGGATAGGTTTTCAAAGATGGCTATCATGGTTGCTTGCAAGAAGAGTATTTTACTACAAAAAAATGCATGCTACCACTTGAATTATGTTTGGGTACACTTTGGATTGTCTATATCCATTGTGTTTGATTGCGACCCAAGTTTTGTCTGCGACTTTTTGGATGCCTCGTGGTAGGTGTTGGAGACACCACTGGACTGGTCTACACCGTTTCATCCTCAAACATATGGACAAATGGAAGTTGTTAATCACACCCTTGTTCATCTGCTGTGCATGTACAAGAACGCATATTCACACGCCTGGTATGATAACTTAACTCTACATTTAATATTCCTACAGAAAGCTCTTCACAATTTGATGAGGTATAGTCCATTTTAGACATGTCTTGGGTTATAACCAATGACACCTTTAGATATATCCGACGACGCGCCATTCATGCATAGAGTTGTGCACATAGGAAAAGGAAGTGGACAACTTGCAAATTTTTTTGCAACAAATCCAACATGTTCACCAACAATTTCAGTAGTTACTCTCGTGCCAATGACATAAATACAAAGAGCGACATTAAGCCTATCTCACACCTCATGATTTCAAGGTTGGGAAAAAGTTCTGGTTTCATCTTCAAAAGGAATGCATCAAGGGTCCTTATAGGAAGTTCAAGCCTTTGTGTTATGGTACTTTTACCATATTGTGTGCAGCTGGAGATAACACATTTAATCTTGATCTGCCACAATACTTGGGTCTTCATTCAGTATTCAATGTGGAACTCTTTTAAGCCATACTTTCCACCTTTGCTTGAGCCGATAACAACTCAACATTCTTCAGATTTGGATGTTAAACACTTGCAGACAAAGCCAAAGGATCAGATTGTTGAAGTCACAACAATGTGCACCTGTGAAGGCATACATCATTGGTTCCATGTGGCCAAGTTAGGACAATATGTTGATCAGGTTAAGTGGTGAAACCTTCAGTAGCTTTAGATTTAGTTTCTTTAGCTGAAAAAAGATGTGATGGGTGCCATCGCTCTGCAAGAAAGGGTGAAATATGTAAGCGCATACATGCCAGTTTGCGTTCTTCTCCTTAGAGCTTTGTGCAACAGGTTGTGGCACCCGAACACTTTGATTGCACAATGCCACAAAACATACTGAACAACACTCATACTTTGCATAGAACTCAGTGGCCACGTGGACACTTTGTGCCATGTTGCAACATGCTAAGTGGCACCACTAGGGTTTGTGCCATGTCATCACACGTGTCAGCATGCGACACATATGGGAGACAAACTATGATACCTACAGGAAGGCAAACCGTCATTGGTTGCATAAGTTGAACCGTTTTATAAATATCCTCTTTTATAATTGCTTTCTTGTAAGGGTATATTGTAAGCCATTTGACTCGAAGGGGGTAAGCAATGGATGTATCATCATGTATGCATAATTGAATGGTCATCTGCTCACATTTCCAGTCTAGGCAAATCAGTTAGGAAGTATTTCCCCCTTTCTAATCATGGGAATGCTCATTCTCAGCCTTGCTGCATACCATATACATATGCACCATACACTATTGTTTCTCATTGAATAGAAGAAGCAGTGTTTTGCTAATCTCATGCATCTGAATGCGTAATAGTTCACTGTTATTGTTTTCTATTGTATGCCCTTTGCCTATTTTAGACACATCATTATGATTATTTTGATGCTTGTGAAGGATAGCTATGCTACTTGAACTCCTGAAGAACTGGACAAGCATAAGAGTAGCAGTAGACTTGGCACTTGGCAAAAACTCAGAAATAACTTGGAAAAGAGTCGGCGTTGCTCGTTTTTCCAGTGAGTGGAGTCAAACTCATGAGTATTCAACTGCTCAAAAAGAATATCGTGATTGTGTGGTACTGTTTTTGGTGAAGACTTTTCTTGACTTGCATCTCCTTCAGGATTCCAAATTCTAAACCTTTGACTTAGCTACAAGCACATAAAACTTTTCTTTAACTACATGAAAAACACAGTGTAGGAATAAAATATGAAGGAAACAGTGCTTTTTTAAACACCGAATTAAATTTTGGTGTTGAGTATATTCCTAATTTGAACTAATAGTTTTACAGTTTGGTGTGAAGCTGCAGGAAGTAGGCTAAAGTCACATATAGATTCAGAATAAGGGGCTCAGAGAGCAATCCAATAAAATGTAATTGTTGTACAAAATGGTCAAAACATTTGTAACTCCAAAGTCTTAATACTGCGGGAAAGAGAGGAGTCACTTTTGCAAGTGTAAAAATAAAGTAAACATATGTATTTCTGATAAAATCTGATAGTGTAGGAATGGCTAAAACAACTTGTGCAATTAAAGCTTGACAACTCACGGTCTGATAGACACAGTAAGCAGGCCAAAGTCACTTATAGATTCAGGAAAAGGGGATCAGAGAGCAATCCAATAAAACTTAATTGTTGTAGAAAATGTTCAGAACATTGGTAACTCCAAAGTCTAAATACTGCGGGAAAGAGAGGAGTCGCTTTTGCAACTGTACAAATAAAGTAAAAATATATATTAATGAGAAAATTTGATAATGTAGGAATGGCTAAAATAACCCGTGCCATTAAAACTTGACAACCCAGAGTCCAATAGACAGAATCTTTTGTTGGCAGTAGAATGCACTGACACACTAGATGTTGGAATAAAAAATGGTTGAAATGGAATTTTCAAAAGGAAATGTAGATGAAAATGAGATGGTGAGAAAATTTGGATGTCAAATCATGGATGTTATATGTCATGAATCAACAGCCATGTGCGCAGATTTAAAAGCCAAATAGGTGTGGGGGGCAATGGTTTATTTATATATTGATATGATTGGGATATATACACAGACACACCTCAGAACCAGAGATAATAGTTGTATGACTCAGTGAATGTTTTACTTTTATTAGGGAATTATATAATTTATTCTGAATCCTTATGTTTGATAGCAAGGCTTAAAGATTCACTATAATGAATGTGAGGAAATTCCAAAGTTGTATTAAAAGTTCAGTGCTAGGTAACAACATATCTTAAAAAAACTAAAAAAATTGCAAATTTGACATTTTATGCGGGTTGCTAACATCCAACATAGTAAAATCACAAAACATCATCAAAATTTATTACAAAGTCTCGCTTTTCCCTACTTTGAAAATAATTCATGCCGGATTGATTGTTTGGGGTATAGATTGTAGGCATAAAGTCAGCTTTTAATATTAGCTTTTGTATGTTCTGCCGTTCTCAGGATTGGCTGAAGAATAAAAATACTGTAAATAATCCATAAGCTATAATTTCAGCAGTGCCATCCTTAGTTGCCCGAGATGAAATCATTGTTAATGAGGGAAAGCAGAATATGCCTAAAATTCTTGTGGTTTGATTGAAAAACTCCACAAAACTTAATAGATCTATGTGGTTGCCTTGTTGTAATGTCCCCTTTTCTAGATTAAAATAATTAATAATATTATTTAAGTTGGGCCTGGTCATTTCTAATTTGGTCATTTCTAATTTTTTGGGCAACTTACTAATATTATTATTATTAAAATAAAAAGTATTTTTAAATACTTAAATTAATAGTATGACTAAGTGGCCAAAAAGTAATGTCGGCAACTTATGTTTTATTATTAAAATAATGTAACTAGGAGTTTGAGTGGGGAGAAGGTATAAAAGAAGATGAAGGGGTTCATTTGGAGCATCTTTCATTCATCTATTATTGGATATTTTCAAAGTTTGAGCAGCTTGCGTATGCTTTTAGCCCTAGAGGATGAAAACCCTCTTTGGTATTCGGATACAGAGGATGAAACCCTTCAATGTTCAGCGGGTGACTTCATTCAAAGGCCATATTTGAGCGGGAATTGATAGATTTTAGGTCTAGGGCATCTTCCCAAGTGGAGCGCAGCAGTTGGATAGTTTGTGGAGGTGGTATGCAGTTGTAATCAGCCCTTGTAAGGGCAGCGATCCAGTTGGGAGTTATCTCCTAGGGCAGCGACCCCCTTTGAGGGTTTGAAATTGTAGTTTTTGGAGCAATTTGAGGGTGATTTTGTTGTTTGATCATGAACTCCTTCAGTTGGTATTTTTATGATATTTTCTAGTGATACATTTGGTTCAAAAATCCAAAATTTGAGGTATGTTGTATGGTTGTACTTCACTTAATTTTTGTAAGGGTTTGTAACAATTAAATATTGAATTTCGATCTATAATAAGTGTTTTCAGAATTTTGATTTTTTTAGTGGTTAGGGTTTGATAAAAAATCAGAATTTGCATTTTATTTTTGAGGGTTTGTCACAAATTCCAGAATTGTATAAATCTGCCCAAAAACAGACACTACAGTGGTATCAAAGCTATCTCTTGGCCAGCGGTGGGATTTGAGTTGTCTATAATGGATTGGCAAGCTAAGTTCTTACCAAAGGAAGAATACGTTTATCCTATCCAAGAGGTGTGGATATGAATACAAAAATAGCAACAAAAAGCTAAGGATCGTCTTGAAGAGATCAACAAAAAAGCAAGACAAAAAGTATTGACGAAAAGACAAGATATTAAGAATTAGCATATGAAATAATTTTCTCTCAGTTATAAAGCCCTAGATTCATTTAGAAGAATGCAAAAGAATGATCCTATTCAGGAGGCATGGTTGGAAGAGCAGTGTGATAGAGATGAGGTCAAACTTTTTGTTTTTGATGAATATGATAAGAATGTTGATATATACATGTTTTATATTTATGAAGAATTTTTAGAGGTATATACAAAAAATAGAAATGAAAGTTTGAAGAAGAAAAATGGAAAGCCAAAACTTCAAAAGGATCCCAAGGAAGAAATCAAGAAGCAAGTGAATTTAGATCTGGAAGAAGTTAGTGAGCAGCCCATAAAGGAATCCACCATGCAAGTGGAAACTGAAGGTTCTTCAATAGAAACAACCATAGAAGTTCCTATCAATCGTCCAAGCATTTCAAGGATGATTGTGTCACGACAAACCACTCAAAGGCTCCTATTGATAAATTAGAAAAAAAAAAATCATGTTTCAGATTTGTTATTTCATACTATGCCATTTCAGATTTGTTGTCATCATGGTAAGCATTCTTATAATGTTAATTCACGCTATGATAAAGTTAGCATAGATCTATTTCAGTTCAGTCATCATTCTAAGCAAGGTGAAAGAATAAAGATAAAGCATTTGGCTCAAAATGCATTTTGCATAATGGTAGGGAGTCCAGGTGACTTTTTGAGGTACATGTTTGTGGCTTCCAACTTTAGATTTGTTTATCTCAAATTTGCAGTCCTTATAGGGTGGTTATTATCTTCTCATTGCTCATAGTTTTGTCGCTTGCAATAAAATTTCAGTTTGGTAGTTGTTATACCGTTGTCATGTTGAGTTTAAAAAAAATCAGGCTTAGGACTGCTGTTATCAGTCATGAACAAATGTGGATCTGTGCATTTTGAGAGAGTTTCCTTGCATGGTGATGTTAGCAGAGGATGTCTGCCATTAGGGACAAACAACCCAGCCATTCTAATGTTGATTGGGGTGAGATTCAAGGAAGTCTATTGCTGTTATGACTTTTTTCCAGCTTACATGCAAGTTGTTTTTTGCTCTGAATTGGAGGGATCAGCTTGCAGTAACAGTATAATATCCATTGAAATTCAAGGCTATCATCATGAAGCAAGTGTTTGGGTTTACAATATTTCAAAAATGGATTTGGGATTTGGGTATTGATAGGAAGGTTCAATATGGAGGGATTGGAGTTGAAACAACATTGCTTGAGGTCAAACAATTTTGAGAATGACTTGTTTAAGTTGGGCCCAGTCATTTCTAATCTTTTGGGCAACTTAATAATATTATTATTATAAAAATAAAAAATATTTTTAAATACTTAAAGTTAAATGAATGCTATGATTAGGTGGCCAAAAAGTAATGTCGGCAATTTATGTTTTATCATTAAAATAAAATAACTTCGAGTTTGAGTGGGGAAAAGGTATAAAAAGAAGACGGAGAGGTTCATTTGGAGCATCTATCATTCATCTATTATTTGATATTTTCAAAGTTTGAGCAATTTGCTTATGCATTCAACTCTGAGGATGAAAACTCTCTTGGGTATTCAGAGATTGAGGATGAAACCCTTCAATGTTCAGTCGGTGATTTCATTTAGAGGTCATATTTGAGCAGGAATTGACAACTTTCAGGGCCAGGCTATCTTTCCAAGTGGAGCGCAGTAGTTGGGCAGTTTGTGGAGGTGGTATGCAGCGCTAATCAGCCTTTGTAAGGACAAAGATCCAGTTCGGAGTCCTATCCTAGGGTAGCGAATGACTTTGAGGGTTTGGAATTGTAGTTTTTGGGGCAATTTGAGAGTGATTTTGTTGTTTGATCATACACTCCAACAGCTATTTTTATAATATTTTTCAGTTATATATTTGGTTCAAAAAACCAGAATTTGAGGTATTTTGTATGGCTGTACTTAATTTTTTCAAGGGTTTGTGGCAATTAAATATTGAATTTTGATCTGTAATAAATGTTTCTAGAATTATGAATTTTTCTGTGGTTAGGGTTTGATAAAAAACTAGAGTTTGCATTTTATTTTTAAGGGTTTATCACAAATTCTAGAATTCTATAAATTTGCCCAAAAAGGAACATTACACTCCTGTACGAGAAATCCATGCTTGCTGCAGATGTGTCTCTCTTGTCAAAATTGTTCACAAGAAGCCAACTTTAAGAAAGTCCACAAATTAATGCGGACTCAAAATTGGAACAAACAACATAGCTTGGTTGAATTTCTCTCTAACACAAGCTTGTATGGAAGCAAATGAATTTATCAAAGCAAGATTTGAACCTTGGGATTTATAGAAGAGAATTTTTAAAAGAAACATCGTCAAACAGTTAAAACATTTATTGAATCTTGATCCTTGGATAAGAAAATCCATAGATTCACACCTTTTATATCAATATCACCTAATTTTGTAACTATCACTACTGTGTTATAGGGGGTCCTCCACAACTGCACTAGCAACCTGCTCTCCAACATGCACAAGTAACGATTAGAGGTGGCTTTGCTGTTCTGGTCAATGCCGGAAGTAGCCATATGATGACCTCTTGATCCCCTGAAACTTCCATCAACTCCTGGAAATGGAAGTTTTTGCATCTGATTCCAATTCTTCCATGCCCTTCGTGCCTCATAGACTATCTCAAATTTGTCCAAATTTTCTTTAGATAGAGTGTGTTGGCATCTTAGCTCCTCACGAGTCAAAGGACCATTAAAATATTAGCTTGCAGGGAGGAGTCCACAACTGCACTAGCAACTCGCACTTTGGTACGCACAAGTACCAATCAGAGGTGGCTTCACTATCCTGTTTGATGCTTGAAGTAGCCCATATGATGACCTCTTGATCCCATGAAACTTCCATTAGCTTCTTCAAATGGAAGTGAAATGTCCCTTTCCCACTCTTTATAAACTCTATTTTTTTTTGTGAATTCTTTTCCATTCTTGGCCATCGATAATATAATAAACAACATACAAGATTAATATTATAAACCCTATTGATAACACCAAGGCTCCACATATTTCTTTATTTCAATATGCTGAAAATACAATACAACTAAAATATTTAATTGTAATGAGCTGAATACTCATGAATACTAATGACAAGACAATTGGCTATTGAATAACACATACAAAAATCCCTGGTTATGTAATATGTAGGGTACAACTCAAGTTTATTGTGGTCATACAATAGAAAACACTCATTATAGATTTGCGTTGAACATCTGATCATAAATACAGTTGATGCTAGGGTATAGAAGCACTGTAGCAGCGGTATGTATCAATGTAACAGCAGTACGAATCACTGTAGTAGCGGTACAGATCCCTATAGCAAACTAAAAATATAATAAATTTCAATCTTTCAACACAAATATGATCCTTGGATGGAAACACTACAACTGGAATTAGAGGGTTTTTGTTCTCCAATCCTGCACACCAAAGGGTTCTCATCCTTGGGGGAAATATGAACATAAAGGTTCCAGCGCTGGAATAGGGTTTGATTTCAATGAGTAATGAATAATAATTCCTTTTGAGCCCAACCATTTTATAATAATCCTTTTAATTCCAACATAGAAATGTTTAAAACATTTTACTTTTTGGCCCACTTTATATTATTAATATATAAGTGTGATTTTATCATATTATAAAAAATGAAGTGACTTAGGACCACTTAGGATATTATTATTAAATTATTTCCCAAACTTCATCCCTTAGCCTACAGGGAATAAGGAACATGATACAGGTCGTATGATTAGATTAATTAAAAAAAAAGGACATGATAGTCCGCTCTTCTCGGAATTGCTTGCCCTCAAGAAATTGCATATTAGGATGCTCAAGAATCACGGCACCTTCCCATGTAGTGTCTTTTGGTGGGAGATCCTTCCAATGCACTAAGTATTCTGTTAAGCTTCTTTTTCTTAGTTTCTTCACCTTGATATCCATGATGACTTCTGAAACCAAGATTAATCTACCTTTATCATCCAAAGAAGGCAACTTAGGTGAAGGCATGATGTGCTGTCCTGTGCCCTTTTGAGGCATGAAACATGAAATACATTATGAATATTGATGTGTTCTGGCAACTCAAGCTCATAAGCAACCTCTCCAATCTTCTGTTTGATCCTATAAGGCCCATAGAAGCGATGCTTGAGTTTCTTAGCTTCACTTTTCTTGAGACATGACTGTCTATAGGGCTGCATTCTCAATAAGACCATGTCTCCAACCTCAAAAGTTCTTTCAATACGATGGTGGACTGCAGATAACTTGAACTGATTCTGTGTTTGTTGGATGTTTTCTTTGAGTGACTCCAATATCTCTTGACAATATGTGACCAAGTCTTCTATCCTTGGCACTGTACTATCAGTGATGACCAAATTCACAAAAAGACAGAGCATCATAATCATACAAGGCTTTGAAAGGAGTCATACCAATTGACATATGGTCTGAGGTGTTGTAGCAATGCTCCCTCATAGAGAGCCATTTGAGCCAAGCTATTTGTTGCCCTACTGCATAGTTCCTCAAATATCCTTCAATCGACTTATTCACAATCTTCGTTTGTCCATTTGTTTGAGGATGGTAACTAGTACTAGGAGTCAACTCAGTACCTGTCAAATAAAATAGCTCCTGTCTAAATAAACTAAGGAATTTGCTGTCCCTATCGCTTACTATGTTCTTAGGCAACCCATAAACCTTGAATATCTCCTTGAAAAACAAATCAGCCATTTGTGGTGCCTTAAACTCTGATGTAACAACAAAGAAGTGAGCGTATTTAGTAAGCTTGTCAACTACATATATAAAACTCTTACCTTGAACTTTTGGAAAACTAGTGATGAAATTCATAGAAATGCTCCCATTTTTGATTTGGAATTGGTAAGGGCATGAACAAACATGTTGAAAATACCTATTTTGTTTTGTTTTGTTGGTAGGCAATACACTCTTTGATGTATTGGAGGACCTCTCCCTTGAGGCATTTCCAAAAAAATCTCTTCCTGATTTGCTTATACATCTTGAAATACTTGGGTGACCAGCAAATGGTGTATCATGTATTGCTCTCAAGACTTTATTTTTCACTTTTGATTCTCGGACGAGGTAAATTCTATCCTTGTAATGGATGAGATCATCTATCACCTTATACCTATGATCTGGTATTTTGTCCTCAAGGAGATCAATAGTAAAAACATTTTTTGCATACTCTAGCACGATAGTAACCTTCCAATCAGTAGATATTTCAAATATAGAGCATAGAATAGGTTTTTTGGATAAGGCATCCACTACAACATTATTTTTACCCTTAACATACTCTATATCAAAATCATAAACCTTAAGCTTACACATTTCGCTGCCTATCACTCAAATCTTATTGGCCAAGGAAGAATTACAGGTTGTTGTGGTTAGTCTTTACCACAAATCTGCCAAACACTAGGTATTGCTTGAATTTTGCTAAAACATGCATTATGGCCAACATCCCTCTGTCATAGATCGAGAATCCTTTTTTTTGTCTCGTTGAGTTTCTTGCTCTTAAAATCTAATACAAATGGAAGTGAAGAATCCAAAACAGCTAAGACAGACATGAACTCATTGCCTCCTTGAGCTTGTTAAAAGCTCATTGTGTTGATTCTAACTAGCTGAAAGCTCCCTTCTTCGTTAGTTCTGTTAATGGAACTGCCAATTGTAAGATTCCCTTAACAAACCTCATGTAATAACTGTAGAGGCAAAGGAAACCTCTCAATTGTGTCAATGTGGTAGGAGGAGGCCAATTTGAAATAGCGTGGATCTTTTGTTGATCCACCTGAACTCCTTGAGCATTAATGACATGGCCCAATCACAAAATTTCAGTCATCCCAAACTCACTTTTAGACGTAGCAAAATCTAAAATTTCTAGATTTGTATCCAATTGCCTCAAATGATCCTCCCAAGTCTTGTTATAAATCAAAATGTCATAAAAAAATACTAAACAATTTTTCTCAATTGCTTATGGAAAATATGATTCATACACAATTGGAAAGTGGCTGGAGCATTTGTCAAGCCAAAAGGCATGACCAAGAATTCACAGTGCCCAAAGTGACATCTGAATGCTGTTTTCTGCACGTCCTCATCCCTTATAGAAATCTGATGATAATTTGTTCTCAAATCTTCTTTGAAAAATACGCAGCTCCATGCAACTTGTCAATTAACTCATCGATCCTAGGAATGGGATTCCTATTTTTGATGGTTTTGTTGTTCAAAGCTCTGTAGTCAATACACATCTGCATAGTACCATCCTTCTTCACAAGGACTACTGATGATGCAAAGGGACTAGAACTAGGCTTGATGTGGCCCATCTCTAAAAGCTCCTTGATAGCTTTTTCAGTTTCTTCCTTGTACCTATTTGGATGTCGGTAGGGTGTAATCATCATGGGCTTAGAATCCGATTCCAATTCTATAATACGTTGGAATCCTCTATTAGGTGGCAATCTTGGAGGTAAACCACTGAATATTGTGCCATGTTTGTCTAGAGTAGACTGGATATCCACGTGATAGGATTTCTTATCTGTGGGTGAAGCAATGGTACCAAACAATGGGTTACCCAAGCTACTTGTCCTTTACGGATTGATCTCTCCATCCTCTTGGCGGTGACAACTCTAGGGGCTTCATTGACAATGCCTTGAAGCACCACATATTTTCCCATCTAATTTGAATTTCAGCTCCATGGTTTGATAATTTTGAGTGAATTCCCCAAGGGAATGTAACCACTGCACCCCTAATAGCATATATGTCTCCCCTATGCCCACACCATAGAAGTAATCACGCACCTTGTGCTTGCCAAGTGGGATATCCAATTGCTGAATTCTCTTGGTGCAAGGGATAGTATAGCCATCAAACATAATAACATTAAACCCATCAAATTCCTTTGTCTTCAAACGTTTTCTGGCTACCAACCCTTCATCTATAAAATTGTGGGTTGCCCCACTATCAATCAACACTGTGATTTTATGTCCATGTAGAACTCCACGAACTTTGAAAGGGTGATATCTAGGAGCACTATAAAGTGTAGCAATGGTGCCCCCTGAAATATCCTTTTCTTTCTTTCTTTCAGGGTCTAGTTTTTTGTCTCCAATTTTTGATTCAGGTTCCTTTGATTTTGATTCTGCATCTAATATCACTTCTATGTAACCTTGCAAGTAAAACACCAATTCTTTCTCCTGAGCTCGTTTTTGGTCTCTACCTTCTTACTTGGTTTCTGTGGCAGGTTTTTGCTGAGAAGCTCCTTGCTAAAATGATTTATTTTGCTGCCCAAAAAATGATGTCTTTCGCTGTCCAACATGTGGTGTCTTTGTAAAATATTTATTCTTGGGTGCTAAAGTTTCCAAGTTTAAAGCCCTCATAATAGCTTCTTGCAAAGATAGGATCAAACACTTTTACCTAACCCTTGAGTGGTTCCATTAGTCCCTCTACAAATAGAACAATAAGTCTCATTTCAGTCACATCAGGAATCACTACTGATAATCGTTGGAATTCAGTAGTATAGCTGTCCATTGTCCCACATTGTTTAAGCCGACCTAACTCTCTAAAGCGGATCTCTGGGTATTTTCTGTTTTTCATTGTCCCACATTATTTGAGGTGAGCTAACTCTCTGAAATGGATCTCTGGATATTTTTTGTCAAATCTTTCTTTCAACCTTTGGCTGAATTCTTCTAGTGTGAAAATGCAATTGTGGTTTTGGGTGACCATACCATGATACCACCATTCATGTGCCACTCCTTTCAATGCTAAATAGGTGTCTAGCTTCTGCAACCAAGACCTGATAGAACATTTATTAGATCCATCATATATAGGAATTGTAATCTTACCCAAACGCTACTAGATATCTTTACGGCGTAGGTCATGTTGAGTTCTCCTTCCCCTCCATGTACTATTTGTCATTCTTAGATCACATAACTCTCGGAAAGTCAATGCTTATTTTACTGCAGGGCTGAGTCCTTCATATTCTACATGATATGCTACAAGATCATTACCTATGTGATGTTGGGGCTCTACCTCTTCTCGGTGTTTTTTTTTTCAAAAATTTTGCTCAAAAAGTCTTGGAAGGGGGATTGATTGAGGCCCATTCATTAGCTGAAGAGCTTCTTTTCCCTTGATTTGCCGTATTATGATTAATATTTTGTAGAGCTTGTATTAACCCTACCATGGATTATCTCAATGTCATTTGGATTGTTCTTTCCAAATCCTCTGACCTTGGTTGATAGTTTCTTGCAAATAATTCATTTTATCTCTCTTTTCCTTGTCCTCCATGACTTATTCTATTTTTGGGGATTGAGCCCTACTTCTTTTTCTTCGATAATCACTGTTTTCTCTCCCACTGGCTTGCATAAGATATCATTGAATCAAATTTCCCTGTAGGCTGGCAAGACCATAGTTCTGATACCACTGAAATGTCATTTTCTATATATATATATATATATATTTGTGAATTTCTTTTCCAATATTGGGTATCAATAACATAATAAACATCAACATACATGATTAATATTCTAAGCCCTACTAATAACACCAAGACCTCTCAGATTTCTTTATTTCAATACGCTGAAAATACAATGCAACTGAAACATTTTATTGTAATGAGTTGAATACTCATGAATATTGATGACATGACAACTGGTGTTGAAATAACACATAAATACCTGGTTATTTATTATGCAGAGTACAACCCAAGTTTACCATGGACATACAACAAAAACACTCATTACAGATATGTGTTGAACATCTGATCATAAATACCACTGACAACAACAATACATATCATTGTAACAGCTGTGCAGATCACTGTAGCAGCGGTACAGATCACTCCAACAACACTGTAGCAAATTGAAAATGGAATAAATTTTATTCTTTTGGCAAAAAATATGATCCCTAGATGGAAATATCACAAGTAGAATTAGAGGGTTTCTGTCCTCCAATCCTGCACACCAAAGGGTTTTCATCCTTGGGTGAAAAGATGAACACAAGGCTCAAGCTTTGGAATAGGGTTTGATTTCAATGAGTAATGAATAATAATTTATTTTGAGCCAACTCTTCCTTTTATAATAATTCTTTTAATTCCAACCTTAAAAGCGTTTAAAACTCATTAATAAAATATTCATTTTTAGCTCGCTTTATAATAATAATACATAAGTGTCCTTTATCATGTTATAAAAAATGAAGTGACTTATGACCACTTAAGATATTATTATTAAATCATTTCCCTAACTTTATCCCTTAGCCTACGGGAAATAAAGAATAGGCTACAAGTCTTTTGATTAGATTAATTCAGAAAATGGGACGTGACAAGAAGCTCCTGCTTCTAATTCCAATCTTTCCATGCCCCTCGCACCTCATAGATTATGTCAATTTTGGCCAAATTTTCTTCAGCACACCTTGCACCCACCTCAAACCAAGCCTTCCTTGTGCAACCCACTAGATGACTCGATTTCTTTTTGTTGTTACTTGAGTCACCTTGGTCAACAGAGAAATAATTTGGTAGAGCATAGGGAGTGGCCCTTTGCTAACCAGCATGGGTGCTCCATCACAAAAATCCACCTTCAAACCACATAAATAATCCACCAAAGTAACAATGTTTATGTTGTTGGCTAATTATTTTGTTATGAAGAAGAATTTGTAACAATATTTGGTACACGGTCTCTCCTCTATTCTAAAGGGAGGTTCTCTTTATTCAAATATTTAAAAAGGAAACTAAAAACAATACAATATGTATAACTATCCAAAAAAATTTTGCGGGGTTTTGGACAATATGAAATAATGGGAAAGGAACAAAATAAAGAGAAAGAAAATGCATTCATTGCGAGGTAAACTCAGAGATCAACATGAAATGCATAAAGAGAATAAAATGAGATCTCATCGGCATAGCCATTCTAGTTCCAGCTCCAGAAGTCAGACTAGATCCACTAGTTCATCGCAGCTTGTTACTCCCTCTAGACAGCAGAACACGAGACAAACCAGACACTCCACCTTCTCATCCACTGGTTATCGATCTATTTTGAGTTTCTTCTTGACGGCCTTGGATGTTAGGAGAGTTGGGTCCACTCCTTGATGGACCTCTCTCATCGCTTCTCCTGGTTCTTCTCCCACCTTGTATTTACCCACCTCTCCGTTTGGCTGAGGTCGTTGGCTGCGGGTTGTTCTTCGCCTCTTTCCTTTCTGCGTACTCCCGCTCATTGTTGTATTGTTTCTCTTTCAGCTTTGCTTTCTCCTTGGGAAACTATTTGGTCTTTCCGCTTTGCTCTGACACTTTTGTACTCTGCAGTCCCTTTGACCTTCTTTTGTGGTCATTTGTTGGACATTAATATATTTATCTTATTTTATCTTTTCTATCCACCCCCGCAAAGTATTTGTGATTACATGTAATAAAGGAAAAAATTTAGTACTGTTAGATAATGAGAATGAAAAGTTCACATAAAATTCGAAGCTATATATTCAATTCATCGTTTCTCCAAGAAATCAAAGTTTCTTTACATACAAACTTAAACAAATTTTTGTTAGTGAGGTCAAAAGGCCTTTCTCTCTCTCACACACACACAGCTACAACACATTTATAATGTTTTTGGAGTTCATAGGTGGTCACAAATTGCCCTAACTGTTTATTAGCCACCTTTTGAATATTAAAAATTAAACATTGCGAGTTGGAAATACTCCAAATAAGCCAATCATTGACCCCACCTTATGAAGTGGCCTCTTGAGATGATGAGTCAGCTTTAGAAAGCTGGGTCCCATCTTGCTTAGACAAATCTGCTTTCCTTTTATTGCTTCTTTCTTCTACTTGTAAAACCTGTACTTTTCTCAGCATATCTTGTCTGGATATCCCTAGTGTACAACTTAACATTCTTTTTTTGCAAGCCTGTTTCTGTTGTCCTGCCTTGACTACAAAGTATTGATTGCATTATGCATTTTAACCATGTCATTGATAGAATCCTTACTGAAACTAGCAGACTCGGTCTTTCCTCCTCTCATGGGATCTGAGAATTTTTGTATTATCGCTTTGAAGGATATAATGGCAGCAGTGAATCTTCTCAATAAGCTCCTCTACTGCAGACATGGTATCAACATTTTCATTCTTTATTTCATCAACCTGAAAGACTGCGGCCTCGTACTATTCATCGGATGAATTTTTGCTGGCATCCTTGAAAACTCCTTAAGCAATGAATATTTCAATATATATGTCTGACATCTCCTAAAGATCAGGGAGGAGAACTTCCCACATGACATTTTCTTACATTGAACCTTGGTGGCTATGTTCGTAATCTTATCATGTTCATGTGACAATTTCTGAACTTTTTTGAGGGCCTCATTTATTCCTTTCAAACCTTCTACAGTCTTCTCTTCAATCCAAAGTTTTGTGGCGTTACCATATTTCACAACTTCACTGTCTTGTGGAACATCACTCCCAATATCTCATTTGGAATTCTGTGGCGGGGATTGTTTAGGCAACACATTGACAATATCAAGAAGATGTTGAATGTAGGCTCTAAGCCTTTTAAATTGATCCTTCAAGCTAGCTTTTGATTCTTCATCTCTTTCCAACTTTTTCGTTTTGGGTTCCATTATGGTTTTCAATTGCTAAATGTGGCCTTGACAATTAGGTTTCCAAAGGCAACATGCTGTGTTTTATAATCAGATGCCAACATATCTTGCTTGTTTTAATCAACCAAAGGAGAAGGTACTTCCATAAACATATGACCAAGCTCATCCCATCTAGATGGCACATTGTGTTTTTACCTTCCTTAGTGGCTTGGATTCTATCAAGGATGATAATGCATCGAAATTAGGTGCCATTGCCTTAAAAACTCTCTCTTTCTGCTTACCAATTGTTTAGCCCATTGTGGAGGACCAAAAGAAATTTTTTGGGTAACAATCGACACATTTGTGGGAGATGGTTGAGATGGTGGAATACGGGAAGCTTGAGTGTTACGTGATTGGGGAACATATTGAATGCCCAAGGAGCACATCCTGTTGTACATAAGCAATTTGGTCAACATTCCCTGAAGAAGTCGGGAATCTTAGAACATGGAGAGACTCCTTTTGTGATGCTTCAGAAATGGACAAATATTTTTGCATGTTATTATTAATCAAAACATCAGAAACAAAGATACCATCATATGTGCCGAACACATTATCTTCAAGTGAATGAGGACTTGCTTCTTGTGTTGGCCGAGGAGATTTTTGAGGATAAAGAGGAGGGACAATTTTGAACATCTTCGCTCTAATTATGTCTCCACCACATGGTGTATCTACCTTATTTATTTTGTGAGGATCATTCTCCCCATCATATCCTCCTATGCAACGACTGTTTGAAACATTTGGGGATGTACAGGAAACAATTTCAATCCTTTGCCTTGTAGAATTTGGCCTGCTTGATGAAGAGCGAGTTATGTGCTAATCAATTCCATTTGGAGTAGTCGCCTTCTTTGTACACACATTTGTTATTCGCTTCAACCAAAGAATGGTCCTATGTAATGTCCCCAAATGGGTCAAAATAAGGCAAAAAGGGTTTTCCCCAAAATCTACAAATCTAAAAATACTATCAACAAACCCTAGATTCCAAAACAAGCTCTCAAAACCCTTAATGAACCCTAGAAACCCTAGGTGCCAAAATGATAGGGTTTTATGGGTAAATTCCAGCCAACTTATTCCGAAATAACTGAAAATGTATAGGAAAAATTCAAAATTTAATTTGCACAATTAAATAATCTTTTTACCTGTTTTCTAAAGCTCAAACATCACAACAAGATGATAGAAAATTCTGATTTATTATCAAAATTACGGCTGCTGTTAGGAGTGAAATTCTTCTTCAAACCCTTGCCAAAAATAGCCACAATTCTCTGAAAAATATTAGAAAACTCTAGCGACCTATTTGAGCGTAGAAAATGCCAAAATAGTCCCTCTAGGTCAATCGCTCCACTTTTGAAGTGCTGGAAAAAAATAGCAGAAAATTATAGAAAATATTCTTGCCTTCCGTAAGTGGAAAATCTTTTGAAAACTTGTTAAATAATTAAATAATAATTCTGCAAATTATTATTTAATTTTTTTCCTTCGAACCCTTCACAAATCGTCCCAAAACTTCACACAAATAATTAGAAAAATAACAAATAAAATCAGATTATTTAATTTGCGAATTTTAGATCAATTGAAGCCTTCAAACCCAGATCCAAGCTCTCCAAGTGGTTCCCTCTACTTGCAAAAATAACATAATAAATTAACAAATTCAAGATGCAAGGAAAAAACCATGAAATCCTCATAAATATGCACACAAACCCTCCAAAGCAATTTGCCCCACTCCTTAGAGCAAGAACAAGATCTCTTTTAGCATTAGTGGTGTCAAAAGGCATCTTTTAGATTAATCAATCATCAACAGTATCGAATCTCTGTTCAGCTTTCATCCCAATAGTTTTATTCAAGCATGAAGAACAAATTATCAAAATTCAACATAGCTTCAATTGTGATCTTCACCTTGTATTTGTACCTTCCAAAGGGGGGCGAACTATCTTTGGGAGGTAAAATACCTCATAAGCCTCAGTTGCCCTTTTTAGAATATCTTTTCTTTTCTTTGCTTTAGCTCTCAAGTCGACATTCCTTTTAATTTCACTTTAGGCCTTTCTGAATTAATTAAATAACTTGCTTTAATAAATTAGTAATTAAAATTAGTTTTTGGCAAATTAAATAATTAGGTCTTTAAATAATTAATTAAATTGCTCTAATAATTAAAGTGATAAAATTCACTTTTGAAGCAATTTATTAATTATAAAGCCCTTTAGAATAATCATTAAAATTATCTTAATTTTTCAAATAGTTAAAACCACTTTTCTGGTAATTGGAATAATTATCCAAGATAGTTCTATTTTAATAATTAATTAATTGCCTTATATTTTTGAGTGATTAAAATCACTATTCGAGCAATTTTATTAATTATTAAAATTATATGAAAGGGGACATCACAGTCCTTCCCAAATTTGCATGCGCTCAAGCAAATGCAAGCTCATATGCCCAATTACCATGTCCAAATGGTAAACCCTGTTGTAGTGCTAAAAAGCCTTTCCCCTATACCTGTTAAGTGGAATAACTTTTGCCAAGAAGCATAGCGTGACATTCCTCAAATGGATAATGAATGCCATTCTACCTTGCCAACACGTCCCACCATGCAAACCCCTCCTGTATATGTTTACCAAGGGGAAAAAATATCCAAATCAATTTTGAACTTATAATACCTGTATTTTGGGGAATGCCCCAACGTGTCCTAAATCCTAGGAAAGCCATCCAATGGCTCACTGCACTTGTATGTCCCAATCTCACTCAAAACCGAGTGGGGTATGAAGATGTATCCAATCCTATTGCCTCAACTATGTCATCCAAAAAGTATCCAACTCCATACTTCAATCATCAAAGCAATCTCCAAAGATGCAATGTAGGAAAAAGAACCATACCTTGGGAGCAACTTACCCTTACATGAAGCCTATTAGAATAGGTCACTCCCATGCAAAAATTATGATCAAACCAAAGCTGCCCCTTCTTCATAGGGACTGCCTGTATGGTGCAATAAAATCAGTCAACAGATACTATTCAAAGTGCTGTATACAAGTCTTTTCCGCACCTTTTTAATCCTTATTAAGTGGCTGGAAATTCTCTTTTGATGTAGAATTTTTGGAGGCAAGATTTTCATGTATTCCAACTAACTTTTCAATATTTGATGACAACTGTAAGCAATAGAAAAATCAGACTTTCCATACCTATGAAGGGGCTGTAGTATGCTCTCTTTTTTCTCCTCTTTGTCCTCAATCGGTGGTTGGCAGTTTTCCCCATACTCAGAATTTTCTGAGGCAACAAATTCGGATCTTATCCGCAAAATTTCAGAACTTTTACTTGGTTGTTCTATGCTAAAAGAGTTGCCTTATGTAGGATTCGAGCCATGAATGTAGTAAAATGTCCTTAAAATTTTTTTGACAAGAAGAAAAACCAAAATTTGCTCAAAAACATACCTTCAAACCTCTTTTTCCCTTTTCTCATGCTTACACAAATATTACCAAACATAATGTTAGATGAAGATGTAGGACCATTTTCATCATTTAAGTCATGCCAAATGACTCCCTTGCTTGCCACCTTTACAAGGGATCTCCCAAATAAACCTATACATGGAACAAATAAATTAGAAAAGTCATTGGTGTTTAATAACACGCCTTTGATCCACTTGTCAAGTTCTAGGATCCTTTCTTGATGTCTTGATCCTTCCTATCCATTTCACACAATAGATTGCCTTTTACATTCCACAATAAGTTGGAATTTTGATCTTCTCCAATATCCATTTTGATTGTATGCAAGTCCATCGTAGTGTTCTTTTCCTTAAAGCATTCCCTCATGTCATTGTGCATTGATTTATCAAGAAGCCCTTTTGTGCCATCCAACCTTGTCAAAGCTTGCACTCCCTTCTTATTTATGATTAGGAATTGTTCCTTCCAAGCTCTTTCATCAAATCTAGAGTTATGCAACAAATTTGAACAATTGTTAGATACCAAACAAAAATCATTATTCAACTGATATCATTTCATGAATATCTTGGTTTCTTTGGCTTCTTTGAAATCAACTTTTTGAATACCAAAGTTTGGGGTGCTTGGCTGCCTTAAAGCACCTAGCATTTCCTCATTTTTATCCATCATTTGCAGCCCTCTTTGCTGCTCCAAAAATTCAGATTTTTTGTCCTTACAATCTACCACTCTAGGCTGTCGCAAAGTGTCATCTTTTTGTAGCTCATCTTCCTCCTTCAAATCTATTTTTTTTGTTTCTTTGGCTCCCTCATAAGGACCCTCATGAAGGTCTTTCCCTTCATTCATTCCTTCCAACTCTCCATGTAGTTCAATCTTCTCTTCATCTACATGCTCCACTATCAAATAAGGCCTCAATTTTTCCTCACAATCAATTGCAACATTTTCAAACATCATATGTGCAATTGGAAATTTTTTCTTTTCTAGCCCCAAACTTGTCAACAAGATATATAATAATGGATTGGAAAGATCATCACTCTCATTGAGTGTCATGGTCAAGATTTTCAGCATAGAAGCCACAACTTTTTTTGGTAGGATTTTTACAAGCAATTGCAAAGAAATGTTGAAACATCTTAACAATAAGATCATCACACTCATTATCTAACATCAAAATACATGACTTGGTTGAAGCCATAGTTTCTAGGATGTTGACCCTTCTAGCCAAGGAGTGTCTTTTGTCCTCTTTGAGACCTTGGAAGCTCTTCACCATCAACGAAAATATTTTCTTCATGATTTTATCACTGTAGAGAACTTCGAAAACTGTTAGTCTTAAAACCTCATTAATACAACTAGTAACCAAGAGCGTTACCTTTTCATTTGTATCTCTCAGTAATTCATGTTGAACCAAGGAAGTCATTGAGGGTTGAACCATCCACTTTATGGATTCATATTGTGATTGACTTACTTTGGATAACCTCTTTTCTATTTCTTCCAAGGTGTTGATTACATCCTCCATTGGTTGGCATAGGTCCCCTAGCCTTCTCCCTGCATTGTAGAGCATTTTTTTTCCATTTCTTCCATGATAGTACCAAATATTTTTATCTGTCTGCAATCAAACTGTTGACGTTGTGGATTGCACCCTTGACAGGAGGCTGAGCTCCTGCCTTTCACCCGACACAATGAAAACTCCCCTCTTGCCTGTGGGTGGCAAAACTGGGGGGAGAGTCTCTAGATAAGGGCTAGCTCCCTTTGATGTATCTCTGAGGTTCTGGATTTCCTACTGCTAACAAATAAATAAAAAGGGGGGGTGGAAAAGGGAGAAGGATGCTGAAAACAGAACCTAAACTAAACGGTGATACACCAAAAATGGTTGATCTACTTAGCTTGAGCCTACACTTTCCACCAAGAACAAGTTGGTATACACTTCATTTGATACGAAAAATTCTTCTACATCAGTGAGTCAGGGGTCCGTGGAGATACAGGGAGGAAGAACTACTGGAGGTGTTTTAAGATACACTTTGATAGCCTATTCACATGCACCTATACTCTTCTAGAGACACTTCTGGCTAACCTGCAAAATAAGAACTCACAATACACTAGACATGCTGGAATCATTCTGTGAAAGCATAAAAGAAAATGACTTAACACAAAACAAAACATAGACATATGCATGAGTGCAAGCTCAAATGGAGGTAAAAAATGCTAAGTCTTGATTCAAGGTAAAATCCGGCAGAGCTCCGCCTTACAAGCCAAGAGATCCTTTTCTCAAATGAGAAGTTTACAATATATAGAGAAAGAAAGAGCTTTTTGGCATCTTCTAGAAAAGCTTTTGGCGCCCTTTTACAAGTGGCCCATGTGCGTTGAGAGCATTGGGAAGAGGGAGCCGCTGAAAGAACATGCTGTGTCAGCTGTCAGTCTTGACTTTAGGCGTTTAAAATATATTAAACGTCATGTATGAAAGCATGCGCTGCACCGTTTGTTTGCAAACAAGACCGCTCCTTCAAGACATTCACGCGGTTTGTCTGTTCATCAATGCAAAATGAAGAAAAACAGGTCGCGTCGTTCACTGTTTGTGCTCCTTGATGACCACTTGGCAGAGACTGTGTCAACCGTTGGAATAACTCCTTGTGCCGACACCTTCTTTTGCCACTTGGACTGTTTTGTCCGTTTCTGCACTTGGCTCTTTTGTCTCTTCCTGGGTTTGTCTTTTCTGGCTCCTTCGGCTCTCAGGGCTATCTTCTCGACGGTCTCTTCCTTTTGGCCTTAAGCCTTTGAATTCCTTCGGATTCGCGCCTTTCATTTAAAGACCAACGGTTATTTCATTTCTGCAAAGTTGACATCTGCGCGCCCCTCGCCATTTGAAAGCCAACGGCTATTCCATTGCTTTGAACTTGACGTCTGTGAGGACGTCATCGGATGTCTGGATTCCAACGGCTAGTCCATGATGCTCAACTTTGACATCCGCGGCCCTGTCATCCCTTGGTCAATTCCTTTGGCTTTCTTTCCTTCGGCCTTTCTTTGTTTGCCACTTTCTATCGGACTTTTCCATTAGGTGAATTCCTTCAGACAAAATGTCCGAAGGATTTGCTTCGTTCACTTTGCGGCGAGAACTTTTCCGAAAGAATTCCTTGTTCTAAACCTTGTGAATTTCTTCGGACAAAATGTCCGAAGGAATTCCTTTGGGCATTTTGCCCGAAGAAATTCAACTTTTGCCTTAGCATTTTCGAAGGAAAACTCACCCTTTTGATTCCTCCGCAAAGGTTCCCTGCCCTCTGCAAGGGCACTTTTGGGTCGAGAACTGCCCTCCGCAACCTGTTGGAATGGTCCTTTTTATGCTTGATTGCCCTTCGCAAGGGCACTTGTCCTTCGGGCTTTGGAAGACTCCTTTGAACTTTTCGATTGAACCATTGACCCTGAACCCTTTTTCGGAGTTCAATGGTTCAACGGTTCAATGGTTCAACACTATGTTCTGCTCATTCAATTGACCGTTTGAACCAAACTGCTTGAACCACCTGATTGAACCATTCGATTGAACCACTCGATTGAACCATTCGATTGAACCACTCGATTGAACCAATCACTTGAACTGACTGATCGAACCAACCGATTGGACCAACTGATTGAACCAACCGATTGGACCAACTGATTGAACCAACCGATTGAACGGTTCAACGGTTCAATTTTCAAAATTCTTAACTCTTGGAAAGATTATGTCATTGAACCTCAACGTTGAACCACTTTTCCTACCTTAAGGAAAAGTGTCTTGAATCATTTTTTCACTCTCTTTCCTTGTGAATTTCTTCGGACAAAATGTCCGAAGAAGCTTTTTAAAAGCCCTTTCATTCTTTGAACTGGTTCATCTTTTGCCAAAAGACTTGTGCAACCAATTTTGAATTGGCTCAGAACAGCAGAGGAAGGACATTAATTTTGGCCTGCAGGACCAAAAATGGTCAACAAATTGGCGATTCTCAAGGGAAGCATGCTTGCAATGGTTAGAAACCAATAGCCTTAAAGTCCATTGGGCACAGAGTCAGAACGCAACTTTGAAAAAGTTAGCAACGGCCTCGAGAGATCCAAGAATCAATCATGAAGCTCTTTTACCCCAAACACAAAGAAAACACACACAAGGCTAAAAACACTACTTGTGCAATAGCACTTAGGGAAAACAGGGAAAGACAAAACTGAGAGCAAACTATGTACAACTAACCAGGTATATTTGCCTCCTTGGATCAAAGGAAAAATTTCTTAAGTCTCTTTCATGGCAAGGAAACTTATGGTGCCAGACAAGTGGCTGAATGGAATAGAGACTTGGTGACCTGCTCCTCTTGCCTGCCACCTTGATTGGCTTGCATTTGAGTGGATCAGACTCAAACATGCTTCCAACATATATGTACTCTTCTTGTTCTTGGAAGTTTGCCTCCTGCTGGTTCTTCATGCTGGCGTGTTTTACCAAGAAATCGATGGCTTCTGGGTCATCACCATAAGCCCTTTGAAATGTATAGTCTCTTTGCAGTGCACCATGGTTTGACTTGTTCCCTTCTGCTTCATTGAAGACCTTGTCAAACTCATCCTCTGCTCCCTCATGGCTTCTTTGAAGAAGGGTGACTGTTGTGATGTCTGAAATGGAATCACAAACTGCTTGCTCATCCCACAAAACATCATCTTCTTGTTCAAGGCTCTCTTCTTCAAAGCTTTCCTCAAGATGGACAAAGCTTTCTTTCTCCTGTTCAAGGACTAGAGTCTCTAGTTGTTCAAAGACATCCTCCTGATCCTCCTCCAATTTAGGCTCCATGGCATGGTCATCCTTCTCATCAAAACAAGGGAGGAGAGAGGTCACCATGTTTACTTTCCTCTTCATATTGCTGGAACATCCGCATGTATGCATGACCTGCGTCTTCTCCATTGTTGATGATGTCTTCAAAAGGAGCATCCATGATGATTTCATCTTCATTGTCGCTCATGATAGCCTCCTGGGCAGCTGCAAATTGGATCCTCTCTTCTTCACTTGCCTCCTGTAAAACAGGGTCCTCCTTGAGAAGGGATGATGTGGAAGGCTGATGATTAAACCCATGTGGAAGAGGAGGCAGTCCTTGAGCTAGAATCGAATGATTCTCCTCCTTTCATTTGGTCAACACTTCATCTATATCAGATGTGGCATGATAGCTCTCTTGGAGGTGTGTAGATGGGGTGTGTTCAGACATGGAGTCTGCGGTTTGGTCTGAACCGTCCATCACACATTGGCTGAGGAATCTCGTTCTGGACTCCAACTCTGCAATTCTTCTGGCTATATCTTCTTGGAAGAGCCTTTCTTGGAGGTCATGAGGATCATCATGATGAGTAGGAGCAGCTTTGTCTTCTTCAAGGTTTTGAGCAAAACCTCTCTCCTCCTTCCTGCCTCATGATTCCATTGATTCCAACTCATGACCTTGGGATTGGAACTTTCCCCTTGTGAACAGATGGCAACTTTATCCTCTTTAAGGTCCTGAGCTGGTTCATGATATTCTCTCTTCCAACTTGGAATCTTGACATCATGTTGAGAGACCTGAGGAGGTTGAGGAAGACTAGGAAGGGTCTGCTCATGCACAGGTAGAGCTGCTTCAAGAGAGATGTGCTGGTTCATGGTATTCCCTTCAAAGGAGGATTCACATTCTAAGGAATTGAGAAGGTTCATTTGCATGAGAGGTTGCTCTAATGCCCTTTGATGTTTGAAAGCTAGGCGCAAGGGATTAAGAGCATGAGTGATTAATGCATCAGATGAGCTAGAGTGAGCAAGTGCTATCTGGTAAAAAGGATTTGGTGCATAAGAGGGGGATTTATTTAGAATAGGAGGCGGCACACAAGGCTGACTGCCTTGAATGAATGGACTCTTTCATTTTGCTACCTCCTCCTTCATGGATTGCAAGGCCTGAGCTTGCCTAAACAAACACTCCTCTTTGTACATAAGCTTTTGCTGATATCTATACTGCTCATCCGATCTATCTCCATCATTTGCTTCTCAAACTCCAGGCGTTACTTCCCTTATTGTTGAAGGGCAACTAGGAGAGCTGCTTGAGGTGATTCCATGAACAACTTAAGTTTGATCAAAGTTATATGAAGAAATAAAAACCCTTATGCTGAGTGATGGAATTATACATACAAAAATAAGATTTCCTAATGGCACTTGGACTGCGTAACCAACTGATTCAACTTGGAGTCACCATTGGTGTTGGTAAAGAAGCCTCCAGAGGCTTGTTGGTTGAAGAACATACCAAAATTCTTCAACTCTTTGGATAAAAACTAGTTGGTCCCACCGGGCGTGCTTGAAACTGTTGACGCTGTGGATTGCACCCTTGACAGGAGGCTGAGCTCCTGCCTTCCACGCGACACAATGAAAACTCCCCTCTTGCCTGTGGGTCTGGCAAAACTGGAGGGAGAGTCTGTAGATAAGGGCTAGCTCCCTTCGATGTATCTCTGAGGTCCTGGATTTCCTACTGCTAACAAATAAATAAAAAGGGGGTTGAAAATGGAGAAGGATGCTGAAAACAAAACCTAAACTAAACGGTGATACACAAAAAATGGTTGATCTACTTAGCTTGAGCCTACACTTTCCACCAAGAACAAGCTGGTATACACTTCGTTTGATACGAGAAATTTTTCTGCATTAGTGAGTCAGGGGTCCGTGGAGATACAGGGAGGAAGAACTACTGGAGGCATTCTAAGACACTTTGGCAGGGTATTCACATGCGCCTATACTCTTCTAGAGACACTTCTGGCTAACCTGCAAAAGAAGAACTCACAATACACTAGACATGCTGGAATCATTCTGTGAAAGCATAAAGGAAAATGACTTAACACAAAACAAAACATAGATATATGCATGAGTGCAAGCTCAAATGGAGGTAAAAAATGCTAAGTCTTGATTCAAGGTAAAATCCGGCAGAGCTTCGCCTTACAAGCCAAGAGATCCTTTTCTCAAATGAGAAGTTTACAATATATAGAGAAAGAAAGAGCTTTTTGGCATCTTCTAGAAAAGCTTTTGGCGCCCTTTTACAAGTGGCCCATGTGCGTTGAGAGCATTGGGAAGAGGAAGCCGCTGAAAGAACATGCTGTGTCAGCTGCCAGTCTTGACTTTAGGCGTTTAAAATATATTAAATGTCATGTATGAAAGCATTCACGTGGTTTGTCTGTTCATCAATGCAAAGTGAAGAAAAATAGGTCGCGCCATTCACTGTTTGTGCTCATTGATGACCACTTGGCAGACACTGTGTCAATCGTTGGAATAACTCCTTGTGCCGACACCTTTTGCCATTTGGACTGTTTTGTCTGTTTTTGCATTTGGCTCTTTTGTCTCTTCCTGGCTTTGTCTTTTCTGGCTCCTTCGGCCCTCGGGGCTATCTTCTCGACGGTCTCTTCCTTTTGGCCTTAAGCCTTTGAATTTCTTTGGATTCGTGCCTTTCATTTAAAGACCAACGGTTATTTCATTTCTGCAAAGTTGACGTCTACGCGCCCCTTGCCATTTGAAAGCCAACGACGATTCCCTTGCCCTGAACTTGACGTCTGCGGGGACGTCATTGGACGTCTGGATTCCAACGGCTAGTCCATGATGCTCAACTTTGACGTCCGCGGGCTCGTCATCCCTTGGTCAATTCCTTCGGCCTTTCTTTGTTTGCCACTTTCTGTTGGGCTTTTCCATCGGGTGAATTCCTTCAGACAAAATGTTCGAAGAAATTCCTTCGGACCTTGGTCCGAAGGATTTGCTTCGTTCACTTTGCTGCGGGAACTTTTTCGAAAGAATTCCTTGTTTTAAACCTTGTGAATTTCTTCGGACAAAATGTCTGAAGGAATTCCTTCGGGCATTTTGCACGAAGAAATTCAACTTTTGCCTTAGCATTTCTGAAGGAAAACTCACCCTTTTGATTCCTCCGCAAAGATTCTCTGCCCTCTGCAAGGGCACTTTTGGGTTCGGAACTGCCCTCCGCAACCTGCTGGAATGGTCCTTTTAATGCTTGACTGCCCTCCGCAAGGGCACTTGTCCTTCAGGGTTTGGAAGACTCCTTTGAACTTTTCGATTGAACCATTGACCCTGAACCCTTTTTCGGAGTTCAATGGTTCAACACTGTGTTCTGCTCATTCAATTGACCGTTTGAACCAAACTGCTTGAACCACCCGATTAAACCATCCGATTGAACCACCCGATTGAACCAATCACTTGAACTGACTGATCGAACCAAAAGATTGAACCGACTGATTGAACCAATTGAGTGAACCAATCGATTGAACCAACCGATTGAACCAACTGATTGAACCAACCGATTGAACGGTTCAATGGTTCAATGGTTCAATGTTCAAAATTCTTAACTCTTGGAAAGATCATGTCATTGAACCCCGACGTTGATCCACTTTTCCAACCTTAAGGAAAAGTGTCTTGAATTATTTTTTCGCTTTCTTTCCTTGTGAATTTCTTCGGACAAAATGTTCGAAGAAGCTTTGTAAAAGCCCTTTCATTTTTTGAACTGGTTCATCTTCTGCCGAAAGACTTGTGCAACCAATTTTGAACTGGCTCAGAATAGCAGGGGAAGGAGACTGATTTTGCCCTGCAGGGCCAAAAATGGTCAACACAAACCTCATAGGTGGACAAGATCGGTGCTCTGACACCATTGTAATGTTCCCAAATAGGATGAATTAAGGCAAAAGGGGTTTTTTCCAAAATCTGCAAATCTGAAAATGCAATCAACGATAGATTGCAAAACAAGCTCTCAAAATATTTAATGAACCCTAGAAACCCTAGGCGCCAAAATGATAGGGTTTTATGGGTAAAATCTAGCCAACAACTTATTCCGACATAATTGAAAATGTGTAGAAAAAATTCAAAATTTAATTTGCAGAAATAAGTACTTTTTTTTACCTTTTTTTGAAGCTCAAACACCACAATAAGATGGTAGAAATCTTTGATTTATTATCAAAATTACAACTGCTGTTAGGAGTGAAATTCTTTTTCAAACCCTTGCCAAAAATGGCCACGATCTTCTAAAAAATACTAAAAAAATTCTAGCGACCTATTTGGGCATAAAAAATGCCAAAATAGCCCTTCTAGTCAATTGCCCCACTTTCAAAGTGTTGGAAAAAATAGCATAAAATTATAGAAAATATTCTTGCCTTCTACATTTGGAAAATCCTTCGAAAACCTGTCAAATAATTAAATAATAATTTTGCAAATTATTATTTAATTTTTTTCCTTCAAACCCTTCACAAATCGTCTCAAAACTTCACACAAATAATTAGAAAAATAGCAAATAAAATCAGATTATTTAATTTACGAATTTTAAATCAATCGAAGCTTTCAAATCCTAGATTCAAGCTCTCCAAGTGGTTTGCTCCACTTGCAAAATAACATAATAAATTAGCAAACTCAAGATGCAAGGAAAAAACCATGAAACCCTCATAAACATGCACATAAACCCCCTAAAGCAATTTGCCCCACTCCTTAGGGCAAGACTAAGATCTCTTTTAGCAATAGTGGTGTCAAAAGACACCTTTTAAATCGATCAATTACCAATAGTAGCGAACCTCTATTGCGCATGCATTCGAATAGTTTTCTTCAAGTATGAAGAACAAATTATCAAAATTCAGTATAGCTTCAATTGTGATGTTCACTTTGTATTTGTATCTTCCAAAAGAGGGTGAAATACTTTGGGAAGGTAAAATACCTCATAAGCTTCAATTGCCCTTTTTAGAATATCTTTTTCTTTCTTTGCTTTAGCTCCCAAGCCGACATTCCTTTTAGTCATTTTAAGCCGTTTTGAATTAATTAAATAACTTGCCTTAATAAATTAGTAATTAAAATTACTTTTTGGCAAATTAAATAATTAGGTCTTTAAATATTTAATTAAACTGCTTTAATAATTAAAGTGATAAAAATCACTTTTCAAGCAATTTATTAATTATAAAGCCCTTTAGAATAATCATTAAAATTACCTTAATTTTTCAAATGGTTAAAACCTTCTATTTTAATAATTAATTAATTGCCTTATATTTTTTAGTGATTAAAATCACTATTCGGGCAATTTTATTAATTATTAAAATTATATGAAAGGGGACATCACATCCTATGAAATAAAAGCTTCTTCAAGTCTTGACCATGCTATTGAAGGCAATGGTTCCAAGCAATTTTTCTTTTGAAGATGAAAATGGGATTCAACAACACCCTCATTATTGGTCACTCATCTTGGAATTCTAGGAAGGTAGAAATTTTTAATCTGTTCCACAAGCATACAATTGTAGTCCCTCCTTACTTCAGTTTCATCTTTTTAATTGACCGAAAAATCTTCAAAATATGGAAACTTGCATATGGGTGCTTCCTAATACAGTGTCAAATTTTGCACGACCATCATAGGATAACCTTTTTCAGTGGATTGAAAATTGTAAAACACAGTTTCATGCTCAAAGCTTTTTGCACAAGCGATAATTATGCATGAATTTGGCCTATCTGTATCAGGAATGCACACTCATCTTAGGAATGCACACTCATCTTGTGCCTTGTGGTCAACATCTTATGCACGTCTGCCAATTTTCTCGCATCCTTGGTGAGAAGAATTTTATCACTTATAGGTTTAGGAAGCATGTAAGGGAGACTACTAAATCCACAAACATGAATGTAAGTGAAATCAAGAAACTGAACACACCAGTCAACCTATTGACCAATTATTTGCATTCCTTTTGAAATTCTTTTTGAGAAATCTCCTTTGATGCCTCCAATTACCTAGAAAACAAAAACATCATTCCCCCAATGAAAATGCCACCCTCGTGCTCCTCTACTTGCTTTGTTGGGTTTCGTGCACTGCTTCCTTAGTGGTATGAGTGGAACATCAAAAGCTTTGCTCTTTCCTGTTGCTCTAGTTGAGAGTAGTATTTGTAGATGGTGGTAAGTGGAAGAAAACCATCTCTTGTCAATCTAGAAAATATTTATTTCTGGCAAGGGTATAAACAAGATTTAGAGGCGATGAAAAACTTGCTAGTTGAAGAGACCTTGCAGAGTTGCTTGTGCATTGAATCACTCACCACGACATGTTCTCTATGGTTTGATTTCCAATTGGAATAATCGAAATGAATTTGTACATCCATGTGTTGAATTGTCAAGCTTTAGAACTTCTAGTAATGCGACTTAAAAACAATCATGTCGCCAATTGAATACATGAAGTCACCGTGAAGTAAAATCTTGGGCATATTCTAAGCATTTGATAGAGATGTTTCAATCAATGTTGGCTCATTGTACTAGTGCATTTCTTCACATCCTGATCTTGTTTACTTTATTTTTGATAAAACACATAAAATGTATTTGTTATTATAGGCATAAAACTAAAGAATATCAAAATTCTAAATATGTACAATAATTAACAACTCTGATTTTGACAATTGCTAAATATGGAAAACTATTATTGTAAGAAAATACTTGAAAGAAAACAACCTAGCTTAAAATGGGATCTCAACTGATTGTTCTGAATGTTTGAGAGCGGAAATCAGTTAAAAAGGTGATTGTGCATGCTCAGGTTCTGGGACAATTAGAAATTGCTTTCAGACAAGGCTGTTGAAAGAGGACTACAACGTAGGGCACCCCCGTCCATTGACTGTAGACTCATCCTAATTGACTATGATGGGTGACTGAAAAGAAAATACAAAAAGTAGAATTTTGGAAGTGATAGATCAGAGGCGAAATTATATAATATTTTTGGATAGGACTGTTGTAAGTGGATGGCAGTGCAAGCCATTCAAGTTCGTTGACTATAGACTTGTCTTTGTTGAGTTTGACAAATAATTAATCATTTTGTCTTTTGCGTTTGTGTTTGCTGAGTAATATGAGATATCTCACTTCGAATTGGTTTGTGCAGAATCACTATTTTGCTTCTTTTGCCTTTGAAACTCATAGGCACTTTAATAGGTTGAAAACTTGTAAGAAAAGATGGGAGTGTAATGGGTTGGGTTGCTCAGATCCTTGATGATTGATTGTTGCCTACATATCCAATATTTAAAAGAGGGAAATCAAGTCCATGTAGTTCTCTCACCTAGAATGAATGTGTAATTGTGCTCCTTAACTATATGTATGCATCTAGAAATATGGCTTTGATACTTGACAATGATAACTCTTGACTTTCTTTGAGGTGCTTTGGACTTGGCTGGTAACTGGTCCTTGTAAGTGATTTTGAATTTGGGAAGAATATGGCACATTTGCTCAATATGCAGAAGTGTGTAAGCTTGAATGAATTGAATAACAAGTGGAGGTAATGAACGATTCTTGATATGTATTTATAGGCGAATCTTTTGACAATTTCCTCTAGTTGACCTTATGAAACATGTGGGAAGACCTAAAAGAATGTTTTAAAGTTTGGAAACTAGTTATTTGGCACGAGACGCAGCGGGCCCACGCTCTTGTCCTTTTAGGGCGGACTTGCCCTGAAAGATCAGGGATACCTTTCTTGAGCTGGAGATGGTTCGAGGTTGATTTTAAGTAGTTTGAGTAATTGACATTGAAAGTTGTGTATAATAGTGACAACTAACCAAGGGTTGAGCCGGCATATAGGTTAAAGGCTTCGAGGAATGACAAATAAGAGTTATGTAATTGGATGCAAGTCATGTGATTTAAAATGTGTCAAGAATTAGCTTTATCAAGTACCTGTGATCAAATTAATGTGTTTACGTTTGTTTCCTTTTAATTTTAGTAATGAAATTGTTAGATTAAAGGAAAAAAAATTGACCTGAGTGTGTACAACACACTGTCTTTGAACAAATACTTCAATTGCGCAGGGCACTCCAGTTATGCAGTTGTCATTTGTCCATTTTGAAACTTGAAAAAGTTGAACTTCGAAAATTGAAAAGAGAGCAAGGAAAGAGTACACCTTTATGGAGATAAAACCAAATAGCTCAATAACCTGCAACTGATGATGAACTTTGCCTCTTGATGAAGCACTTGGAGAATTTGAACCAATGGCGAATTGAAAGTGATCAAGTCCTAATTTTGAATAACTAATCAAGCTCTTTACTTGGAAAAATGCATTATTCCAACACTCATGAAAGGGAAAATAGTACGCAATGTACTAATCCAAAAAAGTGGAACCACGATGGTTTTGTTAAAAGTGATGCCAAGGTCGTTCAGGGCACAGCAGAAGGTGGAACCATATAATGGATTCGCTAGAACTAATGCCATGGCCGTTGAGCATTGTTGAACCTCAACATACATTACCCATAATAGATTTGAATCATGTCGTTGCAGATGAATCTAGCTTCTATTTGCATGATCGAAAGAGAATGAAGAATATTCGTGCTCCCATCATGATTGCATTGCTTATAGGTTTGAATTGAAACATTTTACCTTTGAATTTGCAATTTTGAACTTTGAAAGATGTGCATGAACAAAGTATCATGCCTCTTTTGAACTTTTGAAACTTTGAACTTTGAAAATGTGCATATATGAGCATAAATAAGCATGACACTCCTTGAATTTGTGCCAAGTGATATAGGATGCTATGCACATATATATGCTTAATTATGTTTGTATTTGCAACTTGTAATTTTGATCTTGTAACTGTTTTTGCATATGTCCATGCATATGCATTCAAGTATATGTGATTATGTATTTCGAGTGTTTGAAAAATGAGTGCATATACATGTCATATGCCCCCAAAATCTGTATATGTGCCAATTTTTGTTATACATCTGATTTTGAATTTCTGATTTTGTATCACTTTGAATCTTTGAAACTTTTATCTATTGTATTTTAGAAACGTGTACTCTGTCTCAGTCTGAGTTTTCTCTTCATAGAGATTTGGATCTCTAAGACAAGCCCACTGTGATGCCTCCCCTTTGAGACGAGTGATGTAGCCTGCAAGTCACTCATCTCAAAAGAAGAGTTAACTATATCATGTGATAAATATATAATCATGTAATAATTATGTCAACATGTGGAGAGTATGTCACCATAGAAATGTAATTGTCATTTAAGCATGTATTTAACATATTGAATGTCAACATGTAGCCTGCAAGTCACTCATTTGAAAAGAAGAGTTAACTATATCATGTGATAAATATAGAATCATGTAATAATTATGTCAACATGTGGAGAGTATGTCACCATAGAAATGCAATTGTCATTTAAGCATGTATGTAACATATTGAATGTGAGGCATACACATGTCATGTCTAGATAGATTTAGTAATGAGACATGCAATGAGGTAACCATCATTGAAGTAGACTACGCAGTAAAAATGCATGATATGTATCATGACACCATTAATTAAGCTCACCAAGCACACTAAACACAACACACAATGCCATGCAATGTTATACAATAAGGCCAAATGCCACACACAAAGAACATTAAAAATGTCACAAACAAAGGACATGTTCAAATGTTGTATAAAACAAAAGGGTCAATGGCCACAACCAATGGGCATGTTCAAATGTCACACAAACCAAGCTGAATCTCATAGAAATGTTCAAACAATTGTTGCATACAAGGGCAAAGCGCCACATACAATAAGTAAACAATGTTTACCCTATTATGGAAGAAAGTAAACAATATCGAAGGAGCATAGAACAAGTGAAAACAAGTCTATTCCATTCATATGTATCAATATAACATAGCAAAGTAGCATATCCATGTAGCACAATGGAAAATATGAGTGATTCACATGACACTTATAAGATGTATAGCTCAACATTGCATTTTAGGTCATAGATATAATTTGTTAGAATGTAACTTGTAGAATTATATGCCTCTAGGATAGGTATGGCTGCTGGGTAGAAGAGTAGTCAACATCTAAGAGTCCAATTTATAATGTATGTCTTGCATTACACTCATATACCTTTTAAAGAACATGTTTGTATAGAAAAGAATATATGATTTACTATGTATGTGATAAATAACATATGTAAATAAATAATTAGCATTTTATGCCAAACTCGGGTCTTGATTTGTGATTTTTTGAGAATATTTTGAACGTTTTTGTATTTTTGTAATATTTTGTTTTTTTGAATAGTTGATTTTTTTTGAAATTCGCAAAAGGAAACTAACCCATAATCCCACCAATGGGAGGATCATAGTGTGGGTTTGTATCATAGAGTTGGAGAGTGACTTTCCGGGGATGAAAAATGCTACATTTGGATATATTTGAATCTGAAAAGGCATCAAGTGCTGTAACATAACTGTCGTGATCATTGTTCATAGAATAGTTTGTGGAATGTGTAACTCGAGAAGGTGCAAGAAAAATAGGTCTCCTTCCCTGTGTTTGTTGTGGAAAACGTTGAATTGTTTGAGGGATTACCTTAGGATGCACTGTAGAAGATTCAGATTTGTTTGAACCTGGAGTAACTCTTTGATATGAAGCTTGCTTTTTAGGAGGATGTACCATTTTCTTTTTAATTGACTATATAGAAAGATTCTGTATAGGTGCTACAATTGTTTATGCACTATGCTCTTGAATGGGTGCACTGATTTGTATTGTGCTCTTGAATATGTGCCACAACCAATTGTGGTGGTGGTGGGGGAGGAACAGTTACCATTGACTATAAAATGCCTTGAACTTTGATCACTTGATTATAATAGATGTACTTGAGGCAACTATGCATTGTAGATGGTATTGTGTGGAGTTTTTGTATCAAAGGGTGTCCTAATAATATATTAAAGACCCTTGTACTTGGTAAGATTAGAAATTGAGTTGCTACTATTGCTTAGCCAACATGAAGAGGTAGCACTATATGTCCAAAAGTATCATGTTTTTTACCATCGAACGCTTTGACTACTCTTGATTTAGCTTGTAACTATGTGTATCCAAGCTTATGAAGTACTGTCATTGTATATGCATTTTTGTTTGATCCATTGTCAATCATGACATTGTATATAGATTGCTTGCTGATGTATGCTTTAACAAAGAGTGCATGCCTGTCCGAATTATCATCATTTATTTCACTGTTAACGAATGTGATTATCGGACACAGTGTTGACGTGCCTCTGAATGTACTCATAGTTCTATCTATTGGATGCCCATATGTCTTAGGAGGAGGATGCACATTGTACACATGATGTACTTCTAAATTATCTGTATTCTTTGTTGTACCATGATTTGGAAAATAGTTATTGAAGATTTTTAGCTTTGCATTGTTATTTTGTTGTGGTCTAGCTTCCTCTGTGGGTGTGCTTAGCTCAATAGTATTATCATCGATAAGATCTTGTATCTTATGCCTTAACTTGTAACACTTGTTTGTATAATGCCCAATACATTTGTGGTAATCACAATATGCATTGTTATCGAAGCCTTTAGGTTAAGGCTTGGTCAAAATCAAACTCGAATGGAGGAGTTAGAGATATGAGATTGCAATCAAACAGTTTTTGTAATAAGATATGAGGATGTTGTGGTAACTTTGTAAATTGCTTCTTTGTTGGCGCTGTTAATTGAAGCTTGTTTGTTGTTTGTGATATTGTATCAATTGTTACCTTTGCTTCATTCATGCCTTCATTAGATTTAACCTTGTAGTTTGGTTTGCTTTGAAATTTGACATTTGGAGTGGATGGAGCATTTGGTGCATATTTTAACTCGTTCAAAGTTATGAGCTTGACTTCTCTTTCTTTGATTGTATGACATAATTTATTGAAAGATTTGGATTTATCAAACATAATTGATTCACGGAGTGGTGTTAACAAACTTTGTATGAAGATATCTTGTAATTCATTATCTGCCATAGAGTTTGTCATTTTAGCTAGCACGGTCTTGTATTGAATAACATATTTGCTAATGGGCTCATTTGACCCTTGCTTGAGTTCAACAATTTCTGTATAAGATAGCTTTTCACCAATGTTAATTGAGAAGCGTGTTAGGAATTGATCTGCCAATGGGTTGAATGCACTAATTGATTGCAAAAGGAGATCATAGCCCATTGTAGAGCATAATTTTTGAGGCTTCTTGGAAATAGCTTGGTGAGTAATTTGTCATTGTGAGCATAGTTCAAACATGTTACATGGAATGATCGAAGATGTTCAGGGTCGCCTTTGCCTTCATAGAGTGGTAGCTTGTTGGTAATGGGTAAGAGGCTATATCGAGTGTCAAAGGATTATAACGCAGAGTATAATAATCCAATACGTGAGTAGCTTTAGATACACCTTGTTCTAATTGCAATACTTTAACATGGAAGGCTATAACAATTTGCTTAAGAGAGTATGAATTAGGCAAGGTTTGGAAGAGGACTTTGTGTAGTAATCAAGGGAGTTGTGTAGGATGCTTTTATAGAAATAAGCATGCGAGTCTATTGTAAATCCAAGTGATTTCCCCATATCTAGAGATGATTGCACATATGTAATTGTAGGTGTTGATATATGAATGGAAGCAATATTAGTAATTGGAGCACCTACAGAAGAAGTGGAAGCTTGAGCTGATTTCTTTTGTTCATCTCTTGCAATGTATAGGAATGCATCGATCTTATGTGGGTTAGCATTAAGATATACAGTGAACTATTTTTTAGTAACTTCTTCTGCTTATGCTTGATTAACATTATAAATCTCAATAGTCACGATAAGCCCATCAATAGGGTGTGTGGTATGCCTAATAGCATTTTTGAATATATGATTGTTCTTGTTCCCAACTCATACTTGATTTTACAAAGATTTGCCATAACAGTGCTTGTATCTTAGGAGCATTATTACCGAAATGTGAGTTGAGTAAGGCTAGAGATTGTATATTTGTTCATTTTAGCCTTTTTTTTGTGTTTGAATTTGATTAATGTCAATATATAATGAATCCAAATAACAACTTGGAAAGCGACGCATAATGTAATAGTGAACCCCAAAAGATGTAAGCCAAATGCATTCATTGTTACCAAGATTTGAATTTGAAACTTGAAAATTTGCAATGAGTAGGTGTGTAACTAGTCAAGGTGTGTTTGCTTTGTAGGTTCTGAAATGCATTGATCCCTATTGTAAATAGTGAATACACTATGGAAGATTCCACTGATCTCAAAGTCAAAATATCTTGTCTCTAGAATATTTTGAGAGTAACTTCTTGGGGATAACTGCTTATCGGTTCACTACAAGAGCAAACGGTCATAGGCTTTTTATGGATGAAAACAAAACTCTACACGTTTTCGATATAATGAGAGGTACGTGGAAATTAAAATCCATATATAGTGTTGTCTAATGGCTTGAGTATTGGGGCAGTACCCTTCACACCATGACTCAATGACTGCTTTGCCCATAAAAACAGCTCCTATGAGTTTTAAAATGACTGAAACACAATTTATAGGGAAACAAAAATAAAATGAATTGAAATTGACAAATGAAATTGAAGAACAAATCATAAAAGCAAGGGTTTGAAAACAATAGTTTGGGTTCGCCAATATATTTTACCCTATTTTTAATAAAACACAATGTATTTATAATTATGGGCTTACGATTATAGAGTATCATAGTGCAAAAAATATACAACAATTAACAATTATGATATTGACAAATGTTAAATTTAGAAAATTGTTATTTTAGGAAAATACTTGAAAGAAAACAATTTAACTCAAACCGGGATCTTAGTTGACTTTTTTGAATGTCTAAAAGTGAAAATAAGTAAAAAAGGTGACTGTGCATTCTCAAGGTTAGGTACAAAATTAGAAACTGCTTCTAGATAGGGTTGTTGTAAGTGGATTGTAGTGCAAGGCATTCCTGTCATTGACTACGATTTCTTCCCTATTGACTATGATGGTTGATTGATAGGAAAATACAAAAAGAAGTTGAATTTTGGAAGTGACAGATTAGAGGCAAAATTAAAGAATTTCCCTGGACAAGATCGATGTAAATGGGATGGTAGCGCAAGCCACTTGAGTCCATTGACTGTGGACTTGTTCCTGTTGACTGTGATAGATAATTGATCGCTGCGCCTTTTGTACCTGTGTCTACTGAGTAGTCTAAGATATCACACTTCAAATTGTCCCGTGTAGAAATCTCTATTTTGCTTCTCGTCTTTGAAACTCTAAGGGCACTTTGATAGCTTGAGAACCTAGAAGAAAAGAAGGGAGTGTAATGCGCTGATATGAACTCAATCACTACATTGATGATTGAATGTTGCCACCGTATCCAATACTCCAATGAGTGAAATTAAGTCCACGTAGTTCTTCCACCTAGAGTGAATGTGCAATTGTGCTCCTTGACTATATGCATGCAAATAGAAAGATGGCTTTGATACTTGACAAAGATAGTTTTTGACTTGCTTTGAGATTCTTTGGACTTCGTTGGTGATTGCTCCTTGTGAGTGATATTGAATTTGGAAAGAACAAGGCACATTTGGTCAATGTGCAGAAGTGTGTAATTTTGAACCTATTGAATAGCAAGTGGGGGTGATGAATGACTCTTGATATGTATTTATAGGTGAATCTTTTGACAATTTTCTTCAGCTGACTTTATAAAACTTGTGGGAAGAGTTTAAAGAATGTTTTGAATATTGTAAATTTAGATGTTATTTGGCATAGGATGCGACCAAATTTAGTGGATAGGAGCACGACAATGCTTTTGTCTGCCTAGGGTGTACTTGTCTCGAAAGATCAAGGACACCTATCCTGAATTGGAGATGGATTGAGGGTGATTTTAAGCAGCGTATTTGACATTGAAAGTTCTATATAATAGTGACGATCAACAAAGTGTGGAGCCCAGATATGGATAAACAACTTAGAGGAATGGCGAATAAGAGGCATGTAACAGGGTGTAAGTCATGGTTTAGAGTGTGTCAAGAATTACCATTGTCAAGTACATGTGACAAAATTTGTGTTTACAAAACCCAAAACCCTTGTGCTTCATCTATGGACAAAATGATGACTTCTTCATTTGAAAGAATCCCCAACAAGTCTTTAATATAGCCAGTGCACAAGCGGGCTATGATTGAATAATTTTTGATTTTGTGCTGTTGTGGGACATATCCTTGTGTACACACTTTTACCATTTTGGGAGATTTTATGGTAGTTGCATAGATGCCTGCCTAAACAAGTTCGCTTTCCTAGAGTTGTGTGTAGGAGACAAGTGGCTGTGAAATCCTTCAACTTGTGTGTTGGGATTGGAGAGTTGGGAATGTAAGGTCAAGGAGGAAGACTTGGGGGAGTGAAATATGCAATTGGTAGAGTTTGAAGGTTTTTCAATGTTTTTTGTCGCATGTGAATGGAGGGTGCGGTTAATGATGGTGGAGCATGTAGGCTATCATTCCTCTATTTATTTTTGCATTTTTCAAACTTTATTCTGCGTTTGAGCAGGGCTGGTTGGGTTTTATTACTTCTTAGACACAAGGAATAAAAGGAAACGTGAGTCCGCAAGGTCCACTCCCTTCATCGGATCCGCTTAAGGATGAACATCGAAAAAGAGTGAAGGAAGCAAGATCAATGAGAAATATTTACCAAGGGAAAGAGACGAAAGGTAGTCCACTACCATAGCTCAGTCCCCACAAAAGGTAAAGAAAATTGTTTTTCTTTGTAAATAGTTGGGTGAAGTGGAGATGGAGTGGAATTACGGATTTTGGCGCAAACGTATCAAATGTGTGTTTGGACAACCAAGTCCACCAAAATGTGACTAAAAAAATAGACTAAGTGAAAGGGGACAAGAAGCACTAAATGAGATAAGACTAGACCTAGTACTCAGACCTATTTGGCAATTTTGTACGTTACAAATACTTGAACAATGACCACTAGACTGGGATGATAGATCTGAAAAATGTTTGGCACCACAAATTTGGGGAACCACACACAACACCTTAGAATGACCATTCAAAGACGTTAGTGACTAGGTTATCCTTGGGACCTGTTATTCCCTCCTCTATAGGGAAATTTACTAGAGTTAAATCCACATGCTCTTTGCTTTGATTTTATAAGACTACTTCAATTTTATCTTGAAGGAAGTTCCCCTGTAGGAATTGCAACTACCCATGAGAACAAATTCTCACAATAGGCATCAAGTTTGAGAGCTTTCCAATGAATTCGGTCGCCATTGTCAAATCGGTTCATTTCATTTTGGAAATATCTCTAATACTATGTGGACCTAGAATGGTCTTTATCATGTGCAAGGTGTCATCAGTTTAAGCATGAAGAATGTTATGGAGACGACGTTTCAAGAACGACCTAAAACAACTCCCCCCAACACTACTTCTCTTTTCTACATAGTCTCACGAATCACTCCCAATTTTCTCTTCGTCTTGATCATAGATTGAAAAAACCACAAAATGACACTTAGACTGCAAGACACGAAGCAACTAAATGGATATAAAGAGGCCAACTTGAGTCGTATGACGTCAAATGATTTTCCATTATTATGTGACGTGACATTTCCTTTTTCCACAATCAATATAAGAATTGTCCCAAAGCTTCCCATTAAGTGGAAAGAACGTGTCCTTTTTTATATACAAGAGACTTTATAGATCCTTGATGAGAAGGGCTCATAGTCCTTTCCAATATCTTGCCTTGGTATTGAAAATAGTGCCCAAGGGGCATTGCTTTGGATAGAAGGTTCAATGGTCTATCGACCTCTATATATCAACAGTTCAAGCTAATGCCTAAGAACCTTAGGAGCATGACCCTAGCTCCTTTCAAAATGCTAACCAACTTTTAGCATGAAGGAGGCTTGTTTACCATAACATTTTTCACGAATTGTGGATTGCCCTGCACCATTACCTCTTGCTTGCCAAGGGAGAACCATCTTCAGGTCTTCCACTAGATATTGCCTTGGCTTCATTGTTTATGCCTCCTAGGATAAGAATAAAAGCAACTCTAATTAGGGAGTCATCATTATTCCACAACACTCAATTTGCCCTTGCCATGCCCAGGTTGTCCTTTAAGGCACCATCAAAGTTGAGTTTGAAGACATTGGAAGGGGGTGAGGACTGGTTAACTAGTCTTCGAGCTTCTTATTTGACGCTTATCCCATTAATGGGCGCAAATATCACTTTATTGAAGATTAGTGAATTGTTGTGTTTGTTTACTCTTGTAATTAAAAATTTTCATGAGACATTTGCAACTTCATATGATAAGCAATACCCATATGGCTAATAAGCCCTAAGGTCTATGTCTATAGACCTCTGGCCCTGAGGATGTGATGCAAATAGGGTTAGGGCTTCCAATGAATGACAACCTTGTCCCTACAACCTACACTTAACACTTTTCCATCGATACACACTCACACATAGTGCATTTAAACTTTGAACCAAAGACTCACACTTTACTCATTTATGTTACAACATTATAAAGATTGACACGCAAACACTCACTTGCCTTGCTAATGGAAACACAAACATGAAGACTAACACAGTTCAGTTACAGGCCTTCAATGGACATGAGCAATTCTTAGTACTCCTTGCTCTTACATTCATACATACTTTCTCAACTGGAAGCTATTATCTCTCCCTCTCTCTCACACATATTTCTCTACTCGAAGAGCTCTTAAATAAATAGTCTGGATATTTCTTGTCTACTTCCAACTACTAGAGTTCCTCTTCGAACTACCAAGCATCTTGAAAATGCTCAGCTACCAAAAATTAATTATGGAGAGTTACGTTTTTTTTGCATTCATTGCAGGTGAAGCCGCCGCCTAATGTAGCGTTGCGGTTATGAAACTACCTCTATAGTTGCAAAACCACTTCTTAATACAGATTGGCTGTTATGAAATTGTTGAAACCGCCCCTAAGCTTGCAAAACCGCCTAATTGGTTCCGTTAGTGTGCAAAACCCTACAACTTTCTGAGGCCATATCTTTTGTGTGCAAACTCAAAATGTGATACTTTTTTTGAAAGTGCGTAACTTTTAAATGAGAATCCAAATATGCAATCATATTTTGTTTTTGATATAAGCCACATGATGTTTTTGCCTTTGCAAAAAAACCTATTAGTTTTAGGTCTACAACAAACACAACGACTTCCTAAATGTTATTGACATTGAATAATTCAACCAACTTGGTTGGAACCATGTTGATTGGAATTGATCCTCCCTGATGTGCTTCATACCCTTGAAGTGCTGGAGTTTTGATGCTTCCCTTGGATCAAATTTTACATTGCCAAAACGACAATCACAATGACTAGCTTACATAAGCACATCCCCACATGATTTTGGTTGATACAAGATTGCCTAAACCCTTTGAATGTTCTTGCATCATACACCTGAGATAGAAAAATTGTAAGCGTTTGCTCACAAAGGTATGGTGAGTGATAGAACCATTTTTTGGCCAGTTGCTCTGGCCATTGTGTGTCCCATTCCACCTTGTTAGGTGCCTAGAAATATTTTTAATCAGATTCTTTCTTTGTTTTCAGCCCCCTGTTGAACCATAGACCGTCCTCATCTCCCTGGATGTAATTACCCTTTTCTTTACCTTGCCCGTTGCTTGGGCATAGTCCATCCACCTCCTCCAATATGATATTTCTCTTTTTCCATTCTCTTGTGGGCTTTTGCCTACCTCTATTTGTCCACCTCCACGAAGTGTCTTCAACACCATTGTCACATACTCCTTTTTTCCAAAAGTACACCTCACTTTCAACTTCTTCCTTCATAGCTTTCTTGTCAAAAAACTCTATATACATGCGGGCGCCAATAAGGTTACCCATAACCTCCACAACTAGCTCTAGGATAATTTTCATTCCCTCCTCTACTGCTGCCCTCATTGCAATATCAAACAACTCCACTAGCTTTGTGGCAACATCCTTCTCACCTATTTCAGTCTTCAAGATGTCCTCAAAAAGTGCATCCGTCTCTTTTTGGAACGCTGCCCCAATTAATCCTTCTAGCCTCTCTTTATCTTCTTGATCACTAGCTACAATTTTATGATGTTTTCATCCGATACTACTTCCACTTGCTGGTCCTATGCCATTTATCTTTCTTCTTGTGCCTCTAATGCTTGTAGAAACATCTCCTCAATCTCCCTTGCGTCTTAATCCACAGATGTAACTGCATCTTAGCCTACGAATATTCATTCCCTCTCCTTTTCTAGAGTTTATTTTTGTGTGCTCAACAAAAGCAAATGACTCTAGTGCTTCATTGCTCCTCTCTCTTCAATGGAAGTAGTTCCCACTTTTTTCCATTCTTTTCAATTGAAACTACACTGACTCTTCCATCATACCTAACCATAGATTGCATATCTGACGAGTACTCGCCGGTTGCTCGGTACTCATCAGAAAAACCTTGAAACGAATAACTGCTTCTCGAACTTGCCATATTTTTTTTTATTGCTAGTTTTTGCCTACAGGTGAGTACTCGTCGTGCACTCGCGAGGAAAGTGTTTTCTATTAGATTTGAATACAAATAAAGTACAAAATCGCATAATCATGTGAATACAACAAGAGTCTACAGGATTGCAAGCGAGTACCCGACGAATACTCGCTTGCAAGCTTGTAGATTCTTGTTGTATTCGCATGATTATGCGATTTTATACTTTATTTGTATTCAAATCTAATAAAAAACACTTTCCTAACATTTTACGCTCATCTAATACATTATGGCATTATACACTCGTAATTTGTATAAAATTTATGTTATTGATAAATTTAAGTATTTTTTGCCTTTGTTGATTATTCCCAGTTATTTGACCACACCTGTCGAATACTCTCGGGTTATTCAAAATTTCCCCTTGGTAAGTACTCGTTGGTTACAGGTATGTGTACTATGTACCTAACCTTATTGTCAAACTGTCATGGTCTCCCAAACACAATATGGCATGTATCTTTCGGTAAAATGTCACACAAAACACTATCACAATATGAATTAATTTTCACATCCACTTCACATTGTTCCCATACAGTAATTTCATGCCCTTCCAATAACCAAGACACTTGTATGGCTTAGGGTGCAGTGTGCACTTCAAATTCAGCCTATCTATGACTTCCATAGACACTAGATTATCTATACTTCCACTATCAATATAACATTACAGCAGGTACCTCTTGTTTTGCACTTGATTCTGAAAATATGCCTTCTTTGCCATGGCTCATATTGTTTCCTAGATGTCTTCAAGCTCTTTCTCTTCATCATTAAGTTCACTCCTTGTTTCTTGGATGTAATTGAACCTACCAAAGTCACTTGCTCATCCTCTTCCCACTCATTCATTGTTGATGGCTAACATGGCTGCCTTGCTGTTCCTTGGTTTTCACTCTTATAGCTTGTTTAAAACCTTCTTTGAGGACTCTCTAATGACATATGCCCATACACTCCACATTCATAGTAATGTCCATGAAATGTCCGCTTAGCTCCTTGAGCTTCAACACATTCACTATTTGATGAGGTATGCAACTCCTCATCTTCCTCGTCATTTGGTCCATATAGAGAAGAGTTGTCCTCTCTTTGCATGTCTCTATCCTCTGTCACACCGCCCCTATCCTTTGCTGTATTTAGTTGCCTTCTATTTATTTTTGCTTCAACCTTTAATGCAAACTGGTATATCTCCTCAATTGTATGCAGTCTTGTTGTCTCCCAAAAATAACAGTCATTTTTGGAACAACATTTGAATTATTTTGGTTCTACAAACCAAAATAATATCTTCCATTTTCAAAATTTGTCTTAGATATTCAGATTTCTCATTTTCAGAGCTTCTTAGAAAATTTACGGACTCTGCAGGCTTGAATCTACGGACTCTGCAGGCTTGAATCTACGGACTCAGCAAGAAGAAAAATCTACGGACTGTGCAGGAAAAGGAAAATCTACGGACTCTGCAGGCAGGTTCATTTTTATATAGTTTCAAAGACTTCTGCAGGCGGTTTTCAGTCAAAAAAATTGATTTTCAACATTTGTTCATTTTCCGGGATTGGTTCAAAGTTTTGGTTCATGTGAAAATCTTCATCGGCAAGCATCTGAGTGCAAAAATTAACTTGAACCATTGAACTGAACCATTGAACCATTTTGGTTCAAAAGGTTCAACGGGTTCAAGGTTCAATGACAGGTTCAACCAAAAGAACAGTTCAATGTTTCAGTTCAACCAAGCAGTTCAACGCTTTATTTCATTCAGTTCATCTTTTGGTTCAACGTCTACAGGTTCAACAACAGGTGCTCGGCGTGCTTCATTGAACCATTGAACTAGTTCAACAGATTGGTTCAACGTCAAAATCCCTGTTGGTTCAAAGGCAAGTACATTATTTTTGGTTCAATGCTTAGTTTATCGGCTTGTTTTATTCATTGAACCATCGGCTTGAACCATTTTGGTTCAAAGCCTTGGTTCAACGTCAAAGTTCATCCAATGGTTCATCGGCTTTTTGGTTCAAAAGGGACTTGGCGCGCTTCATTGAACCATTGCACAGGTTCAACTAATGGTTCATCGGCCAAGTTCAAAGGGGCGGTTCAATGCAAAAGGAGACTTTTCTAAAGGACAAGTGCCCTTACGGAGGGCACTTAATCAAGAAAAGCACCTTTCTGGAGGATCAATTTTCTAAGAAGCTGAAAGGTAATACTTTTGGATTTGTCTAAGGCATTTTAATTTTTTTTTGATTAAAGACTTAATTCTTTCGGATTTTTGTCCGAAGGAATTCCTTCGGACAAAAAGTCCGAAAGAATTCCAAATGGCCAAAGACCCCAAAGAAATTTTCAAATACTTGTTCGGCGGAACAAATTTCCGCGGACATTTTGTCCGTGGGAATTTTCCGCAGGGAGCTTTCAAGTCAAACACCCAGGAATTTTCCCCGGGGATTTGTCCACAGAAATAAAGCCTGGGGAAACATTTGTCTGTGAGGACTGCTAAAACAAAAGCCCGGAGAAATATTTGTCCGTAGGGATTACTAAAGCTAAAAGGGCTGCTGAAGGACCCCGAAGGGCAAGTGCCCTTGCGGGGGACTCTCGGCGGCTAAAATAAAGGGCTTGACAAAGATCATTGTTCAAGGCCCAAATGGGTATGTCCAATTCAGAAAAGTAATAAGCAGAAAGCCAAACGCCGAAAGAAGACCAAGAGGTGACGCCCACAAAGACGTCAAATTCAGCATAGCCGACTAGCCGTTGGAAGCATATTGACAGGCATGTAAACGTCAATTTTAAAGACAGTAAAATAGCCTTTGATTTACAGACCCGAATGCATTTCCAGAATTCAAGACAAAAACCAGCTGAAAGCGAAGAAAGGCAGAACAATGGATGGATATAGGGCTCAATTTAATTAATCTGGAAAAGAGGAACGATGAAGACAAGATCAGACCGACAGCTGGACATTGAAAGTTGTAATCTTTCAATTGATACCCTGTTCATCTACATTGAAAAGATCAAATGGGTAAAAGGCCCCAAAGTTCCAGCTAATCTTCCTAACATTTCCCAATGCATCATGATGTATTACTGTTCCCGAGTCCTTTTTGAAATGGCTATATAAGGGACTTTCTTTCATTGTAAATTTATCTTCTTTTTGACAATCTAAACGAAACTCTGCCGAAATTGAGAAGCATCATTGAGACTTTGTGCTCAGTGTGTTGATCATATTCTGTTAATGAAAACAAGGGACTTTTTCAGACTTTGTGCTGTGATATCTTTTCTGTTTCATTAATTTTATAAGCAGGATTAGTAAATTAGTCAGGGAGGTGTCCTAAAGAATCAACTGTGGAGAGACTTTGTGCTTCCATAAGCTGCCTTCAGTGTGTTTTCATTATATTGCTGTGTAAAGGACTTTGAGAAGACTTTGAGCTTTCATTGCCCTTCGTATCACTCTTAAGTATTTCAGGTGCAGACTTTGTGCTGTCTTGATTTGCTGGTTACCATACTTTCAGTCATATTCTGCTTTTATTTTCAGGAGTATTCTTGTGGCTGGTTGAACAGTTCTTCTGAAAGAAGAGGAGTGCTGTCTGTCATTCTCTTGAGTTTTTCCTTTGTTTTGTATACATCATCTTTGAAGCAAGAGAGATGGATGTCTGGTCCTACCCTTGAGTATTATTTTCCGTTTATACATATACATAGCATATTCACAGGGAACCTCCCCTTGATGAGAGGAGAGAGCAGTCCCCTGATGTGATAAACTTACACATTAGGACGACTAATCTTCTTGCTTTGGCTGATAAGACCTATTTTGTTTACCTGTACGCTGATAGACAAAATATTCAACCAACAGTTTTTGGCAACTCCGCTGGGGAATACCCATTATCCATTTATAGTCTATCTATTCCATTCACTTCCACACCAATCGGGAAAGAGCGCACAGTTTAAAGCCTCAAGCTTTAACTGAAGCAAAGTTAAATCTTTTCCATTTTTGTTTTACAATATGGCAGATTCAAGGTATACACGAAGCGAAAGGGCTAAAGGTGTCGAACTTGTGTTCGAGTTGGTACAACAAAGTGATTTTGATTTGTTTCCTTCACCATCTCGTCTCCAATGAACCAAGAGCTTCCCTCCTACTAAAGCCAGATCTACATTACCAGACGAAGTATCTACTTCTGCTGTTGATAAAGCTGTGCCTATAATTACCTCATTGAGATTTGTTATCCCTCCTTTTCAGTATCCTATAATGGCAGTTCAAGGCCCTTGGGGTAATGCTTTTGGTCCTCTCAATCTTACTCCTCTACATGAGCTTCCACGTAGTTTTAGGAAGAATTTTCCTAAATTCTACGAAGATGGGAAAGTTCATCCTGATGAACACATTGCAGCATTCAATATAGCTTGTGGAGTAATTGGAGTAGAGTTTGAAGATGCAGCTGTCAAACTTTTTGTTGAAACACCACAAGGCTCGATCTGTGACTGATTGGAATACTTTGAAAGCTAAGTTTGAACCCAGATTCAAACCTGCAGAAGATGCACATACACTTCTGACTCAACTTACACAAATGAAAAAAGAGCCACATGAGCCTATGAGAGACTTCATAGCTAAATTTGACAAGTTGAGAAACAAAATTACTATGATTGCTAGACCTACAGCTGAGAATCTCAAATATTTTTTCATTAATTCTCAGCTACTTGAAGTCAGTTTCCTCTTGAGACGTGGTGGCCAAATAGATTTCGCTGTAGCTCAACTTTTGGCCACTGAAGTAGAAGATGATCTCATCTTAGCAGGGAAAATAAGAAGAGATCCCAATAGAAACAGAGCTTCATCATCTTCCGAATTTGCATTTACAAGCACCACAGATCCAATGGTGCAGAAATTAACAAATGAGCTCCTTGCCCTCAAAAAACAAATGGCTCAAGGAATGTCTTCTGCTCCTACATATAGGACATTCCCAAATCAGTCATATCAAGGCAATGTTGCCCGAAACCAAGGACAACAAAATCGCCTTCCTCCTCCACAAGGGAAACTTGCCCTGAAAGCTCCTCCAACTAATTCAGCAATGGGATATCTTGAAACATAATCAGAATTCTCTTATCAGCTTGAATTAAATCAAGAAAATGATGCTAATATCATTGAAGGCAGTCAAGAAGAATCAGCTGACGACTCCCACATTAGTTTTCTGAATTATCAGGATGAACCCGGAAGCAAAGGAGAAGCTTCAGATGGATCATATGCAGTGTTTACTAGGTCTAAGAATCAATCAACGCAGCAAGTTGACAAAGAAAAGACAAAAGAACAACCATAGCCAGCAGTCAGAATTGTCAAGCGTGGAACAACTCTACCATTTCAACTAAAAGATCCGGTAATCACTCAAAAGGTAAATACATCTGTTGTGTCTTCCCCTTCTACTTCTAATTCGCAAACCAGCTCACCTTCCATCCCTTTGAAAACTCAGAAAGCTGAAGTACCTTTCTCTGTACCTAGCTCGATTTAGCCATTTGATATAATTGGCCATGTTAAAAAAACAAAAATACAGATGTCTGAATTTGAGTACTTGCAGTCCAATCCGGATCAACTGAACAAGCTGGTCCAATATGTTAAAAATCAGACCGTCCCTGCAGGACAAAAGACCAAAAAAGTAACTTTTGATTCTTCAATGAATATGCCTATTCCAAATAATCTGATTATTACTCCTCCAACTGCTTCTGAAAAAATAGAACCCTTCTATGTTTCCTTGTTAATCAATGGCCACAAGCTGAGTAACTGTATAATAGACTCAGGGGCATCTGACAATGTCATGCCTGCCAAAGTCGCTGAGTCTCTTGGTCTCACATTGACCAAGACGTTTGGGAAATGTTTCTCCATGGAGAACAAGCAAGTGCCATTGCTGGGGCAAATCAAAGATGCCCAATTTGCATTCACAGCTTTTCCAGACAAAAGGATTGAAATCACTGTATTAGTGGCTAACGTCCCAGCATCTTATGACATTTTGCTTGGACGAAATTTTTGTAAGGATGTGGGAGGAGAACTGAACATGGATTTATCTGAGGCAAGGATCCCTGTCCAAGGCGTGATAAAAAGATTACTTCCTGAAAAGGAAGCAAAGTATGTGGTTACCCAAACATCATCCCCTGCATCACAAATTTTGTTTGAATCTTCAAGCAATGGTAATTATTTCTTTACCATAGAAGATGCTCATGTTCCTACAGATGAAAGTCCTGTAGCTGACAATCTAAGAATTGGTCCAAACAAGATTTTAGGAGAATTGGTAGAGCACAGTATAAACAAGGAAGGATCTTTCATCTCTAATGAGGAGAATCTGATAAGAGATCAACTTTTGATGATGACAACAATTCTTCTACCAATGATGGAGTTGGGACTGTGTTGATATCTCCTCAAAGAGATATTCTTCCATCATGCAATTTGCAAGTCAACAACACCAACAACACCGCTGGAGGTGAATTTCTGTTGCCTAAATTGAAGATTGCTCAAGATGAAGAAGTCAAAATCCTTGACATCAAAGGAGATGATAATCTGACAGTTTGTCAGGAATTTGACTTGGACGATCTAATCATGTGCTGGACTGGACCAGCAAAACAACAAGTTATAATGTTGGACCATGTTGCTGCAAATCAAAATCAGGGAAAGGAATCCGTTACCAAGACAGCAAGGAGTGATAATTTTCGGTTTGAAGACCACATCCTGCCATGGGGCAAGAAGAGGAAAGAGTCAACAAGAAGATGTAAAAAATCAGTTTCTTCATGGAGAGCTCCATTCGCCCGTCACCGTTTCTGGGGACAAAACGGTTTCCTGCTGGTTTACCAGAATAGAACATTATTTTCATTGTCACCCAAAAAGTAATTTCTGAAATACTTCAATTCTTGAAGTATCAGATCATTGCCTCTGTATATATGTATATTTGTGCAGTTTTAAATTTTGTTTTGTTTTGTTTGTTTTCGTTTTTGATGTCTTTCATTTCTGGAAAGCATGACTCCGAAGCCCAATGGTACACTTGAAGACATTGGAGTTTCTGAATTCTACTCCTTCCAATTCGTTTTGCAATTGACAGAAGTTTCTCCACTGGAGCCAGTTGTTGTCTCCCAAAAATAACAGTCATTTTTGGAACAACATTTGAATTATTTTGGTTCTACAAACCAAAATAATATCTTCCATTTTCAAAATTTGTCTCAGATATTCAGATTTATGATTTTCAGAGTTTCTCAGAAAATCTACGGACTCTGCAGGCTTGAATCTACAGACTCTGTAGGCTTGAATCTACGGACTCAGCAGGAAGAAAAATCTACAGACTGTAGGAAAAGGAAAATCTACGGACTCTGCAGGCAGGTTCATTTTTATATAGTTTCAAAGACTTCTGCAGGCGGTTTTCAGTCAAAAGAATTGATTTTCAACATTTGTTCATTTTTCGGGATTGGTTCAAAGTTTTGGTTCATGTGAAAATCTTCATCGGCAAGCATCTGAGTGCAAAAATTAACTTGAACCATTGAACTGAACCATTGAACCATTTTGGTTCAAAAGGTTCAACGGGTTCAAGGTTCAATGACAGGTTCAACCAAAAGAACAGTTCAATGTTTCAGTTCAACCAAGCAGTTCAACGCTTTATTTCATTCAGTTGGTTCATTCTTTCAGTTCATCTTTTGGTTCAACGTCTACAGGTTCAACAACAGGTGCTCGGCGCGCTTCATTGAACCATTGAACCATTGAACTAGTTCAACAGATTGGTTCAATCTTTTGGTTCAACGTCAAAATTCCTGTTGGTTCAAAGGGAAGTACATTATTTTTGGTTCAATGCTTAGTTTATCGGCTTGTTTTATTCATTGAACCATCGGCTTGAACCATTGGCTTGAACCATTTTGGTTCAAAGCCTTGATTCAACCGATTGGTTCAACGTCAAAGTTCATCCAATGGTTCATCGGCTTTTTGGTTCAAAAGGGACTTGGCGCGCTTCATTGAACCATTGAACCGGTTCAACTAATGGTTCATCGGCCAAGTTCAAAGGGGCGGTTCAATGCAAAAGGAGACTTTTCTAAAGGACAAGTGCCCTTGCGGAGGGCACTTAATCAAGAAAAGCACCTTTCTGGAGGATCAATTTTCTAAGAAGCTGAAAGGTAATTCTTTTGGATTTGTCTAAGGCATTTTAATTTTTTTTTGATTAAAGACTTAATTCTTTCGGATTTTTGTCCGAAGGAATTCCTTCGGACAAAAAGTCCGAAAGAATTCCAATGGCCAAAGACCCCAAAGAAATTTTCAAAGACTTGTTCGGCGGAACAAATTTCCGCGGACATTTTGTCCATGGGAATTTTCTGCGGGGAGCTTTCAAGTCAAACACTTAGGAATTTTCCCCGGAGATTTGTCCACAGAAATAAAGCCCGGGGAAACATTTGTTTGCGGGGACTGCTAAAACAAAAAATTGGAGAAATATTTGTCTGCAGGGATTACTAAAGCTAAAAGGGCTGCCGAAGGACCCCGAAGGGCAAGTGCCCTTGCGGGGGACTCTCGGCGGCCAAAATAAAGGGCTCGACAAGGATCATTGTTCAAGGCCCAAATGGGTATGTCCAATTCAGAAAAGTACTAAGCAGAAAGCCAAAAGCCGAAAGAAGACCAAGAGGTGACGCCCACAAAGACGTCAAATTCAGCATAGCCGACTAGCCGTTGGAAGTATATTGACAGGGATGTAAACGTCAATTTTAAAGACAGTAAAATAGCCTTTGATTTACAGATCCGAATGCATTTCCAGAATTCAGGACAAAAACCAGCTGAAAGCGAGGAAAAGCAGAACAATGGATGGATACAGGGCTCGATTCAATTAATCTGGAAAGGAGGAACAATGAAGACAAGAACGGACCGACAGCTGGACATTGAAAGTTGTAATCTTTCAATTGCGTACCCTGTTCATCTACATTGAAAAGATCAAATGGGTAAAAGGCCCCAAAGTTTCAGCTAATCTTCCTAACATTTCCCAATGCATCATGATGTATTACTGTTCTCGAGTCCTTTTTGAAATGGCTATGTAAGGGACTTTCTTTCATTGTGAAATTATCTTCTTTTTGACAATTTAAACGAAACTCTGCCGAAATTGAGAAGCATCATTGAGACTTTGTGCTCAGTGTGTTGATCATATTCTGTTAATGAAAACAAGGGACTTTTTCGGACTTTGTGCTGTGATATCTTTTCTGTTTCATTAATTTTATAAGCAGGATTAGTAAATTAGTCAGGAAGGTGTTCTGAAGAATCAACTGTGGAGAGACTTTGTGCTTCCATAAGTTGCCTTCAGTGTGTTTTCATTATATTGCTGTGTAAAGGACTTTGAGAAGACTTTGAGCTTTCATTGCCCTTCGTATATCACTCTTGAGTATTTCAGGGGCAGACTTTGTGTTGTGTCTTGATTTGCTGGTTACCATACTTTCAGTCATATTCTGCTTTTATTTTTTGGAGTATTCTTGTGGCTGGTTGAACAGTTCTTCTGAAAGAAGAGGAGTGCTGTTTGTCATTCTCTTGAGTTTTTCCTTTGTTTTGTATACATCATCTTTGAAGAAAGAGAGATGGATGTCTGGTTCTACCCTCGAGTATTATTTTTCGTTTATACATATACATAGCATATTCACAGGGAACCTCCCCTTGATGAGAGGAGAGAGCAGTCTCCTTCTAATGTGATAAACTTACACATTAGGATGACTAATCTTCTTGCTTTGGCTGATTAGACCTATTTTGTTTACGAGTACGCTGATAGACAAAATATTCAACCAACAGTTTTTGGCGACTTCACTGGGGAATACCCATTATCCATTTATAGTCTCTCTATTCCATTCACCTCTACACCAATCGGGAAAGAACGCACAGTTTAAAGCCTCAAGCTTTAACTGAAGCAAAGTTAAATCTTTTCCATTTTTGTTTTACAATATGGCAGATTCAAGGTATACACGAAGCGAAAGGGCTAAAGGTGTCGTTGATCCTGTGTTCGAATTGGTACAACAAAGTGATTTTGATTTGTTTCCTTCACCATCTCGTCTCCAACGAACCAAGAGCTTCCCTCCTAAAGCTAGATCTCCATTACCAGACGAAGTATCTACTTCTGCGGTTGATAAAGCTGTGCCTATAATTACCCCATTGAGATTTGTTATCCCTCTTTTTCAGTATCTTATAATGGCAGTTCAAGGCCCTTGGGGTAACGTTTTTGGTCCTCTCAATCTTACTCCTCTACATGAGCTTCCACGCAGTTCTAGGAAAAATTTTCCTAAATTCTACGAAGATGGGAAAGTTCATCCTGATGAACACATTGCAGCATTCAGTATAGCTTGTGGAGTAATCGGAGTAGAGTTTGAAGATGTAGCTGTCAGACTTTTTGTTGAAACATTACAAGGTCCTGCTGCAGATTGGTTTTACCATTTACAGGGTCGATCTGTGACTGATTGGAATACTTTGAAAGCTAAGTTTGAACCCAGATTCAAACCTGCAGAAGATGCACATACACTTCTGACTCAACTTACACAAATGAAAAAAGAGCCACATGAGCCTATGAGAGACTTCATAGCTAAATTTGACAAGTTGAGAAACATAATTCCTATGATTGCCAGACCTACAACTGAGAATCTCAAATGCTTTTTCATTAATTCTCAGCTACCTGAAGTCAGTTTCCTCTTGAGACGTGCTGGCCAAATAGATCTCGCTGCAGCTCAACTTTTGGCCACTGAAGTAGAAAATGATCTCATCTTAGCAGGGAAAATAAGAAGAGATCCCAATAGAAACAGAGCTTCATCATCTTCCGAATTTGCATCTACAAGCACCACAGCTCCAATGGTGCAGAAATTAGCAAATGAGCTCCTTGCCCTCAAAAAACAAATGGCTCAAGGAATGTCTTCTGCTCCTACATATAGGACATTCCCAAATCAGTCATATCAAGGCAATGTTGCCCGAAACCAAGGAAAAAAAAATCGCCTTCCTCCTCCACAAGGGAAACTTGCCCTGGAAGCTCCTCCAACTAATTCAGCAATGGGATATCTTGAAACAGAATCAGAATTCTTTTATCAACCTGAATTAAATCAAGAAAATGATGCTGATATCATTGAAAACAGTCAAGAAGAATCAGCTGGCGACTCCCACATTAGTTTCCTAAATTATCAGGATGAACGATGAAGACAAGATCAGACTGACAGCTGGACATTGAAAGTTGTAATCTTTCAATTGCGTAGCCTGTTCATCTACATTGAAAAGATCAAATGGGTAAAAGGCCCCAAAGTTCCAGCTAATCTTCCTAACATTTCCCAATGCATCATGATGTATTACTGTTCTCGAGTCTTTTTTGAAATGGCTATGTAAGGGACTTTCTTTCATTGTAAAATTATTTTCTTTTTGACAATCTAAACGAAACTTTACCGAAATTGAGAAGCATCATTGAGACTTTGTGCTCAGTGTGTTGATCATATTCTATTAATGAAAACAAGGGACTTTTTCAGACTTTGTGCTGTGATATCTTTTCTGTTTCATTAATTTTATAAGCAAGATTAGTAAATTAGTCGGGAAGGTGTCTTGAAGAATCAATTGTGGAGAGACTTTGTGCTTCCATAAGCTGCCTTCAGTTTGTTTTCATTATATTGCTGTGTAAAGGACTTTGAGAAGACTTTGAGCTTTCATTGCCCTTCGTATATCACTCTTGAGTATTTTAGGTGCAGACTTTGTGCTGTGTCTTGATTTGCTGGTTACCATACTTTCAGTCATATTTTGCTTTTATTTTTTGGAGTATTCTTGTGGCTGGTTGAACAGTTCTTCTGAAAGAAGAGGAGTGCTGTCTGTCATTCTCTTGAGTTTTTCCTTTGTTTTGTATACATCATCTCTGAAGAAAGAGAGATGGATGTCTGGTCCTACCCTTGAGTATTATTTTCCGTTTATACATATACATAGCATATTCACAGGGAAACTCCCTTTGATGAGAGGAGAGAGCAGTCTCCTTCTGATGTGATAAACTTACACATTAGGACGACTAATCTTCTTGCTTTGGCTGATAAGACCTATTTTGTTTCCCAGTACGCTGATAGACAAAATATTCAACCAACAAGTCTCACCATGCTCATATCATTTTGTATACTCAACCTTAAGCCATTTACATTCCTGGCTATCTTTTATTGATTGTCTTCTACATGACCAGCCCAGATTGTTAATTTGTAACACTCCTTAGTGTATTCTTTTACACTTGTGTCTTTTTGCATCAAATGATGCAACTTTGCTAACACACTCAGTTGATAATCAAAAGCTATAAACTCACCTTTCAAAATCGCGACCATCCTACCCCAAGTCTTGATTTTGTCTTTGCCTCTTCAAATGTTTTTCAGCTTCACATGATCCCACCATAAGGATGCATGTCCTTTCAACTTTGTACATGCAAACTAAAATCTTTTGGGGTCCCATTTGCTCATAGTCAAAGTACTTCTCCAACTCTATGATTTGATCAATTAGATCTTGGAAACACGATCTCCCTAATTAGCTAGGGTTGTGCAACCTTGACTTGCCTCCCATCTTGCTAATGGCCTTCAAGAATCTATCATTTGGTTCATCAACCAAATCTTCAAACTAAACTTTTGGGGCTTCTTTTCTTTCTTCATCTTCACTCACGTTTACAATAACTCCTAGTTGTTTACAACTCTTGGGGCTCCTTTTCTTCTTCATCTTCATAGCATTCAATTTAGCTTGGTTTCTGTTGTCAACTTGAGTTGCACCTTGATCGAAGATGCGCTGAAATGACTAATCCTTGCTCCAGTTGAAACAATGAGATCTTCTCACGAGGGTGGGTACCTCAATGATGAGAAGAACCTCTAGAGAAGGCTGGTTCTTGTAAGATGTATCAATGAGGATCTCAACTTCTACGCTGTAAACTGCTTAGGGAAAAGGGGAGAAAGAACTTGAAAGGAAATCCTAGTTAAAGCGATGATGCACCTAATTTGCTTGATCCACTCAAAGCGAGCTTCTAAGAACACTGATTCAGACAAGGAATAGGCAGAACTTCAACTGCAATTGATCAATACACATAAGTATTTCATGAAAAGTTTTAATCTAATGATCTAAGCTTGAGGGAAATGGAAAAATAGCCCTGATGAAAGGCACCAAATTGCTACTAATATCCACTATAAACATAGCAAAAGACAATCAAACACAGAACGTGATATGCATAAATGACCAGCTAATAACTCGGTACAAATTCAGATTTGTCAAGGAAGAAAGAAAATCTATCACTTAGGGAAATCTATAACAAAAGTACGCTATACCAGCTGCTGGAAATTGAAACAACACAATCCTCTTCTTATTGATTTTGAAAAAGGTTACAACACAATCTTTGGAAGAAGTTTTATTGCCAAAAGAGGGATCCTTTTTAAACAATGTTTAAAGCCAACTTATAGAAAAATTACAGCAGCCAAGAGATGGTGTTGAAAATAGAAGAAGAGGTAAACTCATTTATTAGTCTAAGTCAAACTTGTGTTGCATGAGCCTTCCTCTTTTGTCTTTTCTTGTCTTTGTCGTGCATGGAGCTCCTTGGCGTTGAAATGAACGGTGGCTAAGCTTGGGTTGTCTTGTTTTAGAATAATCATTAATTAAAGCATGCATGAAAAGTTGTGGTGTTTGGAATATGGATGGTGGAACTCAGGTTTCACCAGTCAACTTCTCCTTTGCATGGAATGGTATGCCAATCTAAAAAAGGAACTCCGTTTGACTTTGTTTGAAAACTGAGTTGGAGGAAGAGATCACCCCACTTTGCATGTAAAGCCACGTCAAGAGTCAATAGATGAGCTCCACTCGGACTGCTGGAACGTTTGAGAGATTGCCTACTTGGATTGAATCTATTTTTAACCTTTTTATCACGGCTTTTATTTTCCTATGCATGCATTCCACGGCCTTATTTTCCTGTGCATCTCTTTGGCAATTTTCTCGGGATTATTTCCCATTGGCTTGTTTATTCCTTTGGATATTTTGCTTTTCCCTTGGTCTTTCTTTGTTTGGCCTCGGGTCTATTCTACAGACTTTCCCTGTGTATATTTCTTTCGGCCTTATACTTTTCATATTCCCGCAGACAAAAATGTCCGCGGGAATTATCGTAGACCCTTTTCTTTGTCATTTCCCCACGGACAAAAAGTCCACGGGAATTCTGTCTTTCCCTTTCCTTCGGGCAATTTGCCCGAAGGAATTGTCCTTTGTCACTTACCTCGCGGGCTTTTGTCCCTATCTTTTCCCTGCGGCAACTTTTTCGAAGGAATTCCTTTGGACAAAATGTCCGAAGGAATCCTTCGGACTTATGTCTCTTCCACTTTTGTTATCTCTGTGCTGTCCTCCGAAGGAATTCCTTCAGACATTTTTGTCCGAAGGAATCCTTCGGACTTATGTCTCTTCCACCTTTGTTATCTCTGTGCTGTCCTCCGAAGGAATTCCTTCAGACAAAATGTCTGAAGGAATCCTTCGGACTTTTTGTGAAGGCCTGTCACTTTCTTGCGAACATAATTCTTTTCCTGTGTTTTGCTATAGGGACCCTGCACTAAGTCACTTTCTTGGACATTCCTTTGGACAAAAAGTCTAAAGGAAATGTCCCTTGTGCCTTTTCCCAAAGGGTATATGTCCTTCGGATTACTTGTCTTGGACTCTCCCGAAGGGTATGTGCCCTTCGGGAATTTTGTGAAAGACCCTTTTCCGCCTTATGTAATGTCTCTTCCAAAGGGCAGGTGCCCTTCGGGCTTTCTACAAAGTGTCCCCTCGGCTCTTTGAAAATGTCATTTCCTCGAAGGGTAGGAACCCTTCGGGATTCTTGTAGGTGTCCCCTCGTTCCGAATTGAAACTTCCCGAAGGGTACATACCTTTTGGGCTTTTGCAAATGCCCGTTTTCTTTCGACCCTCTTGCAAAGTACATTCCTTAGGACAAAAAGTCTGAAGGAATCCTTGTCTTCTGCCTGAAGGGTAACCCTTCAAGATTCTGTAAGTGCCACTCGAGCTTTTGTCAAGTGTCTATTTTGGGCTTTCTGTAATGGTCTTTCTCGAAGGGCACATGCCCTTCGGGATTTTGTAAAAGTGCTTAAAACTCATGTGTTGAACATTCCCGAAGGGCAGGTGCCCTTCGGGATTCTTGTAAGTGTCCTCCATTTCCTTGAGAAATGCCTTCGGGCCTTTTGAAAACTGTCCCCCATTAGCCTGTCCATGCACTTTCCTTCGGAAAAGTTGGAGCCCTTATGTGAAAAACATTTCCGAAGGGCTCATACCCTTTGGAAAACCTGCCAGTATACCTTCGGCCTTTCCTGTGTGCCCTTAAAACTGTCCTTTTGAATTCCTTCGGACTTTCTTGTGAAGTCCTTGAAATTTCTTTCCCTCGGACAAAGAGTCCGAGAAAATTGTCCATGTCATAGCCCCGAAAAAATTCTTAGGAAGACAACACTTCGGTAACAAAGCAGCTGCTATATAGTCCAAAATCAAAACTGAACCCTTGCAAAAATTGAAAAATTAAACCTGCCTTGCTTATGTGTCCGAAAGAAAAGACCACTCAAACAGCTTGCCCTCATTCATAAGCAAAACCTACAAACCTGTAGGCTAACATGATGACTGAATGTGATGTTTTTTGAAGGAGAAAACCCTTGCGAACTTGCTGAATGTATCCTGCCCTCGAACGGATTGCATGCTTTTTATGATGGCTGTAGGTGTCTTTTAGAATTTGCATGGCTGTAGGTGTCTATTTAAGGACCCCAAAAAACTGATTTACAAGACAAATTGGTACCATAAGCAGAGTTCCGAATAGTAGGGTTGACAATTTTGACCTGTGGTGCAAAATTGTCAACAGTTTCCTCTCAACAAATATGCCAAGTATGCAACTTTTGGTGCTCTTCCTCCTCTTCTGTGAGGTACTTCTCTGTGTGCCATTTTGTACTCACAACTCTCTTTCTTTTGCCCTCCACCCTATTTTCTCACAGTGGAAAACATTCAATTGCAACACCTTCTTCTTGACACCCTTTGTTGGAAGATGTCTTCACGTTTTCCCAACACACTTGTAGGATATTTGTATTCTGATATCATTTGATGCAGACAGGGCTAGGGGGTCCATCGAAGGACAACCTTGTGCCTACATTGTACACTTAAGACTCTCCCATGGACACACAATTTCACACACAACACATTTAAACTTGGAACTAAAAAGTCATACTTGTTCAAATCATTACAAAGATTTGGCACACATTCACTCACTTGCCTTGTTATTGGAAACACAAACATGAGGACGAACACAAATCAATTATAGTTGTTCAATGGACATGAGCAGTTCTTGCTATTTCTTGCTCTTACATTCACACCCATACTTCCCAAACTTGAAGTTACTCTCTCTCTCTCACACCTCTTCTTGGAGAGTTCCTTAATAAATAATCTGGATCTTTCTCGACTACTTTTGACTCTTGGAGTGCCTCTTCGAACTCCCAAGCATCTTTAAAACGCTCATGAACTGACAATTCATCATTATGGGAAGTTACTTTCTTTTTGCATTCATAGCTGGCACAACTATCGCTTAATGCAGAGCGGCGATTGTGTAACCGCCCTAATGGTTACGAAACCGCCTTTTATTGTAGACCGATGGCTATGAAATTGCCACATTGTTTTTGAAACAACCACTTAAGCTTGGAAAACTGCTGTGATGGTTTTGTCACGGTGCAAAATCTTGCAACTTCCGGAGGCTATATCTTTTGCATATGAACTTTAAGTGTTATGTAATTTTTTTGAAATTGCATAACTTTTCGAGGAGAATCCAAATATGTTATCACACTTTGCTTTTGATATATTCCATACAACTGCACCAAAACCTATCACTTTTAGGTCTACAATAGATGCAACCACTTATTGAATGCTATAGACAATAGAATAACTCAACCAACTCATTTGGAACCATGTTGCTGACTCAAATTGATTCTCTTTGTTGTACTTAAAGCTCTTGAAGTGCTCGAGTGTTGATGCTTCCCTTGGACAAACTTCTACCATGCCAAAATGACAAACACGCTGATTGGTCTATATTAACACACCCTTACATGTTTTTTGATGTAATATTGTCGGTACCCCATGGATGCTTTTGCATAAAGATGGGGTCCTATGATAGCTGCAAAAGTGACTGAGGGAAGTCACTATAAAGATACAAATAAAACAACAAAAAACTATCATGCAACTTCTAAGTCAACCAAATTGCACGAATGCCTAATTTAACAAAGAATATTTAATAATTTCTGCTATTAAAATTTTATAATAGATTGGACACGAGATCAATTTTTTTTTTGTATAGCTCTGCTCCTAGTTTGACTAATGATATTGATTGTTTGAACATAATGTGCGGATCTAGTTAGCCCTAGTCTAAGATTATTGAAGAAACAAAGATCTGATATGCTACACCATATTGCATAACATCATCACCATAGATCACTGTGTGCGTGTGCACGCGCGTGTGTGAGAGAGAGAGAGACAGAGAGAGAGAGAGAGAGAGAGAGAGAGAGAGAGAGAGAACAAATGAACGGATTGGTGGTATCTAGATATATTGGTTTTGTGCTTGTGTGCTTGATCAGTAGAAAGCACAACACAATCCTTCTATTTATAGGTCTCCTAATATTAGAGGACTCAATAGTGGGCCTTTCTAATACACGTGCATGCAATTTATAAGCCTACATGATATTTACCCACAATATGCCTTCCATGAATAGCCCGACAAGCAAGGTACTGCATTTCATTTTTTTAGTCATGGATTGAGTGATAACCATTTAAGGCAAGACTACCTAAGGTGCCACTTATGCACCAACATCCCCCCATAATCCTGAAGTGGAGGACACCACAACCTCCATTCTTGAGAATGTTAGGCACCCCCCGGATTTGCTCTATAGGTGGAGACGATCCCACAAAATGTCATCACTTTTATTGAATTGCTTTGTTAAGAGATGATCCCAAAAAATATTGGATTCAATCCTACAAATGGAGTCAATCCCACGAAGTACCACCACTGTTATTGATTTGCTATGTTAAGAGATGATCCCACAAAATATCCCTGTCCACTCAAGAAGTTATCACGGAATTATGAAATCTTGAGTTGCTGTTATATCTTAAATTTGAAGATACCGTTGAGTGTAGTCTGTCTAAAACTCTGAAGATATATTTGTGTTGTTACTCTGTTTGAATGTTTGAAGATATATTTGAGATGTCACCATTTAGAAACCTTAGGAGGTTTTGAAGTGTGTCCTTTGAGAGCTTGAAAGTATCTTGAGCTTTCGCTGTGCTTGAAAACCTGAAAACATGTTACTGTATCAATTGCATCTATCCGTAAGCCAGAGTTGTGATTTCTTAACTCATTCCCCTCTATCCTTCGGCAGAAGGAACTTGAGGAATAAATTTAGAATCAGGTACAAAAATTTAGATGTATTGGTAGGAGCAACTCATCCACAAGCCTCTCGGCTTCTGAGTCACATGCAAAACCTGTCATCATCATTGACGTCTTCATAATTTGCAATCCCTGTTACAACTTATCATTTCTAAAATACGAGTGAATACACATTGTCATCATGTGGTGCAAGCCATCTCTGAATATTTTTTCCAACTGTATGTCCCATGAACAATCAATCTTGTTGACAACTGATTTAGATTATGATAGAAGAATCAGCTTGTTGGCATCTTATCATTATTGGGAGCAATAGATGCCATCTTAAGAAGATCCCAAGCATAGCAAGAAGGCTCAACTATCCACAAAGAGGAGATGCATGTTAAATCAATTCAATCCATCCCAAAGGCCAAGGATGGCATCTTTCGCCAGGTGCATGTATAGAAATGATGTGGCTCTTTCGAAATGACAAAGAGTAGTATTCATATTTTCACACAAGCCAGTGGATGACAACCAAATACAAGCAACAAGAAGCTATGGTGGAATTAATTTGCATTTTTACTTAGTAGAATGCAATTCTCAAATAGAATGCAAGCATGTGATGCCGATAATCAGGCATAAAGCGTCCATAAGTATCAAAGCAAATAAAATGAAAGCATAACATATGGGCGTATGAATTTTTCCTAGAAGAGGAGGTCAGCCCTAGAATAGGAAACCATGCCTTAAACAAGGTTTTTATTCACCATCGAAGTCTTTTCATCCTTCATCACAGGGAGACACCTTGGGGGAGTTTTCACCTGATTTTCATTAGCCTCTTCATTTTCTTCTTCATCCATATCAATATTTTCATGGGGCATATTCCATATCATATTCTTGTGACGTTGTGCCATTGTAGGCAACAATTTCTCTTTGGGCTCATCAATGCCACGTGCATGCAACCATCTAGGTTTATGGACGGGTGAAACTCATTCTTTTGTAGGTTGCGATGCATCATTTGAAGACTACTTGATTGCTGAATGGCTCTTTGGGATAAATTTAGATCTGAGATTCAAATCTCTCTACCTTTTCCTTTACTTTTTTGAGCTCTTCTGAGACACCCTGATAGTGGTAGTACGTTTCCTTGAATCAGCATCTCCATCTGTTCAAGGTGCTCTTCAATGTTAGCCATTCTATTTAAACATATTGTGCTCTTTGCCTTGGCCCAATATGACCAAATATTATCTCTGCTGCCACCATGCTGATTAAAGAGGTCCTTATCTTCATCTAAGCCATAAGAGTATGGATATGATGTTGCAATCCTCTGGTGACATGAAGAGTGAAGACAAATGGTTTTGAAGGTGTCAAGCCGATGAGAGAAACATGTTAGCATTGCTCCTTTTACTGTAGCTCCTTATTTGCCACACGTAAGCCTCCATACACCCTTACTTTTCAGCAGTTCAACCATTTGCTGTTCCCAGCTGGCACTGTTGTCCCCATTTTGCATAGAGATCCGTGTTTCTGGATCCATTTTAATCTGAATGGGAATTTGAAAAGGTGTCTTAAATCCTTCTAACACCTGCCCTACTGCATGGAGCTCTTTCCAAGCTTTCTGAAATAAGGATTTTAAACCTTTCCAAAAGCCACATTATTGATAAGAAATGACCTTGAACCAACTCACAAAACAGCTCAATAACATGTCTATTTTATTTTACCAAAAAAAATAGTGACAATGCTAAAAACTAAACTTTATACATGTTGAATGATGCAGACTAGGTGCACTTAAATAGGAATGTGCAATACCTGAGGTGTCAAGAGACGCACCAAGTTAACCTTACATCACATTGGAGTTACTGTCAGTCCATGGGACTTATGGCTAATCATTCAAACTTAGCTTACTCTTACTCAACCTAGATGAGATTCAGTTACAACAACAACTAACTCAAGTCTTTGATAGTTAACTAAACTATCAAAATAACTAGGGTTTATTTAATGATCTTAATATCTAAAATATTTATTTATTATAAACTTTAGACACATTATTAATCTATGGTTAATTGAATTTAATACACCAACATCCTGCGGCTAAAGTAACTTGGAGAATGAGGGGAAGGAAAAACAGACCACAGATCATCCCCTTGTAAGAATTGCATCTTTCGCTCCAAACAAATGAGATGAAGGGCAATAGTCTTTGATGTTGATCCAAAAAGAAGCTTGACATGGCTGATGTCCAAGTTGAAGTGATTTGATGAAGTTCCCAGGCCAAGGCACATGTGCCAAAACCCTCATAATCTCTCTCTTTCAAACAAGATGAAGGGCAATAGTCTTTGATGTTGTTCCAAAAAGAAGCATGACATGGCTGATGTCCAAGTTGAAGTGATTTAATGAAGTTCCCAGGCCAAGGCACATTTGTCAAAACCCTCATAATCTCTCTCAATCAAAGAGTGTCATAAATCCAGACAGGTGCTCCAAAGATGAAGCAAACTCTACAAGCCATATAAAGCTGGTAGGAGACAAGTGACAAAAGATGCTCAAGTCGAGAGTAGTGGTCACAGAAAGGTCAAAACACTTGGAAGTGTTCCAACAAGAAATAGATATGGGTCAAACCGACAAACCATAGATAACAATCGATGTCACTTAATTGTCTAAATCCCAAAGTCAACATGCATACAAAGAAAGCATCATAAGCTATGGGCAAGATCACTATTAAAATTGCTGGTACAATGGGACCCAAGTCTATCATGCTATCAACTATGGAGAAGGAACTTCTTACAATGCTTGAAAAAAAAACAGAGAGAGCATTGGCTTTCTTGTCATGAGGAGAGAAAAGCGCAGAGATCCCAGTGTTGTTTTTCTTCATGGCTTTCATTCAAAGCTTCCATTTTCTTCCTACAATGGGACATAATGTGTACATCTCTACCACAAAAGGTGAAAATATTCTTTATTATGTTGGGTTCCGCTGAAGACGAGAAGTAGGACCTGACTTGTTGTCTTTCTGTTGTTTGGCTCCTCTGTTCTGCTTCAGATTCGAATTGGAATCGTTGCCTGGCTTTGCACCCAAGGCTGGTTCATGGACCCAGGTTTCAACAATGGCACCAATGTGTAACAATTTATATTGCTCGGGCTAGCTGCACAGAAAAATTATCAAAAGAAGGAATTGCATAGTTGGCATCAAGTGCATCTTCGGTAGAGACAAAAATAGAAAAGGGTCCTCTCAGCTTGAAAAGAATGGCGAGTATCATTTGGTCATTGGCCTTCATAATGCTATAATTTGAGCGCTGTAGACAGGGCTGCTTGAACTTGAAGATACCGTATTCTATGCGAGGAAAGTTGCATGTATCAAGGGCAATCAACCGATTTCCCAAATGATGAGTTCAAATTGGGTTGATCTTTCCAAACAAGGTCTCAAACTTCTGCCAAGCTTTTTAAGCAGTGTCAATGTTTGGAAGTTGAAATATCAAATCTTTAGATATAGACGTGGAAATAAAGTTCCTTGGCCTCATCATTATGGTTGAACCACTCAGTCTTTGATTTGGGTTAAGGGGTTCTGCTTTTGTGCTAGTTGTTATATGCTATAGTCCCTTGCTCTGAAGTAGGTGTCCCATATAGGATTTCCAGGAGTGAAAATTTGAACTATTTAGCTTTACATCACTATTGAGTGTTGTTGGCCATCACATTCAAAGTGCCTCAACAAGGGAGGATGGAGGCGGGGGAGGATCACACTCAATCAACAAAAGGGCATTTAGGCACTTGTCTGTTAAGATGAGGAGTTGAGGGATTCCCTCATGAATGACTTGACGGACTAGGTGTGAGCCGTAGCAAACCACTTGACTGACGAAAGGGCCTTTAGATACTCAACCGATGATATGAGGTTGAGGAGATCAAGTGCCTTCATGATCTTGACTGCCTCTGGGGTTTAGTCCACAGCCCTTAGGTGCTTGATCGACGTTAGGGCCTCATTGAATGAAAGGAGGCTATAAAGGAAGCTTGACCTTCCAATCAGAAACTACACACAGATAATGGTGGTTTTAAAAAAAGGGGTGTAATAAGGCACCTGTATGATCAAAATATGGCCAAAATAAGTTTCTAGTTTGAGGATGATACAACTAAGGTCTGAAAAATAGAAAAATTACAGTTGTTGCAAGAAAAATATCCAGAAACTAATTACATTGCCATGTAGCGTACAAACAGTTCGAGGATCTCAAAACAAAAGCAACACTCAAATTTGTGATAGGATATTCAAGATATCACCTTTTGAAGGTGGGGCTCCAAAATCAGATGCCCAACACTGGCAGTTTGAACTCTGTCAATGCAAAGTGGTATTCTACTGTTAAAAAATCTGACTTGGCGCTGATATGCCTGTAAAAAATGCTGACCGTAAAAAAGCCAGTTGTCTTTGTGGTGAGGTTTGACCACCTGTCAGACCGTGCCCCATCCACCAGTCTTCATCTTGGCCAAAACAAATGTCATGTGTACATTGAGTGACTACAACTGGGGTCAACAATCGGGTGATGTGTTGGGTACAGATTGGTCTGCAAGGAAGGCCAAGCCACAGAGCTATGCATGGCATGGCCAAATCTACACAAAAAGAAGTTGCCATATCTAAAAAAAAATGCAACCGTGGTCTGTGTCTTAAAATGACTGGAGCTTGAAGTGACGACACCAGGTGTAGAGTAACAAGGGCACTGGTTATGGCAGGATATATAGTCTGATCCTAACTGAGAATAGTGAAACTTGCTGGCCATGACAGAATATGCAGTCTTTGGCTGAATGATAAGGAGGCTACAGTTGGTGCACAACAATGGTGCCAAATCTCTTAGATCTAGAAGGTATTGATGAGCTGGGAACGGGCTACCATAAGAAGGTAGTTGCTTAAGTACCATGCCTATGACATATTTAATTGTTTGAATGACATTTAAAAAGACACGCGTTGAAGAATTGTAGTAGTTATAAGTTTCACGATTACAGATCATTGGTCTTAATCAACATCTTAGAAACATATGATGATACACCTACCTAACTTCAGTGCCCTTATGTTGGTTTTAGGGACATCTAAATTCCTAATGTTGACTTTCCGAAAAGCTGAAAAGTATTCCTTTCCTCGTACTGCTTTCCCCTTTGCCACTTCTGCAGTAGTTTACCTTGTTAAGAAATTAATCTGAAGTTGGATCATGCATATCATCAAAATCAGTTGGTGGAGTTAATTGTTTGTTAATGAGACTAGAGAAGTGTTTGTGACAGTTTGACCTCATTCGATGCAGGTTTGGTGCAGAGGAAAAAACAATATTGGGAAACATCCAAAGTGGTTGTAGATTTCATATTTGGTTTCCTCTTGAAACTTTAAACACTTGGAAAAAAAGGCACCTGATTTCAAGTTCGTATGCAAAAGTTATGGCCTCCGAAAAAAAGGCACCTGATTTCAAGTTCGTATGCAAAAGTTATGGCCTCCGCAAGTTGCAGGGCTTTTTGGTGTATGAAAGTGCTGGTTATTAAGGGGTTGTTTTGCAACCACTGGTTTATTCAGAGGTGGTTTTGCAACCGCTGGTTTACTTGGGCATTTTCACAACCACTGAGGTGGTTTTCCCTGTTTTAAGCAGTGGTGTCGCCACAATGCAATGCACACGAAAAGTAAAGGACAGATAGATGGTTAATCTTCAGATTCATGACTTTTGGGCTTCTTGCAACTTTATAAATGAACCTATGGAGGGTTAGGTCTGGTTGTGAGAGTGAAGGAGACTACACAACTGAGATGGTTGAGGGCAGCAATTGAGTTAGCTGAAGAACCTGGTGATCCACAGTAGATTGCAGAGAGCATTTGCAAGTGTAGGATGCTATTAATTGATGTTGGTGTCCTTGAAGGCCTGAAGAAGGTAGTAAGCTCTTAAAATGACAAAGAAGATAGCAAAGATGAGGAAGCATGGCTTCACTCTTCCAGAGTTTTCACTTGTTGGGTTTCTCGAGTGTAATTTCTTGTGTATGTCTCTGTTTTTTTGGCGTGTTTGATCATCATTTGCATATTTTTCTTTCTTGGAACTAATTCACTATCTCAAACACTTAAGAGAGCAGAGGAAATCAATTGAAGGTATGCGCACAGGCATAACACTTGGTCATGACAGCAGATAGAAATTTAATCCATTTTCTCATGAAGTTTGAGAACAACATATTATTCATGTGGTACTGTTTTGTGGGTTTAAGAAGAATCACATGTTTTGTAGTAGCAAGGTTGGAGTATGAAACATGATATGCAATCTATGTAGCATGAATGAGAGCTTGTATGGAATTGCAAGATGAAATGTGATGTAGATGGCAGTCTTAGCATTCTAGAAAGCATCGAATTTTAGCATTTTAGTGTTGTTTCAATACCATATAACTTGGGAACAACTTAAAAAGAAAGTAAATACGTATTCACGAGTTGGACGATGGAGTTTCCATGTTGATTATGGATCATAAATGTTTTGCTTAGGTTAAAAAATGTACATTTAGGTTGTCTACATTGATACCTTGCCAAGGCTAGACATTGTTTATGTGCAGAGCGGCAGTAGTTATCAAGGCCTTGTGACAGAAAAAGCGCATTATGTACTCCATTGTTCATGTGTGGAGGGGCTGTAGTTTTCAAGGCCTTGTAGAAACACATTTTTTATTTACAGGAAGAGGTGTGATTATTAATGTGCTTTAAGATATATTTGAAAGGTTTCTTTAACTCGAAAATATTTCTGCCTCACTTCTAATCCATACTTTTGAACCTTTTGCCTCTCGAGACTGCATGAACTGGAAACAACTTAAAGCTTTTAGCATGGATGCACCAAAAGTATGTGATAAAGCACAGTCTAGACTTTGTTGATTACCTTCTGAAAATGTCCTAGATTCCTGATTAAAAGCTAATTCCAAGTTCAGACAAATCTTAATACATTGTTAAAGAGGATATTACAGCTCATGAAGGAAGTCATAGTTTGAAGTACAAGGCACTCATCTTATGAACTTCTTGCGAGCTGCAGAAACTGATGTTTGATAAATCACTTGTCAAGAACTTTGAGAAATCGAAATTCACTTGCTTCAAGGATCTTGAACTTTCTGTGATTATGGATGTGGAATGATTGTAATTCAGGAACAACTTTCTCTCATTTATGTAGCTGTTAAAATTGATGTAATGGTAATATTGTGTTATTAATAATGAGAGGCAACAGAAACAAGGCAGAAAAATATTGGTTGTGCTATTCCTTAGAGAGTTGTTAGTGTTGACAATCCTTCCACAAGTCGGATTGTCTTTTGCCATTTAGAAAGTTCACGTCTCTAGCCTAGGAAAGAAGAATACATTGTTTCTTGGTAGGGGCCTTTGCTACAAAAGGATGAACCAGTTCAAGGAATGCAAAGCTTTTGCAAAGCTTCTTTGGACATTTTATCCGAAGAAATTCACAAGGAAAGAGACCAAAGGTTGAAGACACTCCTCCTTAAGCTTGAACCAAAAATTGGTTCAACGTCGGGGTTCAATGACATGATCTTTCCAAAAACATTGAACCGTTGAACCATGCTGGTTCAATCGGTTGGTTCAACCATTCAGGGTCAAGCGATTGGTTCAACCATTTTGGTTCAAATGCTTGATTAAAAATCATCCAATCTCTCTCTTGGTTAGACCAGACTCTGCCATTGGTGAGTTGTGTAACCTCTTCAATCAATAGAAGGACTGTACTTTCAGATTTCAAGTGCTGGCATAGTGTATATTTCTTCAGCAATTTGCACAAGTGGTAGATTTCTCTCCCTTCACAAATTCTGATTCATACCTAGTTGCTAGATTATCCTTATGCAGGTTATGTTAAGTGTTCTTTATTGTCTTTTGCTGAAGCTGTAAGTGGATGTTATGTGGCTGCAAAGTGTCTTTTATCAGACCTCTCTCCATCATTTTTCCTCAGGTTTTAGTCATTGGATCGAACCTCTCCATGAAATATTTATGCATAAGTGATTGATTGAAGTCTAAGGTCTTCCTTTTCCCTTGATTGTTCAGTGTTCAAGGTTCTAAGTTGAGTGGATCAAACTTCTGGTGTATCACCTCCTTTTAGGTAGGATTTCCCCTTTAAGTTTTCTTCTCCCTTTTCCATGGTAGTCCGCAGCGTGGAGTAGGGATCCTCATCGATACATCATATAGGAACCAGCTTTCTCTGGAGGTTCTTCTCACTGTTGAGGCACCCACCCTCGTGAGAAGATCTCATTGTTTTAGCTGGATAGAGGACTGACCATTTCACGCACGTCTTCGAATCAGGGCGTAGCTCCGGGTTGACAACAGTTAGCATATTAGAGCTTCACCAAACCATAGGTGAAATGAGGCCAAGGTATATAAAATAGGAAATAAATGGCTCCCTGGAAGACAGCAGTATATAGAGATCCCTGAACTGTCTTTGAGAATAAATTATTTGTGTGGAGGGGCAGTAGTTATCAATGTCTTTGGACAGTAGAACTACATTTTTTATTTACTATAAGAGGTGAGATTATTAATATGTTTAAATATTTTCATTTGACAGGTTACTTTAACTGGAAACTGGAAAGTCTTTCTGCCTCACTTCTAATCCAGACGTTTGATCCTCATGCCCCTTCATTATATCCAAAACTGCATGAACTGGAAAAAACTTAAATATTTTAGCGTGGACGAAGCAAAAGTATGTGATAAAGCACAATCTAGACTTTGTTGATTACCTTCTGAAAATGCCCTAGTTTCCTGATTGTAAATTGATGCCAAGTTCATACAAATCTTAATACATTGTTAAAGGGGATATCACAGCTTATGAAAGAAGTCTTAGTTTGGAGTACAATGTGCTTGTCTTATAAACTTATTGTGAACCTGAGAAATTGATGTTTGATCAATCCCTAATCAAAAACTTTGAGGAAATGGAATTCACTTGCATCAAGGATCTTGAATTTTCCATGATTGTGAATTTCAAATCAAAGTAATTCAGGAACTACTGCCTCTCATTTATGTATTTATAAGAATTGATGTAATGGTAATATTCTGTTATCAATAACGAGAGGCAACAGAAACAAGGCAGAAAAAATTGGTTGTGCTTCTCCTTAGGGAGTTGTTAGCATTCTATAGCATCACCGAGCCATATGTGAAACGAGGCCAAGTTATATACAATAGGAAATAAAAGGCTCACTGGAAGACGGTAACATACAGAGAGATCCCTGGAACTGTCATTGAGAAGCCATTCTTTCAATATATTTTTCTATATGTAGTTCAACTTTGTAGTCTAATTGCTTTTCATATTATGTGGGCTTCCTACTTTTCTTGTGAGAAATGAAGAACATCATATTAGGTCTTGGAAAGTGATACATGAAAAGTTTTCTTATTCTTCAAATTGTGTGTTTAATCTATTGGTTCCTCATATGATTTCAAGTTGCTTTCAGGTTTGGGATTGTGAAAAGATTGTCCTTATAGCTAGCTGATCACTATATATTTACTGATATGATGTAAAGTTGCTCTCAGGTTTGGGATCGTGAAAAGATTGTTCTAATACCTGATCACTATATATTTACTGATGACGAGCGTGCAAATCGAAACGTGGATATATTAAGAGAATTTGCTCAGGAGCAGAATATCAAGTATTATTATGATATCAAAGATCGTAGTGACTTCAAGGTATGCCTTGCAATTCGTCTTTTGCACTTCTCAATCATCAATAAACTTTTTGAACACTAGCATGATATTTCATTTCTGAGATGGTCATAGCTTTCTATTCCTACACGGAGTAGTTTGGCCTCATTTTTTTTTGTTATGCTTTACATTCTCTCTTAGGACTTATAGACAGTACTTCCTAAAATAACAGTTATTTATTTTTGATGGCTTGGATATTTTGCTTCTATGCCTGTAGGCAAATCCAGATTATAAAGGAGTTTGCCATATTGCTCTTGCTCAAGAAGGCCATTGCAAACCTGGCGAGGTACTTTTATGTTAAGTTTACATTCAAGTCTCTGTGTTGTTATATGGTCTCCAAGCCTACAAGAAAAATTATTCATGCCTTCTTCTTTTAGGTTCTCTTTGGGACAGATTCGCACACATGCACCGCAGGTGCATTTGGGCAGTTTGCAACTGGAATTGGAAACACTGATGCAGGATTTATATTGGGCACCGGAAAATTATTAGTAAAGGTAGTTTCTTCCACAAGCATTGCATGCATTTCTTGGAGTGACAGTTCTCATGGATTTTTCAGAAACTTGATTTGATCATTTTCTTTTGGTGGAGCTCCAGTTTCTTTCACCAACGCAATCTGATCCAAACATATATACTCAAAAATATTCAGCATTCGTTGTTTCCAAATATATAATTCTTCCTGAAAAACTTTTGGGTACCCTTCCAACATATGTGAGATAAACTAGCTATTTTTTGTTGAATCTCGCAAATTTCTGCTGAATTTGCCTGAGATTGACTGCTCTACAAATTCTTGATGTACAGAGTTCTGACATACAATATGTATTTTAGACGTACTTTACATATTTATGCCCTACGGATTAGGAGCAACTTTAACTGCTTCTGCTGTATGGATTTTGCTGATCCTTTCTGTTGAACTACATGTGATTGAGCATTCCCTCGGTCTATCACTGATCTGAGATATGAGCAGGCCCCAGGCTTTCATCCGCTACTACTTGGCTTCTAGTTTCTACCAATCATGGCTTTGATACCATATTAAGAAAACCAAACACATAGAAAAACTGAGCAATAACACTAGAAGAATTTGAAAGAGAAAGATACATCTTTTGTATATTATTGAAATTTGAGAGAGCAATTGTCTCTTTATAAGAAGGAAAACAACACAAACCATAATTCTAAGATGGCAAAAACCCTAACCCTAAAATGCCTTAATGAATATTAAGTCATTATTACCTGTGTCGCAGAAAACACTCTCCACCCCTCCCTGTTTCCTGTCTGGAAATGTTTCTGGTATGAAAATGCCCCATAAATGCTAGGGAAATGTACTAGAAACAGCCCAAAAATGCCTGGAAATGCCCCAGACATTTCCGGGAAGTGTCCAGACATTTCTGGGCATTTCCCTGCGTTTCCATGGGATTCCAGTAGAAAAAAAGGTCAAAAGTCAACAAAAAATTAAAAAAAAGATATAAAATAAACATTAAAGTATAAGTTTACATTTTAGATAGGGACATCTAGTTTCTTATACTCTTAAGCTATATTATATATATATATATATACTTTCAGGATGTTTGAGAGTGGTTTTAGACCTCTAGGAGCTATAATGCCAACACTAGGTTTTAGAGGATCCTATCATTTTTCAGACTTAGTCAGATATCAGGGTTTCATGATTTTCAGACTAGTATGAGAACATCTCTTGCAAAGTGCAATGAGCTGATCCCACCCCATTCCCGGTGCACCTATTAAGGCATGCACTCAGAAGCTTTGATGCACTGGGGAGCCCCTACAAACTAGATGATTTATAGTCTGTAAATGATAAAGTTGAAAAATAGTGGGAGTGACATGATTTTGAGACAATCTAGATGATTTATTCTAGATTTGAATGTACATTTCGTCTTTGAAGTAATGGATGAATGAATACTATATGTTTTTAAGAGTTTTTTCTTTTATAGACTAAAAATGAGTATTATGCATTGCTTATATATATATATATATATATATATATATATATTGTATGGGTGTTTCCATGATGTTTCCAAATCAAGGGTTTTTAAAAATCCATGTTTCTGCATTCCGTACCCATTTCCGTACCCGTACCCGTTTCCAAACAACGTACATTATTACATTACTTCATTAAACTTAAACCAAGTCAATAATGTGACTTTATTATTAAGCCTATCACTAAGCCTTATATGACCATCATAACTCTAATAAATAGGGCCCTCCTTCCAACAACCTATGCAAGTATCTCCAGACGCAGACTTCAATCCTCTTTAACTTGCACAAGGGAAGATTTTGTTCCTTGTATTACTTGGTGATCAGAACGAGCTACAATTTACAGAATAAAAAATCCTATTATCAGCTAGCCTTTTTCGCCTCTTAGATTTCCATATTCATTATGTAAGAAAGAGGGAGAAGGAAAGGCGATTGAGGAACCGATTATGTTTTTTTATTTTCTAATGACTCACTAACACATTTGTTACATTGTAACCATTATGTACAATATGACATTAGAATATCATGCTTTGTACACAGTCATGTTGACAACATCATAGAACAAATATGATAATGTTACATCTGATTGAGGATGAAATCAATCTTTTCCAACGTTCCAATTAACTTCAGTGCCTTAAGGAATCAGTTTTTTCATTTTGTCTCTGCGACTATCAAAATTGCTGCTTCTGCACTCATATTTGTACTGGTAAGTTGCAACTCATAACATTAGTTATGATCAGAGCCAATACGTGGTTAGGTGACACAATCCAATGATGGGAGGTTGATTAGACGTATCCAATGATGAAGGTTGATAAAACATGTGTAAAACATCTTGTTTATGCTCTCAGAATGATGAAACAGTCTTCAGGTTGGCTGCTATTTAATTTTTCTGTACAGTCCTGTATACATAGCTGCAACTTTGAAACAACTCTGAAAATCCATGTGAGAAGGATTAAAACTATGAAACTTATAATCAAGACATATCTCTGAAGTGTTACAGGTGCTGCCCAAGGCCTGATCAATAATGGAGTCCAAGTATTTTCACTGATGGTCCCTGGAACCTTGATTATGCAAAAGATGTGAAACAGGATATATGAGTAATCGAATCACTCTCAAAACACGTCAAGTGAAACTTGACATGGAAGTTGTTTTGATCATCAAGAACATGAACATGTCATCACCGTCCAAAACATCCTCTTGATTTGCTTAAATCTGAATTTTCATGTACATTATTCTCTTCCTGCACACCATGCTTTACCAAGTTGAAGCTCTGAAGCTTTGAATTTTGGGTTTCCTCAGAAATAAAAAGTTAGAGATAAGTATACGATTCATCCTAAGCATAATTAACCTACCTATTCCCTCAGGATCACTTGCAAAACAAAATTATATCGGTGAATAAAAATGAAGGATGATAGCAAACAATGTCACAATGGGTAAAACATGGATCAGGAAAGTAAATGGTGAAAAAATCAGACAAATAACAGAAAATACTGATGAATTAATGGTGGCAAATATTTACTCATAACATGCTATCGTTCAAGAGCAAATTGCAATGTCGCCTATAGGTTGTGACCTGTATGTCAACAGGGAAGTCAGAATCTCCCACTGTGATTCATTATACATTAATAATTTTAAATTGTATTCAATTTTCTTAACTAGTCTTTGCATTCAAAGCTGCAGGTATGATTATTACCACTGTTGGGTTGTTTCCTTTAACATACACAACATCTCTAAGTGTCTTGCGATTTAAATGCAAATATATAACAGGGAAAAATACTTACACAACAACTTAATGCGGTCATTGAATTCCACTGCTACTCTTGTACGCGAGGTTATTTCAAAATTCAACGATTTTTTTTTTACTGAGAAAAGCATAAATTTGAAGAACCCCCAAGTATGATTATCTATTTATAAAACAATATGGGAGAAGTAGTTAAAATCCCACTTCTAACTGGTTTTAGTCCACAGTCCAGTTGTGGCTGTTGATTTGCATTGTACGGCCTAGATGAAGCCATGTCCTCCACTGCTTCAGAATCCTGTTTTGTTTGTTGGTGAGTCTGGGGTTCTGGCCTGCAATGCAAATATAAAGCTTTATTGCTCACCCCATTGGTTCTTTTGGTCCTGGGTGTATTTTTGTTTGGAAATTGTTCAAATCTGCTTGTTTAAGAATTTCTCTTGTGGGTCTTGATGGGGCCTGTCCGGGCATTGCTGAGTTCATGTTGAGGTCCAGGACTTCTTACGTCACTACAAAAATCATTGTTTGGTTGCCTTGCTTCCAGACATCCAGAGCCCTGGGTACATTGGCTGAATCGTTTGTCCTATCCTCCGGGTCATTTAAGTGGGCTTGGGATTCTGGGTTTATAAAGACCCTTTGTCAATTCATTTGACCTGTTGCCTGACAGATTTTTTAAATGTCAGGTAGCTTCAAATGTTAATTTTAATTTTTATTCTCATTTCTTCTGGGGTTTTGGGCGTTTATGCAAATGTGGTGGTGATCCCTATTGTTGGACTGTCGCCTGATGTCGCAAGTGCTGGGATGAGTGATTGCCCTACTTACAGACATCCAGAGCCCTGGATGCATTGGCTGAATTTTTGGTCCGATCCTCCGGGTCTTCTAAGTTTCCCGGGATTCTGGGTTTATAAAGACTCATTGTCACTTCATTTTTCCTGTCGACTGACAGATTTTTGAAATGTTAGGCAGCTTCAAAGGTTCATTTTATTTTCTTTTCTATCTGGAGTTTTGGGGTTCATGGCGATGGGCTCCTTTGTTGGACTGTGGCCTGATATTCCAAGTGCTGGAATTATCAGACGAGGTTTTCAGAAGACAGTGATATTCTCTATCATTGGTTGTTGTCTGTGTTCCAGGATAGTGGGACCCTGGAACACCTAGCAACATTTTAAGTTTTTGCTTCTTTTTATTTAGGCTTCCAGACTTTTGGTGATCATTGGAGCCTATATCATGTTCTCCGATTTCACTGGGGATCTCAGATTCCAGGAGTCTTCATAAAAGGGCCTATAAAATATTTAAACAGTTGTTTAATTTTTTATATCTACATTTCTGGACCTTTGCTAGCCTTATAACACTTCAAATGTGCTTTAGTGTCTCTCGGACTCCTGGACCCATGAACACAAAATAAAATGAGTTTAAACAAGTTTTGACACTTTTAACACTTCAAATGCGCTTCAGTGTCTCTCGGATTCCTGAACCTATGAATACATAATAAAATGAGTTTAAACAAGTTTTGACACTTGGAAACTTTTGTTTTATATCCAGGCATTGGAGATTTTAAATGATGCTGCGACAAAGCTTTAACATCTGGTTGTCATGCAAATTTCTTTCTATAAGTTTATGCTTGTATGTTTAACAGAGTTCGATCAGAATATGGATCAACCTCCAAAAGAGACCAATATACATTTCTGAATTCATTATCAGTCATGTGCAATGTTTGAGATGGATATTTCTTTAAAGAGAGCAGATTTGTTTTTGACACTTTCAATGTTTGAGATGGATATTTCTTTAAGGAGAGCAGTTTTTTTTTTTTTTTCTAAACTACATCATAGAAGATGGCGATGATCCAAAATAAGGACACAATTGATGGGAATTGCATGTCACAATATTTAAGTGACAGGCAGTCCATGTGGAATCCTTATATCATGTCGTTTCCCTTTGACTTAATGTGTTATTTTGGCTATATATTGTCTTTTTCAGTGTACTCGCTCGTTCTGAGTCCTATATTTGTAAACAGACTGTCATGTAAACCATAACTTCTCTCTGGTGTGATTTTCCTAGTCATCCTTGTATGATTCATGGAATTTTAAGAATCAATTCATGGGCAGTGAATAATAAATTACAATATGCTTGTATTAATAGTCAGGCAAATAGACTGTTCATGATAATTAAACAAACTTCTAGAATAACCTATGAGTTGCAATACAAGTACGACCACCTAACAACATGCTAACAAAGTCTTAACAATTGACCTAACTATAATAGCTAATACCGTTTTTAATGACTAAATCAGATACAATCTAACTGATTTGGTCAGTAGATTGGTAATATGGTTATGTCTAAACATGATGGTAACATGTTTACCATAACTTCTCTCTTGTGTGATTTTCCTAGTGATCCTTGTATGATTCATGGAATTTTAAGAATTAATTCATGGGCAGTGAATAATAAATTACAATATGCTTGTATTAATAGTCAGGCAAATGGACCATTCATGATAATTAAACAAACTTCTAAAATAACCTATGGGTTGCAATACAAGTACGACCACCTAACAACATGCTAACAAAGTCTAACACTTGATTTAACTATAATATCTAATACCCTTTTTAATGACTAAATCAGATACAATCTAACTGATTTGGTCATTAGATTGGTAATATGGTTATGTCCAAACATGATGGTAATCAATTTGTAACATTGCTGTTAATGCAACGAACATCGGCATGTTTCCCTATGGACACCATTCTATATCAACAGAATGTATGGGTAACCAGCTGTTGAAATTGCTGAGTAAACTAGGAATTGGTGTTGAATATTGGGTTCAATTAGTTGTGACTCCATGTGCAATTTATGTTGACCTGTCTTGAATGTTTCATTTTTCAACATCTTCATGTGTTTGTTGTTGAGTGATCAATTATAACACAAACTGTAGCCTCATATTGAGGTAGCTCATCTTAATATAATTAATTGATTTTAATTCCAAGACTAAACAACAATATAGTGCTATGACATACCCGTCAAGGGTATGCTTGTGACGCTTTCCTCAACATCTGTCACCCGACGCTCTCCAACCTCGAAGTCTTCTAGGACATTTACTGCATACCATAACTAGGGTGGGATATTTGAATGCCCCAACCTCATACCATAACCATGGTGGCCTATTGAACGCTTGGAGGTACACCTTTAACAACTACTCTGCTGTGGATGGGACAATCTGTCCTCAATGTTTCTACCATTCCTTTTTGTAGCATGATCATTCCCTTGGCCTCCAAAAATTTCTAGTGATGTAAGTCCCATCACTATCAACTTGAAAAGTAACACTTTTTCAAGTGCCTCTTAAATGTGTCATTTCTCAGATGTGCCTCAATTTCACAGTTGTCATTGGTTGTCACTAACCTTTACTCATCATAGAGTGCTTCCACATCAAGATCATCTCGTCACTTGAACACTTTGTCTCATGCACCTTAGCCTCAGAGTATTCCTTCCACATCAAGATCATCTCGTCACTTGAACACTTTGTCTCATGCACCTTAGCCTCAGAGTATTCTCCTTGGCTTCCTGACATTGACCCATATTATCCATTTCAATGTATGAGATGCTTTCATCTTTCCGCCACCCATGGTCAATTTACCATTTTCCAAGCAATTTATTACATGCTTGTAGGGACATGACTTTGTTTGCCAGGAAAATATGTCCATCAATCCTAACTGTCTATGTTGTAGACAACTTGATGTTGGTATACAACTTCAGAGATCTGCAATAAGTTGCAATCATGTGGCAAACTTTAGATCAAGCACATTTTGCCGTAAAATCTTTGAAACATGGCTCTACAATCAAGCGCATTCTCCAAAATTGCCCGTATTCCCATTCGGGTTTTATTTGGCCTCTTCAAATGTGCTAGGATCAAATACCTGCAGAATAGCAGAAGCAAGAGCAAATTTTACATGCTCACCATCTTGCACCATTTGTTTTCACAAAGTCTTAAGGCCTTTCAACATAGTCTGGAACATGGCCTTTTTTAAGCACACAATACTCCGTCTCTTTGTAGGCATTTTTTCTTTTCTCACATCTGCTGACAATGAGCAGATTCCTTTCTTTTTCTGGCCTTCTCTTGCCTAGCCATCAGCCACCCTGACTGTCTTTTCAATATGCTGCTCAGCCTCTTCATGGGACTTTATACAGACCTTTTTAACTTCACTGTTACTTACAGCAGCATATGTCTGTCATGACTTTCACTGCCTTTTACAGCTGTCCATGGCCATTTACAGCCTCATTTTCAGCTTACTGCCTTTTACAGTGGTCTTCAACAAAACTCTCACGTTTTGTTGGCACTCAAAAACTTATTTTTACAGCTTTTTAACATGTCTGTATTTTCTTGATGAGCCTCTTTGCCTGGCATGATCATTTCCCAGCCATGTGAAGACATTATCTCAGATCCACTTCTACGGCCTCGGGCAAATGTTTGCATCTTCTGACAGGTTTCTCTGCCTCCAACTGCAACTGGCAGCCTTTTCTCATACAGGCTCTCACAGGCTCTTATAGCCTTACATCCACATGCACTCCAAGGCAGTTCTTACCTGCACCAAGCAACATTTGTTCTGCTTGTGTATATGTTCTCATGCTTTTCCAACCTCGCAGCTTTCTTTCTGAAACTTTTCTTATCAGCCTATTTACAGGCTTTCCACTCTTTCAGCTTTGATCTTTGTAGATCACACAAGCTGCAAATTGATCTTTCAAAAAGACCTCAAAGCCTATTCTGATACCATATAAGAATTAATTCATGGGCAGTGAATAATACAAATTAGGCCTGTATTTATAATCGGGCAATTCAATTATTCATGAGAATAAAACAAACTCATAAAATAACCTATGGGTTATAATACAAGAACAACCAGCTAACACCATGCTGACAAAGTCTAACAATAATATCTAATTGGAATGTTTCTTTTTTCACGACGAGTTTCGATCGTCTGATGAATAGAGTGTTGGACATTTAATACAAATGTCATTATGGTTATAATTTTTTTATTAGAAGGCCATATAGTGTACATGCCATATCCCTAGTTTTATTGGATTTTAAAACTACAGCTAAATTTTTAACAAGTCTCTATATGATTTTGAATTCTTTTGAGCTAATGTGTAATTGACTGGAGTGTACCAATTGCAGGTACCACCAACATTAAGATTTGTAATGGATGGAGAGATGCCGCATTACCTGCTTGCAAAGGATCTTATTTTACAGGTAAGCTCCATGTTCTTGAGCTTGCCATCTGTCAACCCTAGATTTGTGTGCTTGACATTCTTGTTCATTTCAGCGTGCTATATGCCTGGTGTTTTAGGGTTTACTGCAATCCTTATATTGATTATAAAGATTCTTGAATTGGTTCTGTTTAAATACATGAGGGTTAGAATATTGTCGCATCTGTTATTTGATCATTTACTGTTGTGATGCATTATGGGTTGCAGATTATTGGTGAAATAACTGTTTCTGGGGGAACATACCGAGCAATGGAATTTACAGGTTCCACAGTTGAAAGACTGACGGTCAGTACTCACTAAATATGGTAGTATTTGCATTTTTTTTCTGTGGAGGTTATTAAGTTTTAGAACACAATTCTTGTGGAAATTTCTGTGCATCATGATATTCCTGTTCTTGCCGTCCACATAACTGTTTTGATGATCGGTAGTAAGTTCTTCCAAGACACTGAGTTCCTTTAAACTATTTACATGCTGCATCTTGAACATTTAACAGATGGAAGATCGAATGACATTGTGCAACATGGTTGTTGAAGCGGGAGGGAAGAATGGTGTTGTTGCTGCTGATCAGATAACTTTTGACTATCTTGAGGTATTGTAATATGTAAAATGTTAAACTGTATCTCATTACAGTTGATTTAAAAGGACCTCTATACTTGTAAAATGTAAAAATGCAGCTTGTTTTTGTTTAATTTACAGAGCGTGCATTTTTTGCAAATGTCATTTTGCCATATAAGAAAAAGTAATTTAACTGTCCAATGCTGTGCAGGGAAAAGCAACATCTAGTTTTGAACCACTTTACAGTGATGAAGCAGCCAGGTACAAAGATCAAATTACTTCATTTCTTCCTATTACAATGGCATTAGTAGCCCACAATACCGTTCAGGTTAAAGTCTCAATTGGGGCAGATTGAACACATCATCTGTAAAGTGAAATATGTTCTTTCTATCAGTATCATCAGCTATAAATGAAAATGTTGTTTGAACTAGATTTCTGTAAGGTGATAGTTACTTTCATATTAACATGAACTTGTCTCTGTGAACCTGGAGCATTTATTGCTTAATTATTGGCATGTGAAAATAACATTGCATGAGTAATTGTAGTTTTGTACAGTGATTTGTGAACCATTGAATTGGATATTGTATGGAAAATTAGCATCATAGGATTCGGACTAGGTGATGATAAGGTTACAATCAATGTAAAACAAATTAAAGAAGCACCTTAAAATATTCTAAAGATAATGACAAATTTAAATTTGCACCCTTTAAGGCTAGTAATAAATCTTCTGAAGCCACACCTATGGAGTATGTTTCCTCCTTTTTCTTCATTCATTTTTGAATTCTACCCATGTCTAGGGGTATTAGAGATGTTTACGCATTGTGGAATATTGTCACTGAAATCTGAAGATGCATATGCTGGGGTTAGGGTACACATCTGGGAGATTGGTATGCATCTTGGATGTGGAGACCTACAGGAGATCGGTATCAGGAGACATTTTTAGCAGGCAAGTGGTGTCTCCTGACATCTCCTCTTGCCTTGGTGGATGCTCTGCTACCGATACTAAAGCAAAGCAAAAACAAGAATTTAATTAGATTCCCTTAACTTAATTAAATTCCCTTAAGCTGAGAAAAGTCAAAAGAACTGAACCAAGACATTTCTTGCTCATTCAAGCAAAGAAATTAGCAGGAAATTTCAAGAAGATGAAAAATTTGTCCGTAAGATTTTGGAAAAAAAGAGAGCAAGATTTTAATAAAATTTCAGGTTGAGGCAACATTTTACAAGGAAAATAATAATACAGTGGAGGACAGCTGAGAGGAACAACCCCCTTTTTTATGAGCAAATATTTATGGCAGTTATTTTTTATTTGTAATATTTTTAAATATTTATATGTTTATAAATCAGACATACCCTGTACCTACGTACCCCTGTACCTTGTACCCATCCTTGTACCCATATCCACACTAACATCTGTTCGTGATTATAAATATTGTGAATGAGAAATATGACCTAAGCATAATTACACGACTCTAATTTGGGAGCGATTCAACAAACCAGAGAATAAGAGCTGACTTGACACTTAGTATAAACTTGCAAAGACTCAATAATTAAAAGAGTTGGATAAGTACTGCCTCAGACCACCTAAATCAAACTAATTAGTAAGTTTCATGATCAGTATTAATGCCAATTTTGTAATTAGTCTGAAACTCGAGGAAAATGCCAGAGTGCCACCCCTTTAATGCTTGTTTTCTTGGAGAGTAGAGTCAAAATCGGAGTACTTGATGACTTGGAAATAGTATTGTGAGCGTGCATCAAGGGGGTCGGAAGGGACAGCCAAAATTATATTCAAACAGCATGGTAAAGATGGGAAAAGAACCAAAATAGGTCAATGGGACTCAAAAAATAAAATCAGTTATTAAAAAGAAGTATTAGGGCAAAAAGATTGCAGGTTATGAAAAACTACACAGAAGATACAAAAATAAAGGTGAGGGGGGGAAACCTGAAGTGGTCAAGCCTCGAGCCTTACAACATAATACAAACATAAATGGCCTTGTTGATGGCCGTTCAAAGTAGAATCATGAAAATTTCCGAAAATCTATTTTTAAGTTTTTGATACATTGTCATTTTCTGCATTTTCAAGGCCCTTTGGTGCAGAATTTGGATTATAAACTTTGGTCAGGTGCCCTACATGGTTGTGAGAGGCATGCTTGTAGAGCACTAAACAAGTCATATGATGAGCTTTCAAACACATTTTACGGTTGCAAATTCCAGTTAACAAGCTAGGATATATGACCTTGACAAGTGGCACCACTAAAATAATAATGTCATCAACCAAAATTTGGCTATTTGTCTACTTATGTATAGCTGTAAAGTAGGAAGCATGGAATGAAGAAGGTGGAGTTCCAGGGATACATCTCTCCTATAGGGATTGCTCATTTTGTATACACCAGTTTGAAATAAATTGTTGTTGTTTCTGCAATTCTGGTTTTCCTTCTATAACACTTTGAACTCCATAGTGAGTGTGGTGTTCAACGAATTGCATATGTAATTTAGATTAGTGGTATTAGAGTGCTTCTTTCAACGCTTGCATGTCCCATCACATGAGGTCAGAATACAAGCATGGTCTCGAGCCTCGTGATATTACGGATTATCATCCTTGTCACTCCAAACAACCTCATACAAAAGAGGGATTAAATGGGAGATCCTTTTCAAGATTTGCTTGATGAAGCCCTCAAGAGGCAAAGGAGGGAGATGACGATGAAGTTTGCAAATGTTCTCTCACGAGTTGTCCTTGAGGTTGCACCGAGACACCATTGCAAATGCTCTCTCACGAGTTGCCCTTGAGGTTGCATCAACACACCATCATCAAGTAAGCCCTTCAAGGTACAAGTGAATTTTCAATTTTGACATTCATCAGTTTGTGGGAAAAATTAATGTTGATGAATTGGATAATTGGCTCAACCAACTGGAATTATATTTCTCTATGAATATTTTCTTTGATAATGAAAGGATAACATTCACACTCTTGAAATTTTCTTTGCATGTCAAAAAATGGTGGGAATCATATTGTCATCAAGATGAAGATGATGGCGAGTTTAATGGTGAGTTTACTCTCAAGGAAGCATAAGACAAAATGTGGGACAATTTTGGAGAAGCTATCAGAGAAGACTACTATCTAGTAAAGAATTTTGATGACTAGTGCAAAAGTTTGCACCAATTGCACTAGGGTTGAAGACCAGATAGTGCAAGACTACAACAAATTTCAGGGCTTGTCAGCAAAACTTGGTACGCCTGACAGTGAGAGGCAAATAATCCTCAAATACTATAGTGGTTTGTGGTATTTCATCTAGGAAGAGATGGAATTTGCAAACTTCAGGACAATAGGGGAAGCCTACTGATATATAGTCGAGATTGAGGAAATATTCAGACGTAGAGGAACTAAAGATTATTCTTTGGGCGACAAGTCCAAAGAGAGGGAAGGTTGACACCAAACAAGGAAAAGATGCACTGCCGTAGAGGTAAGACGAGGCAAACATGGAAGGAAAAGCCATAGATTGACACTAACATGTGGTGCAATAACCAAAAGAGCAAGTACAACAACATAAGAGACTGTCGAGCCAATGACGAAAGCCTTTTTGCAAAGTCATGAGAGTCAGACAATATAGAAGCCTCTTTATTTGCTGCATAAATTCCATGTGTGCACAAAGAAGGGGAGTAGATCATGGATGTATATCCATACTCCACTGTCACTATTACACAAATATCGGCTCTGCCAAAAGAGGATGCAAAGTGCTTGGTCCACTCAAATGTGGGTAAATGGAAAGGTTATGCACGCCATCATAGACAATGAAATGAAAAAGGATTTGATTTGTACCAAAGCAGTCAAGAGTCTAAATCTGACAACACCTCACCCACAACCATGCTATATCGGATGGGTCAATCAGGGTACAGACATTTACGTCAGTTGACAATGTAGCATGCCCTATTCCATCAAACCATTCAAGGACAAGGTGGTTTGCGATGTGGCAGGCTTGGATGTTTGTGATATGCTTATTGGACTAATGTACATGTGAGCATGCCATGGTATGTATCTCTGAGGCTAGGCCTAGAAGTGTCATCATTGCTTTGGGTACCAATCGCTAACGGATACTAGAGGTAGCTCTTGCTAAGTCAATAGCCTTGAGGAGCTAAGTCAATAGTCTTGATCAGTGTAAAGCAATGTCGAGATTAATTAGACTAGGACCTTTGTCCTACTCATGATTAGACCTGAGGAGAACCCTATTCCATCAAACCATTCAAGGACAAGGTGGTCTGCGATGTGGCAGCCTTGGATCTTTCCAATGTGCTTTTCAGACTAATGTGTATGTGAGCGTGCCATGGTATGTATCTATGAGGCTAGGCCTAGAAGTGTCATAATTGCTTCGGGTACTAATCGCTTATGGATACTAGAGGTAGCTCCTGCTAAGTTAGTAGCCTTGATTAGTGGAAATCAATGTCGATGTGTGATTACTCAAATTAGGACCTTTGTCCTACTCATGATTAGACTCGAGGAGAATCTAAATGTTCCAACCACATGTGCCACTATAGTAGGCCTAATAATGCAACAAAAGTAGATGGATCAGATGCTCTCAAAATACTGAGATGTCTTTGCCTTGCTGAGAGGTGATACCTTTGCACTATCAAGTGAAACATTCAATTGAACTGGTCCTTGGAACCCCACTTCCAAATGGACTGTTGTACAAGCATTCAGTGCTTGAGAATTATGAGATTGGGTGTCAGGGTCAAGAACTAATTCATAAGGGCTACATTCGGCCAAGTGCTTCACCTTGTGGGAGCCCGCTTGTACTTGCTTGAGAGAAGGATGGAACATGGTGACATTGCATTGACTATCGTGCCTTGAACAAGATCATCATAAAGAACCGATACTCGTTTCCACAAGATTGATACGAAGTCAGGATATCATCAAGTGCCCATCAATCCATCAAACATCTGGAAGATCGCCTTCAAATCCAAGGAGGGCTTGTTTGAGTGGTTGGTCATGCCATTTGGTCTAATAAACACACCATTGAATGATGTCATATGACCATTCATAGATTCTTTCGTGGTTGTTTACTTGGATGACATTCTTGTCTTCGATAAGACATGGGAGGAACACATGCAACATATTCAAAAATTTCACGCCTTGCTTTAGTGTAAGCTCTACCCCAGAAGTGTTCCTTTGATATGGAAAGTATCCAATACTTGGGCTACATCATCATCAAGGACAATGTACTTGTGGACCCAGAGATTATCTAGGTCATCAAGTATTGGCCAACCCCAAAGACTCCCACAGAACTTAAAAGTTTCTTGGGACTAGCCAATTTCTACAACCTGTTTGTGCTTGGGTTCTTTGACAAAAAAGGTACAACATTAGGCATTTGCACATATGAAGCAAAGACTTTGTTCACCACTAGACCTAGTCTTATTGGATCTACAATAGTCATTTGAGATCGAGACAAATGCATTAGAGTATGTGCTCAGTGCGGTCCTCACCCAACATGGGTCACATAGTTGCATACTATAGCAAGACATTCTTAGACACAATGCACAAGCATCTGACATATGACATAGAGTTGTACGCCATTGTGCATGCATGCAATTAGTGGAAATGCTATTCTTGGAAAAGAGACCATCATACGCACAAATCATAAACCTTTGCAACTCATGTAGACCTAAGGCAACTTGTAGAGTGACCATCATCAAGGATGGCCCAACTATTTGCAACAATTCCACCTTAACATCTGACATAAGAAGGTAAGTGCCAACTGAGTTGCTGATTGTTTGAGTCGACCTTCAATTGAAACACTGGCAATGATTCTGGACTCCTATAGGAATAATACATTAGAGTGACCTAAATTGTATGAATGAGACTCTAAATTCTCTAACATATACTAGAGATCAACAACTGGGGAACATGTTTGTGAATATCATTTGCAGGAGGGGTATTCCTGCCACATGGGACACCTCTGTGTTTGTACATGCAGGAGTTAGAAAATGATTTGGGAGGCTTACTACATTCGAGTGGTAGATCGATTTGAAGTGGGGAAAACAGTAGTAGTTTTGTAAAGCTTTCTGCTGGCCAAAGCTTCGTCATGATGTCACTAGATACATTAAGTCTTGCACAACATATGAAGTGTGAAGCCAACTAATCAGAAACAAGGTCTTTAAACTCTGCCACTTCCAAAAAATCCTTGGTCTCAATGGATTTCATGTAAGGTTGCCCCACAACAAGGCACGGTCATGCTTGTGTTTTTGTGGTGGGAGATAGGTTCTCAAGGATGGAAAGTTCTAGCACCCTACAAAAAAAGGATCTCAGTAAGAGACTGCCGAACTTTTCTTCGAGCACGTGTGGGTTCATTTTAGCTTAGCTCGAAGCAACATGTTAGACAGGGACAATAGATTTATTGGGATCTTCTGGTCTACACTATGGTCCATGATGGACACAAAATCAAACAAGTCCATCGCATCCCATCCTCAGATAGATAGACAAACAGAGGTGTTCAACTACATGATTGGGCATTTTCTTTAGATGCACCATTCAAAATGTCACATGGGATGAGAGTCTTCCATATGTCCAACATAGCTCCAATCAAGCTCTTCATGGCATCACGGGCCATTGCCCATTTGAGTTATGTCTCGGATTTCAACCATTAGCCCCTATTAATGTAGCATTGCCCATTGTGTTGGAGGAAGAATCACCCTATGCTTAGAAATAAATGGATAGGGCAACCAAGTTTATCAAGCTATTTTGACATATTCAACTTAAGTTACTGCATTCAAATTCCCGGAGGATAAAATTCATAAAATATTTGTAGCTAAAATAATCCGCCATCAAATTTGTGATAAAATTTGGCTAAATAAATATTATACTTTTTTATTAGATTAACTATTCAATTTTTTTGACGAATTTCATCAAATTCCAACTAATCTAAATGATTTTTTAAGGCATGTCTAGTATTTGGTGAACTTCAATTTTTTTACATAAATTTTTTCGAATGCAGCAACATAGTTTTCAACAACAGGGTCATGAAATTCTATAGAAGACCAGTTAGAAGTACAAGCAATGTCATGATTAACATTATGTTCCCCACTAGTTCCAAGGGAGAGACAAAGTTTGGTTGCATCATCAGAAGGAGCATCTCAAAGGTCCAAAAGAGAAGCTTAGACCTTTGCAATATGGGCCATACCCCATTGTCAAACTAGTGGGCGAAAATGCACTTGAGCTCAAGTTCCCAACCTACCTTGTGTTGCATCCAATGTTTAATGTAGAGTTGCTTTGCTTGTACTTTTCACCACTCTTGACACATCAGATGTTGATGAGCAATTGCAGAGCACAAAGCTGAACCCAAAATACGTAACACCAGTGACCATTGATAGAATGGTCAAATAAATGAAGCATCAACAAATCTTGCTTTATGGGGTTGTGAAAGCAGGGACGTTAGCACGCCAAGGCAAGTGGTTCACTAGGAAACCATATTCAACAAACATTTCTATACTTGGTAGAAAATGTAGAAGCAATGGGGCCCATTGTTTCTCAAGGAGGAATGACAAATCCATATGGCCATTCAGAACAGAATTCAAAAAAACTCTGGAACTCTATTTTTTCAAATTTTGATACATCTTTTCTTATTTTGCATTTTCGGGGCCCTTCTATGTGGAATTCAGACCCTAAAATTTTCTTGGGTTCCCTACATGGTTTCCAGAGGCTTTCTTGTAGGGCACCTAATGTAGTCCGCTTGATGAGCTTTCCAATGCATATTACGGTTTCAAGTTTCGGTCAATGAGCTAGGTGATATGACCTAGGCAAGCTGCACCACTCAAATAATAATGTTATCAACCAAAAGTTGGTTATTTGTCCACTGCTGTCCACTCATTTCCACTTCCAAGGTGGATACATGTCATCTCCATTTGGGGTGACCTTTTGGTTCTTGCTCACAACCTTTCATTTACCATTTTTAGTAACTTTAAGTTTCTGCATTGTATAGATATAAAATAGACAGCATAGAATCAAGAAGGCATAATACAAGGCATATGTTTCTCTTATAGAAAGAAAGAAAGGTAAGAAATTATATTAATGTCCATAAATGACCAATAGTAGGTCAATGGGACTTGAGGATACAATAGTTAACAATAGAAAGTTCTAGGAAGAGAGAATCCTAGAAGCCAAATAAAGGAATAAAAAAAAAAAAGACAAAATAAAGATTGCCCATTTTGTATACACTGTTATTTGCAATAAATTACTGTTTTTCTGCAATTCTTGCTCTATCAAATTTAGTTCTACTTCTATAACACATTAGACTCCATAGTTAGTGTGTTGTCCATCGAATTGCATGTGTAATTCTGATTACTTAAAGAAACATGGAGGGGAAAAACCAAGCAGGAGAACAACGATGTCACATATTTGTAATAAGGCACAAGTTAGAAGAACGAAAAATATTGTAATCTATTACTGGGACAGGGTCTATGTAGGATTTGAGAATGCTTAATGGGGAATGGCAAGGGATGAGAGGACCAGGGTGGACAATTCTAGGAGGAAGCCAAGGATGACCCCTATAGCCTACCCTAACATCCAAGGTCTGTGAACCTTTTGTAACAATGAAAAACATAGTAATGTGCATCCATCTCGGCAACCTAGGTTGTGGACAAGGTAAGGCTCTTGATATTGAAACAAAGGACATCCGCTTTGCCTAGAATGAGAATGAGGGGTTGAGGTGCTTTGATAGTAACACATGAGGAGGAACATTGTATCACTTTTGTCTCCCTTTGGGTGCAAATCAACTATATATAGTGGGCGTTTAACGCCTTCGATACCTATGTTGACAAAGATGAAAATAGGAAATCATGACAGGGCACCAATGATGTTATATGTGTGTAGCAAGGCTCAAGCTGAAGAACATCATCATCTATCCCTAAAAAAGGGCCAATGTAGGATCTAATAATTCTTGTAGAGAAAAGAAGGGAACCCGTACAACAATGAAGAGAAGTGAATGCAAGCCATGGGGTAGTAAGAAACGTTTGAGGCAAACCTACCACCTACGATAAATCCATTTAGATGCAACATCGAGGTGGGCCTTATAATGCATCAATTAAACAAAATCAAGTAGATAATTCAGAAATTAAGTCTTTCCCTCGAGTTTTTGAGCATTGGAGAACATATCTCATAAGAGGCCATTCACGATTAGTGCCCATCTTACCATGTTTAATGTAAAGAGTAGGTAAGGTTCTAATTTTCTATAGCAAGATGTATCTGCATTCAAAACATCCTTTTTAATGTGGTTTGATTCCCATATTTTGAGCTAATGGTTCATGTAAACAATGATGGGACTTATTGGGTATAAAATATGTTGGTGTAAGAAGTTTCAAACAAATCTTGATTGACAATGAGAAAGCCCATTTTGAGTAAACTACAAGACTGTTCAAGGTGACAAAGTATTGTTGGTTTGATATATGCAACTATCGCATTCCAAAATAATTGTACTTTTAACTACTATGCTCATATTTCAAGGACAATTGATATTTTCTTGGGAAATAAAACATTGACTTCCTAAAAGATTAGTTATATGTTGCCATTGAGGCGATGTGGGCATCAACTTTGTCCAAATTATATTTTTGAATCAAAACACTATAGGCATAACATTTTGGAATCACTTGCATTGAACAATGTGATAGAGGACATTTACGAAGTGGACTGGATTATAAAGCTCATCAACGATGAAAGAAAGGTCTAGATGTTTATTTACAACCATTGCTAGTTGCAAGTCATTTATTGCAAATTTGCAGAGGTTGAATCGTTTAAATTTGTTGATACACATTTTACTTCTTATGTTATTCTTCTTTAGAGTGGTTTGAAGTTAATGGAACATTTTTATTTCATTGCACTCAGTGACATGTGGACATCTTAGAGGGAATATTCTTCCGAGATTGCAATATGGTGAGAGAACTAGTTCTTGATAATTGTTTTTGGGTTGATGCAAAGTTTGTGTTTATTTTGTCAAGCTGTTTGTAAGATGTATTGCATTGTGGATACAAATAGCTTGTCTTTGGGTGAAGTTTATGAACATATTATTTGTGTGTGAGAGGAATGTGGCAATTGCACTCACATATGAAGCCTTTTTATGTGGATGAGAGTGTACACAAGGAGTTACCCACTACCTTGGTATGCTTGAATTTCGAAAATGGCATATCGTATCTATTACCCATACACAGATCTCTGGCAACGTGGCCTTTGAATGTTTAATGCTTGGATGGTTTTATTTCAGAATAATATAATTATTATTAGATTTCTCTTCTTTTTTTATGCCCTTTGATTTGTCCTATGAAGTGCCATTTAGGACAAACCACATACAAAAGATGTAACCACTATTGGAGATTGGCTATCTGGCCTAGATGTCATTACTTGTTTCATGACATTCTAAGCATGGCCACGCAGAAGGATACTGGGAGCATAGATCTAAAATTCCTTGTGGCTTATATTTTTTTTTCCCACAAGTACCGTCTAGCAGGCACTTCGATGTTGAAAGCCCTTTTCTGGCGCAAGCCTTTTCACAGAGGCATCTGTCTCTAGTAGTGAATGGATCTAGCCTCACCAAAAGGGTTTTGACAACTATATATTGTAAAATCCCCTTACCAATATGACGAACTTTGATCAATTTTTCTGATTTATGGCTCACAGGAATTTCGTCAAACACTTGTTTGAGTATTGCTGATCTGATATGATATGGTGCACTATTTGGTTTGGTTTGATCGTTTTGAATTGCCACATGTTTTTGAATGAAGCAAAGATAATATAACAATATAGCAATGATTGTAACGATAAATAGAGCTTTGAGAAGGCACTTGTATTAATTTTCTGAGTATTACAAATGACTGTCATACAATGTTTCAGACTTATAACAGCGAGTATAAATAATAACAATCTTGCCAAATAGTAACGAACCTGATACAATGATGAATGTAGAAGATGTGCCTTTGGTTCTTGGATAAGTGGGGAGCTTGAAATGCAAATCTGGAACCAAGTGCTTCAGAATTTACAGTCTTATATCAGACCTCTAGTATAGTGCCACATGAAAGATAACAATGCCTTACAATGATCCCTAACAGCTGGAAACCTTCCTCAATGTCCCCCTTTGCTTTTTAGCTTCAATGTGCAACTCTGATTGACAATGCTTCAGACTTTTACAGTCTGATTCAGACCTGATTAGCGAGCTTAAAAGATGCCCCAAGTGTCAATAAAGTGCCCAGAAATGTTTTCCAAGGTGAGGTGCCCCCTTTGGTGTGTTTTATATGATTTTTAGACCCCTCTAAGAGCAAATTCGACCTCTATCTTTGTTTGCAGACCTGAATGTTTCAGACCATGAAAATACTTGCATTCCTTCAACAAATGGCCTTCCAAAAGTATCGAAAATGTACTCCAATGCTTCAAATTGCACCTAGAACGAGAGGATCGAACCAAATACCATAGCTGTAATAAATCTTCAGATTTTGCAATTAAACCCTTATTCTTCCAACCTGCAAATGATCTCAATGAAGCACAAGTTGAGCCTCAAAAGTGAAGCCCACAATTGGTAACAATTCGGTTGATATTTCACAACCTCAAAGTCACACAACCAAGAGGGTTTTCGTCCTCAATGGCTATTCTGCAAAAACCTTAGGTCTCCTCAACCACAAATCAATATCAAAACATAAACTTGGATGATAAGAAAAGAGCCCAACACCTCCTTATATACTTTTTATGTCTCCACTTTTGGTGGGGGCTAGAAACTTCTAGAAATAAATAACTTTATTTCTTTTATTTATTTTTAATTTCTTTTTTTAATAAAATAACTTTATTATAAAATAAAGTTATAATTCATAAAGTAACTTTATAACATAAAGTTATAAAGATACTCTCTCTAGGTGTCAAAACGCCAATACGCCCATGGGAAACAACTGAATGTGGTAGAGAAAACCCCTCGAAAGGCCAGGTAACTGCCGAAGTGACCCTCCAATCATCCTGTCTTGGCCTACGAAGGTCAATGATAGGCCAATCTCATCGAAAATGTGATGACTAGGAAAAAGGGGACATTACATATATGAGTGGTCTTATGTAGGATTTGGGGGTACATTCTTATGGAATCAAAACCTTATCGTCGAAAGATTTTTGGTTTAGTTGTATAGGTGAGCATCCATATATGATATAACTTCTGGCACTTTTTACTACCTTCCTAAAAGGATGAAACTAAAATGGTCCAAAGAAGATAATAATAGGGAGATACATATGATGGATGGATACAGGGTTAGTCCAGCTCCTTCGATCATGGAAGATCACCACCTTATCATTCGACTACAGAGCTTCACAAACCGTTATCTCCCTGTTGATTGAGGGAATGAACTTCCCCAAGCTCCTACTGTTGGTTGTGTGTTCACATGAATCTATCTACTTTGTTTGATGTGATCAAAATTTTCCAGTTCTTTGTGCCTGTACAAATCTCCACCTCTGTTCAGATCTCCCTTTTCGCTCTGGGAATGTTAATGCATGATGCTTAAAACATAATACCTGAAATTCTCCAAAGCTAGAGGTGCGTATGATCCGAATGACTAGAGGATGGTTTAAGATATGCTGACATTCAAAACAGAATAAGTGTCTTCTTATCCAACTCATGGCGTATTTGGTATTTTATGCTCCAGCCATTCAGGCTAAGAGTGGTCTTATGATTTATCCTCATGGGATCTTCAATCAAGGGCACTGGTATGGCTGGAAGTAATTTTGATATTTGTTATGACATCATATGATTGCAGATAATATATGGAAATCATGCAGTAATGGATTTTAATTCCAATTTACACCTTCAAGGGAATCATCCCTATAGTGATCCTTTTATGTTAGTGGTGTATTTCACTGGTTGGGTTATATTTCATGGTGACTAGGGTTTATTTTCATCAGCTGTTTGCTATGGTGAATTCATTCAAGTTTCTGCAGAAAAAACATTCTATGATGGGTATTATCTCAGATTCGTGTTCACTCTGTTATGAATGTGCTTATAATGGACCTTTTATGTTCTGGCAGCTTCAACTTTAAATTATCTTTATATTTTGAATTTGAATGTATTTGATCTAACATATAAGGTTGGAACTAATGTTTCCTTGCATATATTTTGCATCTATTGTTTGCAGATATTTCAACGAATATAGATTTGATGTTTCCAAATTAGAACCTTTGGTTGCAAAGGTGAGCTCTTATATTTGCAAGCATCATATGTATGCTATCATGACACAGAGCATCGTGTGAAGTATTATATCAAACCAAGTATGTTAAAAGTCACATTGTAATAATAACATGGACATTTTGGTCAGATTTGGATTCACGAGTAATTGAAGCTCAGCAATATTGCTGTCTTTCGATTTATTGCAATTTGCATATGTTTTTTGTTCCTTCTTTTTTCTTGCCTTTTGTCTTTTCCTTTTCTGACTCAACTTTTCCTTTATAACTGATGGCACAGCCTCACTCGCCTGACAACCGTGCTTTAGCAAGGGACTGCAGGCATGTTAAGATAGACAGAGTCTACATTGGTTCATGCACTGGTGGAAAGACAGAAGACTTTATGGCTGCTGCTAAACTTCTATCTTCTTCGGTAGATGATAAATCCTTTATTATTTTTAAATATTTATCTCACTTCCAGCATTTGAAACTAATGTTCTGTAGAGATCATAATAATATTTAAGCAGTGGCTTATTTTATTTAATAGTTAAATGTATAGAATTGACAGACCTTTTTTGAATTGCAAAATTTGGAGTAGGGGTGTACAAGGTGAGTGCTTCAAAATTATACAAATAAATCTGGTGAATATTATCTGAATATGGCACCTATTTTTTGTAATTTTGCTATGTTTTCAAATTTATTCATCAGTGAGAAGTGAAGTTTCTTTTATTTACTTCAAAATGTTCTTTTTCATAAATCCAATATTTTCTTGAAAACTTTTAAAATCACAGGAAATTATATTTTGTTTTAAAAAACTCTTGTCAGATTTAAATTGCAAAATTAAAACTGATCTACAAAGAGTTCTAAACTTCAGAAACTAGATTGTTCCTTGATAACAAACAAAATCTGGCAAGCAAACTCAAAGATTTTACCATCTTTGCTGTTACATCTATTGTTTTGCATCCTTCATGAGAAACTAATCAGGAAACTGGCATATTGTAAATCCTGTTTCAGAAGAACAACAGAACAGCAGCATGGTGTGCATTTGGGTGTCAAATAGTTGAAACACTTATAGAAGTGGAAACTTTATATTCAATGAGAATGCTAATTGTTTCTGAAGTGTCTCTTAATTTTGTACTGTAGAATGGCTTGTGAACATGCACATTCACTCTTTCCCGTCTTTATTGCCTTTGTCTACATGTTTTTGCAATAGAATACAGTGGATATTTCACCTTGTTATCTGAATAAGGATTTCAGGTTGAAATTGTTTAGAATAATTGTTGATTTTTGGTGAATTAACTGTAAAAGGGTTTGTGAGCAGGCACCCACATCACTTTTGTATCCTGCTTACCATCATATACTCGTGTTTGAATGTGTAAATTTGTAATCAGTATCAAACTCTTTGTTTAGCATAGCTTAGATAAAAAATTGCGTATCGTTTTTTACCGTACTTGTCTCTGGAACTTTATTTCCTTGTATGTGTGCGTGGATTTACATGTATGTATATGCATGCACATATATGTGCATTTGTCTACATATACATGTGTGTATGGGGGTAAATATGTATGCATACATATCTAAATTGGTTCTAGTGCTTGCCACATTTCAAAATTGAGATCATATATTTAATTGGGCCAAACATTTGAATTGGATTTTGAATGAGGTTGATTTTTTATGTATTGTGGTTGCTGTTGTATTAGCTTTTGCATCCACATCTCACCACGTTACTGAATTTATGTCTTGAATCCAGGGACAAAAGGTCAAAGTGCCTACCTTCTTAGTTCCTGCCACTCAAAAGGTTGGTCATGTGTTACGTTTATGACTCAGTGTCATACTATAAAATGATTCTGTATTGAAGGTATATTTTTGCCTGTGACTGTATTGGTGCAGGTTTGGATGGATCTATATACTCTTCCTGTACCAGGAGCCAATGGCAAGACTTGTGCTCAGATTTTCGAGGAAGCAGGTTGTGATACTCCAGCAAGTCCAAACTGTGGAGCTTGCCTAGGGGGCCCTCGAGATACATATGCCCGACTGAATGAACCTAAGGTCTGTGATAGATGCCTGCTTGGACATTGTTGATAAACTCCTGTGAATGATATTTTTTTTTGTCTTTAATAATTAGTCATTTTTAGCTCTTTTGTCATGATTTACCATTTGCTGTCACTGAAGAGGACAACAAAGAGCCCGTATTGTATGATGCTGAAATACGGATAAAGAGAACATTCTTAACCAAGAATTACTAGAACATCAAGGAACAACCTATATAAAAGAAGAATCAGGACTCACAACAAATGAGACATAATAAGCTCTTAGGAACTATATAAGATTCAAAAATAATCATTATGAACCAGGTAAAGAGTTTATAACAATATCGCTTAGCAAAATCAAGCTTGTGATGCATTCTGTTTCAAAATCTTATCATACTTATATAACAATGCATTGTGTAATTCGCATGCTACCATTGGGTTATAAAGATTATTGCTGTCTTATATTCATTCAAATGTATAATTTGCTTTAGTTTCAGGGTTGGTGAATGCATATGATAAATAAAACCATTTGACGCTTGTATTAATGCAATGCAAATTGTGTTTTTATTTGCTCTAAATGTATTAGACATTACATTTATAGATCTTATAACTTGATGGGGACTAAACCTTATAAAAAATGGTGGTTCAAATCCTTATCGATAATGGTGGTCCCAATCCTTATGTGCAGGAGATAAAATTAGATGAGGCAATCCTTAGATAAACATTTAACTAGAAGAATTTTTTTTTTTTTAGGTATAATGATTGGGGCCCATTTTACATCTTATATCTCAGGATTCGGAACAATTTTTATCTAAAATCTGGAACAATCCTTATCTAAACTAAGTGTTCTCAATCCCATTTATATTAAGGATTGGTATCCTTTATTTAGTCTTGTATCTAGGGATATATTAGTCATTTCTATTTTATATATCTATACTTAGTTTCAGGGTCAATGAAGTAAAACGGAAAAGTACAACTAGTCGAGCTTTTATGGTCATCTCATATTAACATATAAACTATGAAACTACAGTCTTAATCCTTGCATTTATTGTCTTTTTCTTCAAATTTTCATACGTAAATGCCTCTCTATATAATTAATACTTATATATATATATATTTGATAAGTAAAATGAGTGGTTCTATTGGGGCCCTCAAACGGAATGAAAGAATAGAACAAAGCAAGCCATCAGGTAGTACAAAGAAGTAACAAAAACTGCACTCTGCAATGGATTACAAAACAATCCATAAACAGGGCTCCTTAGGTACCAAACAGAGGGAGGATTAACGCAAACCCATATTTGATCTGAGGGTCATGCGGCAGGAAGAGAGCACCTTCCCATGCTCAGTCCACCCATGACTAGTGGATGCTCAGCAAGCTCCCCCAAAGAAGGCCACAAAGGGGTCACGAAACCTGAGGAAACAAAATTCTTACCAGCAGCCGGCTGCTTCAGGAAAAAACTAGGCATCCTGAGGCAGAAAGGATGGAGCTAAAATCCTCTCGCTAGTAGGATGTGCCACCACCTGTGCCTTAGAAACTGATGGCATAGGTGGTTGAGAGGACTCTGAAGCAGGCGTCGAAGGGATCGGCTTCTTACTCAGAGCAGCACCTCCCTCTTTAGCTTTCAGGTCTTGAGAAGCCAGACCCACCAAATTGTATCGTGCCTCATCCCCATGCCACCATATAGTTTGAGCTTTTCCACCTTTATTCCTTTTAATATCAAAAGAATTGGAAAACCAGAAGATTTTTCAACCTTCAATTTTTTGGCAGGCAGCATCCAGATGTCCATGAGAAAAACAAGAGCAGAATATGAAGGCCACACCTACTCAGAGTCCAATTTTTGCTTCCAAACTCAACCCTTCACCATGAGCCAAATCTCATTAGGCAAACCGTTGCAAATTTAGTTTCAACACACAACCGAGCAAAGGTTGTAAATTGCTGGTGAGTAGTTTCATTGGAATAGAAGTGGAATTTCCCCAAGCCATTTCCAATAGCCTCACCCAAAACTGCAAGGAAAGGTTTAGGAGCCTCACCCACATCGGAGCACAAGAAATAGAATCTTAAGAGGGGTTGAAAGAGGGGAATCATGGTTTTAAACACAAACAAGCCACGTTTGGAAACTAGGGCCCTGATTGGAGGGTGAGGTCTCCATCATAGTTTACATACTCGCACTCGGTGAGTACTCACCCAACCCCCCAAAAATTTACTTGTTGAATACTGGGCAATACTAAACATCTTAAAACATACTTAATTTTTTTTTAAAAAAACATAAATTTTATACAAATTACAATTACAAATTGTATGAAATGAGTCTATAAAATGTTGGGGAAGTGTTTTCTTTTAGATTTGAATACGAATAGAGTACAAAATCACATAATCATACTTAGAAATTTATGATGATTGTCATTGAAAATCATCATCATAAATTGCACATGAATGCAAGATACAAATTACAATAATCTACAATGTTCTCCCTGCTCCAGTGAAAAATAAGGGAGACTGAAGAGTCTAGTCCTCCCACTTGGTTGCCTCTCCTCGCACTACCTAGAATGCCGCTCATGTGGCTCCACCTTGGTACCAAATGCCTATGACTCCTCCGCATCATGTTCGACAACATTTACAAGGATTTCATCCAATCCAATATCTCCTACTTATATTGCACTCCATAGCTTGCCTCTCGAAATCAACAATCTTGTCCTGTCTGAACAAGGGGGTCTCCTCGATTTGTGCAGTCCAATCACTATAGGGATTGATCTCATTCAAATCAAGAGGCTCTTATAATGTCTTCCACCTTTTTTGTGCGAAGCTAAATGTTGTATTGCACAAAAAATAAGTCATTGAGGCGTCGTCGACTCAATTTATTATGCTTCTTCATGTGAATGGTGTCAAACAAACTCTAGTTGCGCTAACATACATAAGTGCTACAAGGTTGAGATACAATGCAGAGGTCTAGTTTTTGAAGATTTGGGGTATTTCCACCACAATCTTTTCACCATGAACCTGCAAACAAGATATTCAAAATTTTGTAAGTAATTAATAATTGAAAAATTGTAATTTGTAATGTACAAGTAAAGACTTCATTTTTTATTGCCTAGAGATTGGATGGATCTCCCTTAGATAGCTAGTGTTGAAGAAAAGAGCCTCCCCATAGCTTGCTTGTAGTTCTGCAACTCTGAAATAATGAGGTCTCTCACCTTAACCTCAAGTGTGATATTCTCAATGCATGTTGAGGGGCCCTCCATAACCTTCCTTTTAGCATTTGTGAAGCCATCAAAGTAGAAAAATTTGGGATTAAGGTCGTACCCCATTGCATGGATGGGTTGGTGGAGATGATTGTTCTACCCCCGATCAATTAACTCTCAAATGGGATCAAATTTGGCATTAGCCCCCTATAAATTTTTTGGATGGCCTTTTTTTCCCTATCCATGGCTTCAAAAATGTATCCCAGTGGGTTTTGCTCCCCATCCACCAAGTGCAAAACCCTCAGCAAAGGCTTTGGCACCTACAAAGTTACAAAATACAAACAAATTGAAGTTACAAACCACAAATAAAGTAAATACTTTAAATAGCTGAAAATAAAGGAATTGAATTGAAATTGAAATTTAAATTGAAATTTGAAGTTATGTTGACGATCTCTATAGTTCTCTTCGCAAAGGACTCGTCAAAAACTGTCTTTGCGACCTTGTTTCCATCAACTTTCTTTGAATATGTTGAGTCCACCCATGCTTGACTCACAAACATCTCTGCTTCAAAACTATCAACAAACTATAAATACTTCGCAACAAAAGGAAGTTAGTTGCAAACCTTGTGACACTTGCTTGTACAAGCTCTTTCCCCTTGGTGTAATCTCTCATCAAGTTGAGAAGCCAAGGGTGATTATAAATATATTTGGTGATGTTTCTGGTCTCTTCTACAACCGGTCTCACCCAATCAATTTTGTTTATGTCCTCCAAAAGACGATCAAGGCAATGGGTTGTGCAAGGGGTTCAAAAGAGTGATGGATGCCTCTCCTTGAGCAATCTCCTAACCACCACATATGTTGCTGCATTGTCAATGATAATTTGCACAACATTCTCGATGCCCACCTCTAAGACAACCTCCTTGAGCATTATAAGTTTTTGCATTTTTTACTTTGTTAGAGGTATCAATTGACTTCAAAATAACTATCTCACCATTTGAAGCCGCCAAAAAATTGATGAAGATGCTGTTCTTTCCATCCATCCACCAATCTGAAAGAATGATGCATCTAAACTTTCACCACAACTTCTTTTGAACTTCCATTATTGTCTTTACATTTTCAACAACATTCTGGAGCAACCTCCCACTTAAGTCTTTTGGAGAGGGTCTCTTGTATCCTTTTTCTACAACAGTCAATGTCGTCACCAAATACTTCCAGTACGAGCTCTTCGTCACGTTGAAGAGAAGCTTGTTGAAGTACCATAAATTTGCACATGCCTTATTTGCTTCCACATGTGCTTCTTTGTTCCATGTTGTACCTTGTAGTGAAGGTTATGCCTTAGGTATGTTTCTAGGTACAAAAACATTGTCTGGATTTTGCTCAAATTGGATGAGGTGGATGTGCCTCGCATGCGTGGACCACGACTAGAGCATACAATTTCTATCATATCTACTTCAGTTTCCTCAGTCGATGTGGGAGCAATGGCTATTTTCATTCAACAATGCAAGCTCTACAATCATCTCTCATTTTGTCGCTTCTGTTGTGTTCCACATCGTGGCAAGGAATGCATGCAATATGGTATTTGAGGTGATTGATGCCTCCAAAAATATTCTTTGAGCAAAATGTATAAATTACACTTGATTGGGAGGATCCAACCGATATGATATACTTCCAAGTAGTAGTGGGAGTTTTAGTGAGACGACTACCACTGATTGATGCTGACCCTGATTCAACCTATATATAATTAAAAAAATGTGTTGTAAATTAAAAATTCCAAATTTACTATTGATCTACAGTGATATGGTATGTTCAATATCTCATGACACAAATATCCATTTCTCATCTCATACAATGTTCAATAGGGTAATTGCATTTGGAGGTAGGTTTTAGATTTTATTTTAAATTAAATTCTTCAATTGATTTTTATATAGTTTATTTCTTTTTTTATTTTGTTTTAATTTATATATTTTATTTTGTTTTTAATGTTTTTAATTATGTTTTAATATTATTTTTTTATATTTTTATTATAATCTTTATACAATTTGTTTTAAAATTTTATGTTTTAGTTCTATTTACACTTTTTCTTTTCTTTTTTCTTTTTTATTATTTTTAATTAATATCTTATATTTATTAATATTTAAAAAAAATATCTGTTTTAATTTAATATCAGTTTTTTTTCAAAGTTTATCCGTTGGCAAACTTGAACCAAACTTTATCCTTGTCGAACTCGAACCTTGTGACATAGCACAAAAGTATCTTTCAATTATTTCTGTTAGATGACTATTGATATTGGCTTGTCTAGGATTTATCCTCCCCCCTCTTGTTAGGTTCTTTTGCTTCCTAATTTTAGTTTAAAAGCTTATTTTTGGTTGATGTTCTTTTTCGCACTCTTGCTATTGTAACTTCTTGTAAGTTTGAATCCTATTGACCTACTTTGGTCATTCGTGCTATTAATATCATTTATTTATTTCTAAAGCACTGATATTGATTGGCCAAGTTAAGAAACTGGAAGAACGGTCAATTCTACGTTGAATTCATTTGAGAAGAAAGTTCCAGCAAATCCCCATTGGTGTCTCGTTAAAGATTTGAGGGACAACTAAATTGAGTTCCAAAATAAAACAGATCCTCCTGTTCCTTTCGTTGGTTTTGTGCCTAAACGATATGCTAACTTCCATGTCTTTATTTTAACCTCTTCCAGCTTTTGAGAATTCATTCTTGTTGCTTGGAGCAACAGCAAACCTGTTTCACTATGTTCAATTTTCTTTTTGAGAACATATACTTAGTCTTGTACTACATATCTTGCATAACTTCAATTTTTTTCCTTGATTAGTTAGATGCGATTGTATTTCTAGTTTTTACATACTTTCCTTTCTTGCTTTGCATCACTAGATATGATTACATTTCTCTATTCAAAATCCAATTGATTCACACAAAGCAAAATCTTGCGTTAAAACTAGTTAATGCAATATTTTACACACATAATTGATCAACAAGCAAGAAAACAACTTGAAAGTAAAGCTAGCTATTTGGTCAATTGATGATCCAATCCATGGGAAAAAATAATTTACATAAAACTTTTTAAGTAGAAATCAAGGTTGAATACTACTTAGTACAAGTAGGTAAGTTGTTTCTAATGCCACCTATTCCTTTATTTCTAGAGATCCACCCTTTTGCTCCTATTTTTGCTCTAGTTCTAGATTTAGCAAGTGTTTATCAAGTAAAGGGTAATCATATTGAGTTATTGTATGCGAAGTCTAATGGTTACTTTGCAACATGTTCAAATGCAAAAAAAATTTAAAAACATTTTAAAAAAAAATTTATACTGTAAAGTTATAAATGTAAACTAAACCTTATGTATACAAAAGAATATAAAAACGACATCTAAAAAACACTAAACCGTAAATTTGTAAAACTAATCCCTATAAACAGTAAAAAACCATCAATTTTATTAAAAAATTATGAAAAACTAGCATAAATCATGAATAACAATTATAGAATTGAATGGAATGCATGTAAATTTGTCAAACATGTTTACAAATGTTTTACATGCTTGGAAAAAAAAAAAAACTAGAAAATGAATTTGCTCAAATTTTCTCTCTCCAATTCATTCCACAAGCTGTGTGATGAGAGTGTGGGGGCATATATACTTGTAAAGCACAAATTTCCATTGTTTTTCTGTGTTTTGGATGCATTTTTGACATTTTGGACGTGTTTTGTATGCACAACTATGTGTATGAAGGCTCAGGTGAGAATTTACAGCTGCGAGTACTGTGAAAATACTCGCTGTGAGTACTGTGTAAATACTCGTGAGTATTAAAAAACCTGCGATTTTAATTGAGTATTTGTCCTGCTGATTTTCCTGCGAGTACTTGCCAGCATGCAAACTGTGGTCTCGAAATCCAATTGATACCCATTCCACTATGAAGAAACCATGTGCGCATGGATAAATGTGAATCTCTTTAGTGATAAGGGGTTTTCAAAAAGATAAAACCCACTTGTGGAGAACCAAGAGCTTATACCAAAGGATGTTAAACTTTCAAATTAGATCATGACCCTTCTAATAAGTCTCTTGAATGGCAACCTTCTACCCTAGCTCAAGAGCTAGAATGGAATCCTTCTTTTCCACCAATAATAGTCGCTTGGAACATGCCAGATAGAATCATTCTGGAAAGATTTAGCCATTGAGGCCAAAGCAGGCCGCCTGAGGGCATCCTTAAATTATAGCAAAGTTCCATCTTGAGAGGTTAGAGACGATATGTGCTAGAAGAGGAGGACAAGATTTAGGCAGAGTGGAAGGACTCAACTTAGAAGAGACTAGGGGAGATGCAATTGCAATGAACTAAGAGGCTTAATTGCAATGACGTAGCCAAAGGTTCTGAAGTAGGTAGGGGGCCTTCACAGAAACCATTTGCCTGGTGAATAGACGTGACCCCGATAGCCTTGGCGTGTGTAGAAAGCTTCTTCATGGGCAAAGAAGACAGTAGAAGGCTGACATGATCAGTGAGATGAGTAAGATCCACTGCAAGCGTCGTCACTAAAGCAGTTTGGAGGGGCACATCAAGACACTTCATCCATGCATGATAGCAAAAGTTTAATTATACTTATATTAGAAACATACACACAAACTTATTAATTGGTATACAAGTAAAGAAGCACTTTCTATAAAAATGAATACTCCACACAAATTTGAGAAATTGGAATTTTTTCTTTACTACCATATGCAATATGCATGGTCTCCACACATGGTTCACCATTTATATAGATGGTGAACCACACAAAGGTATGAATGGGATGGAGTCATCTCATGTATGCAATATGTATTATTGTTGAATGCAAATGTTTGCTTGTAACCATGTCATTTTTAACACTAATACCAAAAATGAATGCGGTCTCAACGTTACATATTATCATTATATTCATTCCTTCATGAAACATGCTTTATTTACTAATGGAATGTAGATAACATGCAATTTATATTTGCGCCTACATCTACCCCTTATTTTTAGGGAAATTGGCATCTTGTTGACAACAATCAGGGGGCAATTCGAGGTTCAACTATAGGCTCCAACTATATGACTCAAGGTGAGTTGGTTGTTGGTGGGTAGCTTGCAACTTGACAGGGAGTGGTTGTTGTATACAACCTTTTGAAGTTTTACATCTAGTAGAAGTAGAGGCATGATGAATTGTCATTTCTTTATTGCTTTTACATGTGCAATTGTTGAGGTACTCATCTTAGAAGAATCATTCATGACCTTTGCCCTGCAGTTTATCTCAAAAACTTCACTATTAAAGGACAAATGGATCTTCAGCTTATTGTAACTATCAATTACTTGATGCTACAAAGAGGACTCCCAAAACAAACCTTAAAATGCTAAGTATTTGAATTGTTATGGGTACGGGTTCGGGTACAGGGAATTGGGCTTGTTGGTAAGATTTTTTTTTTAAAACTCCAGGTATGTCTTGGATACGTACATAATATATATAAATATTCTGGCCTAATAAACAAGAATTAACCACACGATATGCATATATTAAACAAAATAAACACAAAAGCACTACTAATAAATTGATAATGATAACCAAATGTTCAATGTCATGGTAAATATTAATTATTCAATCAAAATTGGTGTTCATTAACATATTGTTCTTCATCAAGAGAATCAAGATCATTAGTATGTGGTTCATTAGAATCATTAGTAGCAACATTCTTACTGGGATTCCTAACTACGCTATGTGGGTCTTGTGAAGCAGAATAATTCTCCAAGTCAAGTGATGAAAGGTGGGAAATGGAAACATCCAAGTCAACATTCTTTGGGTCTACATCCCAATGTTTCGTCGCCCCTTTCCTTGTACTCTACTTGCTAGTGCAATCGAGTGTGCAAGTTGGAATGCACATAGACCAATTCCTTGGCCTTTTGTGCTGCCGACTTCTTGTGTGCTTCATTGAGTGGATAAAGGTATATGTATTCATGTTCCACTCAAATACAAATGAACTCGTAACTTATTGAGGCAAATTTAATGCAAAATTAAAATTTATAAAAGTAAAAATTCAAATTTAAATTTAAAAATTAAAAACAAAAAGAAAGACTTAAAAAATAATAATCTTACATGTGATAAGATTTTGATTGAAAAAGGTTGTAGATGCGTGGATCCTTGGCCATGGAGATACCACCACGTAGAAGCGTCCTTGTGCCTTTCTCGAAGAGTGCCAAGGCTGTGACCTATGAAGGCTATCAAATTCCCAAACTCACTCAACCATGCCCTGTACCTCAGGATCAGGGAAGTTCTAAGAACGCAATCTTCAACATCCCGATATGGTGGTACGCTTTTGGGCAAAGAAAGGATCTTAGTGGTGTAGAATTTTGGAGTGAATGCAAAAGCAAGGATATGTAGCGGGGTGGTCATTTTGTTCCACTGATCAATGAGATATAATTGCATTTGTTTGAAAGAAGTTACTGCTAGCCAAAATTCACTCCCAAGTTTTGCGTTTTCATTATGGCCAAATACAACATTTAGAATGGTTTATCCCCATAGCAAAATGTCAAGTGTGGTTTCCTTCAGAGAATGCTTTTGTTCAGTCTCCTTGCAACCCTTTTTTTTTCTGCGGCAGTGTTTTACTTTGGGTTTTTTGCCCAAGTCTCGAAGGAATTGGCCACTTGCTTTTCTCAAAGAACTTGGTCCTTTTTACTTTGCCGAGGTCCAAGGAATTGGTACACTTCAACCTTTTCGAAGGGCAGTTCCATCTTTTCAAAGGGCAGTTCCATTTTTTTGAAGGGTCTCTTTGCCAAAGGAATTGTTCTTTTCAAAAGCTCCGAAGGATCTTTTCTCATAAAAATGTCCTTTGCAGCCCTTCCGAAGGGACATTTCCATTTTTGCCGAAGGGTATCTTCTCGAGTAATGTCCCTTACATCTTTCCAAAAGAATTGGCTATTACAGGTTTTTCGAAGGGTCTTTTGCCAAAGGAATTGGTACTTTCAATTTTTCCAAAGGAATTGTTTCGGACAATTTGTCTAAAACAATCTTTCCGAAAGGTCGTCTTCTCTCCAAGTGGGCAATTTCATTCTGTCAAAGGAATTCTTTTCAAAGTTTTCGAAGGGCACTTTTCAGGCAAGCGGACCGTTTCAACATTTTCGAAGGGACACTTTGCTCTTTTTCGAAGGGCAATTCCGTTCTTCCGAAGGGCAATTCCACTTTTTCGAAGGGTTCGTTCTTTGGGTTTGTTCTTTCTTTCAGATGTTTTGTCTGAAACAAAAAGTATGAAAGAATTCTCCTTTGCAACTTTTCTGAAAGAATTCTCCTTTGCAACTCTCCGAAGGAATTCTTTTGGCTTTTTGTTTCGGACAAAAAGTCCGAAAGAATTTATCTTTGCAACTTTTCTTAAGGAATTGTTTTGGACTTTTTGTCTGAAACAATCTTTTCGAAGGGTATATTGCAAATTGCTGAAGGGTCTTTTTCTTCAAAGTGTCCTTCAAAAAAAGTTCGAAGGGACACTTTCAAAAAGTCCGAAGGGCCTTTTCCTCAAAGAAAGGTCCACTTTCGTTCTTCCGAAGGGCATCTTCCAAGGGTACAGTTCAAAGGTGCCGAAGGGTCTCTCTTTCAAGGAAGTGGTCACTTGCAAAAAGTCCGAAAAGGTAATTCCATTCTTTCGAAAGGCAGTTCAAGTTTTGAGAGGATCTTTTCACTTTCAAAGTGCCCTACACAAAAGTTCGAATGGTCTTTTGTCTTCAAAAGTGTCCTTCAGAAAAGTGCAATTGGTCCACTTTCAAAAGGTCCGAAGGGACACTTGGGAAAAGTCCGAAGGGTATAAAAGTCGTGCAGAGTTTGTAGAAGGATTGTTGAAGGGCATTTTTGAGCAGTCCGAAGGGTATAGACACTTGTGAAGAGTTCGTAGAAAGATGGGTCCAAAGAGAATAGAAGGGAGTTCGTAGAAAGACAACACCACGGATGTCAAACTTTTGCCTCAACAAATAGCCGTTGGTGTTCAAACAAGGACTCACAAGCAGACTCAGGGGCTCGCATCCTTCATCTATCAAAACAATGAGAGAGCCCATATCACCATTGATCAATCAGGATCCGAGTTGTTCCTTGAGGACTAATCAAAGAAGGACAAAGCCAACGGAATGAAAAGGACAAATCTGCAACAGGTGGATAACTGCTTTGATGCTATGACTCAGCGCAAGAATATCTTGATTCAACGAAGCGCGAACGTTGGAGGAGCATCTTTGAGAGAGCAGGCCCAGAGTGAACCACTTGAGATGACATGAATCAATCATGTGGCTGAAAAGAGCATCATTGGCAAAGACGATTGCAGTTGAAGACAATGACTCCTAACAGATTGATTCCTTTCTTTGGCGCTCAAAGGTCTCTCCCTCTCTCACGTCTCTTGTGCTATATATACAGCCCTTGGGCGAAGATAAAATCATCCACACAGTGTATGGCAAAGACCTACTGGAATGATATCACATTTTGCCTTTAAGCATTAGGTACTACTTGTTTCCTTTCAAGTTTTGTGCAATTGTCTGAGTGTGTAAGAGACGTGTAGTGACAACAAGTGATGGTTTTCGTCTTTCTGTCCTTTGTCCTTCATGCCTGAGCAAGAGTTTTTGATCTAACTGGTCATATAGAGTGTGTTTAAGATATTGAATTTCTGCATGTGTATTATTGTTTTGAAATGTGCAAAGTTTGCCTTTCACTTCATTTGCCTTGTGTCATTTTACACATCTCACCTCTATGCTGAAATGCTTGTGTTAGAATCCTTAGAGCTTGGGAATGGTCATATAGAGTGTGTTTAAGATATTGAATTTCTGCATGTGTATTATTGTTTTGAAATGTGCAAAGTTTGCCTTTCACTTCATTTGCCTTGTGTCATTTTACACATCTCACCTCTATGCTGAAATGCTTGTGTTAGAATCCTTAGAGCTTGGGAATGGTCTGTGTGTTTTGTTGTATCGTGCACTAGGTTATGACATTCATGTGGAGGACAATCTTTGGTGGATCACCATTCGTAGAATAGGTTTCTTTCATGCAAATTCTAACTCTTTTCCTTTCAATCAACTGGTTTAAACAGAGATTGTCTTGCAGAATACATACAGGGAGCTAGTCCTTTATATCTAGAGGTTCATTTCTCCTATAGGCACAGCCACATGCCTGGAAATGATCCAACGTTGCCCAAATCTGGTAGAGGACTGAACACCCCCTTCTAGGGTGCAAGATTTGGAGACAACAGTTAATCAGGTTCGTACTCATGCATTTATAATGGCCTCAATTTTCTCAATCATTGAGTTGATGTCATCATAGTCTCCCAAACATGGCTGATCCATGTTAATAAATCAGATCATACTCATGATGGGCTTGGTGAAACTAAGCAAGTAAATGTACCTGGGCCCACCAATCATCATCTAGGATCAATGTCTTCACTTTTTGGAGCCGCTTAATGTTCGACTACCTCCAAAGGTTGTTTGATGACCATGTTGCAAATTCTCTCTTACACTTTCACAAGTTGTCTCAAGACGATTGTGTGCAAGGCAAATCAAGTCTTAGCAACCTTTGAGGAAATTAAAATAAAAAAATGTAAGAAAATATGAGTACTAGAATAAAAAACTTACAATTTTAAATTTTGTATCATCTAATTTATTTTTTAAATTTAAAACTAAAAAAACGAATTAGATGATATAAAATTTAAACTGTAAATTAAAATTACTAAAGTAAATATATTTTTTTGGTTTCACTTACCTGAAGATGGCTTGCGACAAGGATTGGGTAAAATAATGCTTCTTGATTTATGCCTTGGCTGATTGAAACGTACCCCATAAATGTGGGTGGTCTTAAACTATCGATTTTTTTTAATTTGCATCTTTCTTTGGTGATCTTTTGCTCTCTCTCCTTTGTAGGTTACTCCTGTTTGATTATTCATTACAAACACCCTTTGCAGCTTCTTTTGTACCTGTTTTTGCCTTAAATCTACAACTTTACTGAGGAATTATTTAAATTTATTGAATCCCCACAAAGCTGCATAATCTTACCACAGTCGAGGATTTATGCTGTGATACCACTTAAGTGGTTCTTAGATCCTGTTTTGTGCTTATTCCATGAAAGTTCATCTGTAGCATAAAAAGTGATCTTTATATAGTTCAAGGTCTTATAGAATAGCTTATTAGCAATATATTCTCAGTCATAAAACAAAGCTATCGTTATTATTATTAACACAAGTTATTTGCACATGCTACAATTGTTTTGGATTCCATGCTATTCTGGCATGGGCTGCTTATCCACAATACTGACTAAGAAGATCCCGATGCAAAATATAGTTGGTTACAAAATACGGTATTTGTGGTACCTCGTTGCCTAGCATATTGAAAAATACATCAAGACAACCTACTCGGTCGGGACTTGTAAAATGAATACAGATTGCATTCCATATTTGCAGTTAATATACCAATTTCTTAGTTCATTGATAGGTATAGCATTAACACTACAGAATGGATGTTAGCATGGATGGACAGACGTTTGGGTTTGCAAAAGTGGTATAATTTTATGTCTATTCATTTTTCAATATAAAATAGAACACATTTCTCTTATCTGTTCTGTATAATATGTTGTTTCTGTGGAGGTAAGGGCAACAAAACGTTCGTTTTAGTTAAATCAGAACAAATTCTTGTTTTTGTGATCTTCTCATTTATGAATATGGTTGAGATTTACTCAAATTTTCAGGCATTTCTTGTCTTTTTGAAATGTCTACATGATTTGAAGGGTTGCATTTGTGAGACATGCTAAGATGACAGTCTGTGAACAATGCTTTTCCACAGGTTTGTGTTTCCACTACAAATCGGAACTTTCCTGGGAGAATGGGTCATAAGGAAGGTCAAATTTATTTGGCTTCTCCATACACAGCGGCAGCATCAGCTCTCACTGGGTTTGTTACAGATCCAAGAGATTTCTTATAAGGTCGGTCAAATTTATTTGGCTCCTCCTCACACACTGGCAGCATCAGCTCTCACTGGATTTGTTACATATCCAGGATTTTTGAAACGTTTAAATTTAAATGAAATTTTATGGGTTCAAATCTAGCAAAGAAATACTATTTCTTTAAGATGACAACAATGTCATTTCTAATTGAACTCAAAACACATTTTTATTCTGCATGGAATGTATTATTTTATGTCGTAATGTAGTATGACAACTTAGAGTATGTAATTGTCAACTTTAGACTTCTAAGCGTATTTTTTAAAAATCTGTCTCTAATTTTTGAATGGCTATCAAATTGTGTATTTCTTTTTTGATGCTTATTTATCTCACTTGCAGGGTCTTAGATTTAACGGCATGCTATGTCTATTTTTAGATTTGATGGGCTTCCCCGAAAGTTCAATAGGACTTTTTGACTAGCTGGGGGTAATTCTGCAAGGAACATTTATCTTCTGCAACTCGGTAGATAGCTTTTTAGTTGCATGTTTTCCTTACCACCTTGCTTGTACACTACACCAACAACTCAATATCATCTAAGAAAATAATGTTTGCATTTGTCAATTACCACACCTTTAATATTGTTGGGTAGGCACCCTTGTTTTGGACTTACCATGGTGGATTCAACATGCAATCATCTGAAATATGTATGCATCAATATGTAACTGTTTTTTTGCTAAGAAAAGAGATGAAGAAAGGTGCCGAAAGAAACCATGAATAAGGTGTTGAAACATTATACATGAGAATTCAATAATACTTTTGCCAAGAAAATTGAACAAATGCAAAAAAAGTCCATGCATCGACACAATCATTCCTCCATGAAAATTGATGAACAAAGTTTCCATTAATTATTGTATGTGCTTATGGCGGAGCGCATATGCAAGAAGGAAGTTTCAGTTTAATGCAAATGAATAAAATAGCTGCTGTGTTGCATACGCATCAAAAGGAAAAAAAAATTGCTATATATTTCGATTCTTACATCTGCCACAACCGTTGGAGTGACTGCTAGTTTTGGCATGTTAACTAACGTCATGATTGTGGAACCCATTGCATATATTGCATTTGCAGGTAAAAGAGTAATTGAAGAGACATTAAACTAGATAGTTTAGAAGGATTCTCAAACATCCTATTCTTTATATGATTTTTCCATGCATCAACACAATCATTCCTTATCCAAGAAAATTGATAAACAAAGTTCAAAAAGTCCATGCATCAACACAATCATTCCTTATCCAAGAAAATTGATAAACAAAGTTCAAAAAGTCAATCATTCTTTTTTCATGAAAAATGAAGAAGATATCTCTCAACAAATTTCAAAAAGATTGTTAGAACAAAAAAATTAAAAACAAATATCACGAGTGTAAATCCACGCTAATCGATATGTAATTAAGGCTGGTTGCTGCTAGAGCAACATAAAGTTGGATAATTTGTTTATGTTTTACCTAGACTTCTTGAATAAATGTAATTAAGGCTGGTGGCTGCTAGAGCAACATAAAGTTGCATAATTGGTTTATGCTTCAACCAAACTTCTTGAAAACTTTATGTTGCTCTCAAGCTAGAGCTAAATTAGTGTTTATGGTGTTTATGAGTTGTTATGCTTTGTCACCATGAAGCTCATAACTTAAACATTATGAAACAAACAGTAAATCGGGGTTAGAGTCCACAACTCATAAATGGAAGTATTAATTTGAGAATTTAATTTAACGGGTCATTAATTGGAACACTTATAACTGTGGAATTATATTAAAACCAGTGTTGCAAGGAGATGCATCTCTCAACTTTTGGGATGCGTCTCAGGGTCTTGGATGCATTTCGGGTATGGGAGATGGGTATGAAGATGTCTCCCATGCTTGGAGATGTCTGCCTGCCCGTCTCCACATCTCCAATGCATTTTCGCGTCGGAAAAATGCCTCTCGAAACACTAATGATAAAAAAAGCTCTAACTGCATGAAAAATGTGTTAAAAACTAGCATATCATTTCTCACAATTCACAGATTCGTTACAATGAAGGTTGTTCTTTGAAGCTTGAGCATTCGCTGTCGAGCACGGGAGGATTCATGTAGGCATCTCAACTCTTAAGTTTTAAAGTTTCAATTTTTTTTAATTAGAAAATACTATTTTCTTTCGGTGTGGTTTTGGCCCCTACCGAACTTGGCAATCCCTAACATTGCCAAGTAGTGCCATTCGTGGCAATTCCAGGTAACGTCGAGTTCAACAATGCCATTTTAAAAAAAAAAATATGTAAATGTTAGGTTTTAATTTTTTAATTTTTAAATAATAAAAATTAATATTTAAATGTTTAAAACTTTAATGGTTTTTAATATTAATTTTTAATATTTAAATGTTACATTTTACATTTCAAATTTTAAAATTTTAAATAATAAAAATTAGTCTTTAAAATTTTAATGGTTTTTATTATTTTAATATTTTATTATTTATTAATTTAATGTCTATTTAAATGTTTAAAATTTTATATATATATATATATATATATATATATAATTTTAATATTTATGCATAATTATTATTTAAATCAAATTAATGTTTTAACTTTAATTTTAAAATGCTATTTTTTCAAAAATTATTTTTTGTAATATGTTGTACTTATAATTTTTTTTAAAAAAATTGTTATTTTAATAATTTATTTAATTTTAGTTTATGTTTTTAAATTTAACAATATCTTATTTTATTTATTTTTAATAAATTTTAAATTATAATTGCTAATTTTATTTTTATTTCCAGAATGTTCGGGGGAATGAGTGAAGCTTTGGATCTATTGTGGAAGTTTTGCGATCGTCATTGCAAAGGGAATGGGGGAATATCAGAGATCACTTGCTAATTTTGTGGGAAGGTCTTTCAGGGCACTTACACAAGAGTGAAGGCTCATTTTTTTGAACAAAGGGACAAGGGGTTGAATCTTGTTCAAATGAGAAAGCACAGTTGGAAGTGATGAGAGAACAAGATAGAGATGAAGGCAAACTGACCTCTTTAAGCTCTTATGCGTCAACCACACATTGAAGTCATACTCACCATGGTATGCCAATCGTGAGAATATAATCAAAGATAGATGTGTCTTCTGAGCATGTGACAAAGGATGTGGTGTTTTCTTGTAAGGGATCATACATTGGTAGTCCCAATCCCATTGGACGCATGTTCGATGTGCATGGTTGAGATGCAGTGGATGTAGTGATTGCATGCTTCGTCTATACGAATGATATTTCATTCAATGTTGCTTGATCTCCTTATTATGAGGAGATGGGTTGTGCTATCAACATTGGTACGACGGGGTATAAACCACATGGGTATGAAAAGCTTTGCATGTCTCTTATTGACAAAGAAAAAACAGAGATAGAGCAGCAAAGTGCGTCAGTAAAAAAAATGTGGTTTATAGAGGGATGTAGCATTGTGATGGACCGCTGGACTGATATAAGAAACTGACATCTTCTAAACATTATGATAACTTGTTTTAAAGGCCCCTATTTTTTGAAGGCAATCGACTACTCTAGACGAGCAAAACGCAGTTCCTTGAGAAACAGTTATGTGATCACTTGATGAGGTGGGGGCATTGTACATTGTCCAAGTTATTATAGATGTTGTCCCAGTTTGTAAAGTAGCTAATTTATTGGTGCAAAAAAAATACAAATATATATTTCGGACATCATGTTGCGTGCATGCATTGAATAATGCGTTCAAAGACATTGACAAGTTTCAGTGGAGTTCAAAGCTTATTGAGAAGGGTAGAAAAATATAAATTTTCATATGCAATCATCACCACACAGGGCATTTATAGAAGATTTGCTAAGGTGGAATTCAAAAAACCTACAGATACGGCTTTGCTTCATTCTTCATACTACTTGAGCGTCTTTTCGCTGTCAAAGAGGTCTTTTGTACCATTGTGGTTAATGATGCATGGAAAAGTTGAAAAAAATCTATATCAGAGATTGCAGTTGAGGTGAGAAAAATGGTCCTTGATAACCAATTTTGGGTGGATGTGAAATTTGTTGTTGACTTCATTTAGAGCATTTGTGAGGTTATCCGTTTTGTTGATTTAGACAAGCCATGTTTGAGTGAGGTTTATGAAGAAATTGATTTTGTGTGTGCAAGAATAAAAAATATCACAGGGTTAAAGGATCTTTCTTTATATCCTTTTGATTGAGAAACAAATACATGGAAGATGGAACAAGTTTGACACACCTTTACATTGTGCTACTTAGGCTTTGAATCCAAAGTGGTATGATACGAAGGTCACCAAGAAGAGGGCTCTATATGAAGATAGAGAAATAATGAGGGAATTTTGAGTTGTAAAAAAAAAATTATGGCTCAGGAGAGGAGGCTTTTTGTATTAGGACACAGTGGATCATGTTTTCACGTGGTTGTGAACAATTTTCTATAGTGGAGACTATGATATGTGAGCAAAGGAGGACCCAATAGAGTGGTGGTGGAACCATGTCAGTAAAACCCCTAAATTGTGATTATTTGCAATACGGTTATTCTCACAAATAGCTAGTTCATCATCTTGTGAGAGGAATTGGAGTTCTTACGATTTCATACATTCATTGAAGAGGTATTGACTACAGTTGAAAAAGGTAGATAACCTAGTGTGCATTCATAGCAAACTTCATCTTCTTTCTCGTGTAGACCCAAGGTTCAAGGAAGGTCCAACAAAATGGGACCACATTCCACCTGATGGAGCAACAAAGATATTCTTGGAGGATGATGTACTTGATGTAGATGCCCTTAATGATTTGCCTTGCCTCCCTTTAAATTGCCTGCAGATGAGCCAGAGTTTGAGAGCGATGCCTATCTAGATAACATCTTGGCAGAGGACGTAGAGGATATAATTGATGTGATAGTCCATCCTATTGTATCAGATTATATATGATCCAAGTTCATATATGTGTTTTTTGTTTTTTGCATGCTTATTGTTGGCATTTCATAGTATATGATGACCCTTAAGCTTAATATGATGAGATATTCCTTTGCTTATTGCTAGTATTGGCATTGCAATAGTATAAGTTTCTTTAAATTTTTCATAGTAGATATTTTATATATAATTTATAAATAATAAATATGTGTTGTCGTCTCGTACCTCGGTCTCCTATTTAAAAAAAAAAAGGCATACCTGTACTCGTTTCCTCATACTTGTACTGTACCCATACTTGTTTCTTGGCAACTATGATTAAAACTCAGAAAATTGTATTATTATGATGGATGTCTATTGTCCTTGTCATTAAGCCTTCCATTTTCAATTACAAGATGACTTTTTCCTTTAATTCCTTTCTTAAGCTTTGTCTTCCTTATTTTAGAGTTTTGTCATCTTTATTCTTTTGTTGTTTCTCCATGCTCACTGTTTTCTTAAGTTTGACTTCTTGCAAGCTAATTCATTGTCAAAATTATTTAGCAGATAAGACCATCAAATCTTTTAAAAACTCCCACAGATGATTATTTTTGGGCATGACATATGTCACACACACATGTATGTATGTACACACACACACATGTATGTATGTATGTACACACACACACATGTATGTATACACACCCTCACACATACATACATATATACATACATGTATATGTATATACACACGCACGTGCGCATCCCATCAATCAAATATTGGGTCTTGTCATGCCCAGAGTAACACACATGCATACATCCCCCCACAAAAAATAGAGTTATATCTCTCATCAATTAAATCTTGGGTGTTGTCACGCCTAGAGTAACTTTCCAATTCTCCATTATGTAACTCCACACACACACACACACACACACAACCAAAAATGGAGTTTTTGCTTTCAGTCACATAACACAATCTATGCTTTAACCGTGTGTTCTGATTGCTCCATTTAGCAATTTGGCATATCATGCATCTCATTACAAATTTGTGCACATCCTTGGACACCCCTAATTGATAATATATCCCATCAATCAAATCTTGGGTCTTGCCAGAGTAACCTTCCAATTCTCCACTATGCAACTCCCTTATAAGGTTCTCACTCACTAATCCTCTAACAATTGATTTTTGAAAAGAAATCCCTCCTATATGAAATAGTCAAGATATGAGCACCTATTTGCATTGTGAGGCTCTTTGCTAGTGTTCCATGCTTTTGAAAAATTTGTATCATTCTCAGAGATTTACTTCATCTTTTCCAACCCAACTACCTCTATGGACATCTTGGTCAACAAAGTTGTCATCTTCAAAGCATCAAAAATCTATCTGAATTTCCACTCCCATATGGTTAAAAAAATAAATAACTTTGCAAAAACTCAATCTAGTTCATGTTCCTTTCATTCAACTTTATATAGTGAGCTAAAACTTCAAAGCTTGATGATGTATATGGAACAAACTCCTTGGGCAACAAGTAGTGTCTCCATTTCTTTAATGGTTGAGTAATAGTATAAATTTTTTGGTCATATGTAGAATACTTCCTTTTGAACCATCATATGGTATGGCTGTTTATATTGTTGATATATGCTATGGATCTATTGTTTATATAATTGATATATGTTATGGATCTATTGTTTATTATACAAACTACACTGTCAAAGAAACATCAATTAGAAACTAGTAAATACATACCGCAAGGTAGCGTAGAAGGTTTAATAACAACATAATTTTCTAGGTAGCACTAAATACAAGTGTTTGATACATGAAGGATATATTACATGCACCCTTATTTGGACAAGTAACATGCTATTTGTATGACAAGACTCAATATTTGTTGATTAACATAATTGTCAACAAATAAACATAACTATGAAAGTTGCTACACTACCACCTTAAATGTCAAGAAGAGAAGAAACATAACAAAGGTTGTTTAATAAGAGAATGACCATAACAAAGCCCAGATACAAGATACATATATTTATAATGATATATCCACATTATCTCGTCTTTAAATAAGTCAGAGTCCCTTCTGACAACCATATAAAATAAAATCATGGAGGGGGAGAAGAGGAAGATGTCCCTATAGGTAGTGGGGCTCTAGCTTGAGGTGATCTTGAAGAGGATGCTCACTGTAACTTCAACTGTTGAAGTTTAGCTCAAAGGGAATAAACTTTAGTCGGGTGTTAATTCAGCTGTTTGGCTAAAATGAGTTCACATTCATGCTAATGCCTCACCATCTGCACAACTTCTTGGAGCTTGGCCTTCCCTCGAGTGACCACTTGCCCAACTTTGCAACTTGACCTTCACATGAGTTATCTCTTGCTCATACTCAACAACCTTTTGCGTATGTGCATGTGTAAGTTGAGTTGCTCCTAGAAACGACCATGTTGATCCTCTTTTTTATTCCACAAATCAGTTAAGGGAACATTATCCTTCACATTCTCCAATCGATGTTGCTCACACATGCTTGAAAGAAGCAACATATATTGATAGCAAATGGTATGCTCAATGGTGTGTAGGATATCCAACACATACTACATAGGAGAAGTGACATTATGAGGAATTCGATTGAGTTGCCACTACTCACGAGTCAATGGATTGTTGTGTTATGCCCACCCTTGGGTGACAAATTAGTGCCAAGTTTAAGTGACTATCTTCTCGCATAAATTTCTATAGCCAAATTGCCTCGTAAAAAAGTAGTTGTATTAGTGATTGATGGCTTGCACATTTAGATGTGCAACCACATTGGAAATTTGTTGAAGTGTTTGGACCATGGGTCCCATAGCCCAAATTAATTGAAACCATCTCATAGGAGTTGGCACTATTTGAACTGGGTAGGAAAAACATAATGAAATCATGATATGGACCCCGATACTTCATGTTTAGATATACACATTGAGAATTTCCACACATGTGTGTATTGACCAACCTAGGCACTCGTCATGTGCACATTAGAAGGTCAGATTTTGACTACGTGTTTTGACCAAGCACTTTCATTCAAAAAGGTATGCTAACCACATGCGTTCAATAGGACATGCTTTTCCTATTAAAAAAATTGTGTTTTCCCTTATTTAACTAAGAAGGTAATGGAGGAAATACATGTAGATGCACGAGATCACCCATACACATGCATTTCTCATGTTGATGAGCTTGTAGAAGTGAGAGGTTAATATAGGGTTTCCTTATTTTCATTTCAGAGCTATTTTGTTTGGAGTTTATTCACGCAAGTGGAATCATTGCTTATAATAGTTTTTATAAGGACCTTGAGGCATTCTTGGCTTCTCAACTATTTCCACAAGACTTAGTGGATCCAATATTTGAAGGGCCTACCTCTGAATGTAGCTATGTATCAACCCAAAATTAGACATGTTCTTACTCTAGCTTTGGCATTGTTTGCTCTTGGGGCTATAATGAGTTGATATGGACCTCCTCCAAGTTTAAATTAATAAGCTCACTTAATTGGTTCAACTAGTCCTCTGTCTGCAACATGTCATCCATTAAATGCAAGGAAGTGACTATGACATACTCAAATAGAGATGCAATAAATGTCTCATAAGTACCCACAGACTCCCGAAAGGAAGGAGAAATCAAAAAGGTACTAAAATGAGGCTTTGGTATCCCAATTTTACATTCAAAATTAGCCTAATCATCTTCTTTGTTAAAACCTTCTCTATCATTCTCCTATGAAGTGGGAAACTCTACTGTCAGCTTCCTCTTTTTGGCATTTGCACATCATTCAATATTATCTTCCTTGGCATTGACTAAAGGGATACTAAGATGTCTCCACCATAGTATTAATGGCCAACTAGGGTTATTTATATGAACTATCGAAAGTGAAGTCCCCCTCCAACATCGACTGAGAGTACACTACTTCTAAGAATAGATCAAAGGCATGTTGTGTCATAGAGAATCCCATGTATGGCAGGGAAAGGAACTCGTGAATTAAATAAAAAAAAAGCTCTCCCACATGTAATTATCACCCTTCCATAGACCAAGGTCTTCTAAACAACTATGTTAGACGCTGAAGTGGAAACCACTAATCGATATTGGATCACATCTAAGAAAATATGTCAATATTTTGAAGTCATATTCTTTCTTAATCCCATGATGTCCCTTGGCCCACATGCAAGCCAAATATTCTACAGTCAAATTTGGTTGACATATATTTTGGATATCATAGTCCTTTTGGGCCTTCATAATCTGGGGGCTTTCTACTAGTTTACTAACCAATAACCCATGTGAGGGTATGCAAAACACTCATGTCAAATCCTTGACAATATATGTAATTTTACCTCTTTATCCATATACATAAGAAATGAGCATCTAATATCCTGGATATAGTTAGAGATCATCCGAACTAAGTAGGGCTCGAGTTCTCTAGAGCTGAACTCAGGCATCTACAAAATCTTGTCCACCCCAACTCTTTATAGTGCTCCCTTCAATTCATGGTCCTCAAAGATTTTTACTATGTTAAAAAAATTTATGTTTATTTGTACCCTTTGTTATAGTTTGCCTAGAGTTAGTACCCGCTACAAATGAAGTCTGAGCCATCTTCAAAACTATGGTAGTGGTTAGCTTGGGAATTATATGACCTTCCCTAGCAATGACAAATTTATGAAATGCCATATCCAAGGCAACTTCAATATTTTAGGCAAAAGCCAAGAGGATGCTATGCTTGAGAGAATTTTGTTTTGGTTTTCTATAAATGTTGCAACAAAACTAGAATTTTCAACTAGAAAATACCTATTGAAACCCTCATGTTAGAGATTTTTGGATGGGGTTTTTGGCCCTTGAATCTTCGAGGGTTTGTAGAATGGGATTGTGTAGTTGAGATGTTCTTTGATGCTAGTGCTGCCACTAAATGCTCCTTTTTTAAACTTCTCCATGTGCTTGGAAGTAAAACACAATTTTTTTCTAACACACTCTCCTATGACAACAAAGACAATACACTGTGTAACTAGATAATGAAAGGGGTAAAAAATTAGTTTATAATTGACCATTCAATGAGAATGAAGAGTAGTGTTAGGTTTGATCCAAATAAATGTAGTAGTTAATAAATATAATGGGACATGCATCTCTTTGAGACACCCACACTATTATTTGTTACTATGTTATTAGGTGGTTGCACTGGTATTACAAACACTAGGTTATTTGAGAAATTAAAAGGATCTTTTGATTATTTTATTTGTTTGATTATAAATATAGAGGCTATTGTAATGTAAAAATGTATCCATTTCAGAAATCAATAAGGTTTTTATTTTTATTTCCAATATTTTCTTTTAGTGATATCATAACTTTATTCAAGAACCCTAAACTAATTTGTGGGAGTGAATGAAATATGAGGAAACATTAAACAATTTTATTTTTGCATTCATGCACTAAAAGTTATATTGCTACAATTTTCATTTCCATATTAAAAAACCTTGAATACCTATATGCATTCTTGACAAATATGTTGATTGAGAACCCTGCTTAGAGTGCAATGTTTTTGATGGATATTTGAAGAGGATCTCTTTGAAATGATATGTTTGTTTAACCTAATTTTGGTTTTATACAAAATAAGGAATGAATGATTGCAATGGATAGATCAGACAATACAAATATAAAAGTACAAAATTCAAAATATCTAATTGGCTAATAATAGCAACAAGAAAAAGTAATACATGAACTAGGCCTTGGAAAGTAAGTACAAATGATAATAAATAATCACACCTTGTTAGTGTAACAAAAATATGAGAGTTTGGATCTGAAATATGACTGTGTAGTCTAATTTTGTACTATTCCTAAACTTTGATTTGACCTCTGGATCCTCTTAGATAAAGCCATGCTTTGTGTGGGTTTGACTTGGGCAGGCTCACGTTAGGTAGACTCACACTGTGGAGTATAATTATCTTTCACCAAATTTGTCTTGTGGATGATTCCATAATCTCATTTTTTTGAGACTAGTTCGATGATTGATTTTTGACCTTCCTATATGCTCACTTTACTAATTTTTTGAGTAGAATGTGTTAAATTGATGATCACTTCTCTTTGACCTAACTTGGCTCTCAAAATAAAAAATAGGTTATGGTGATGTAGAAGCATCTACATTCCATTATAATCTTACAGCAATGTGTTGAAGAGTTGTCAGTGATGTCATGGAGGTGTCCAAGTGTTTTGATAGTCTAAGTGTCAATGAAAAAGTGTGCAGTGTGTTTGTCTTAGTATGCTTGAAGTAGGCTTGGTTGATCTTAATTTATGGCATGATTAGGGATGGGTCTGAAGTATTGATCATGTGTGAGGGGTCCTATTAGAGGTCAAGGATGATTGGAGAGCTTGTGGAAGTGTATGGTATTCATCTGATTCTTCATTATGTTCATCTTGGCATAGTTGCTTCTATGACAGAAAAATATGAGTAGGTAGTTTGATGACATCACCATTTCCATGTATGGATGAGTCAGGGGGAGTTGGTTATATGGATGTGATCACATTAGTCCCAAGTTGCTATGGTCTAAGTTTTAGGGCATGCAGGTGAGTGGAGCAAAAGATATAACTGTGCAAAGTTGGCTTCCCAAGCAGTTTGTAATGTTTTTTGATACATAGCCAAATGTGCAAGGAAGATCTAATGGTGCGCATTTAATCGCATCACATATTGATGACGTGAAATGAATATGTGCTTAATGTCTAAGTTAAGAAGATTCAAGTAAGCAGTTTTATGGCATTATATTTCACACGCATGAAATTTTTAGGAATAATTTGTTATGTGGATGGATTCCCCTATGTGAGGAGATCATATGGTTCAAATTTTAGGACCTGCGATTGAGTGCAATAAAAGTTATTAAGGTTCAAAGTTGGCCTTCTAGACAGATTGCAGAGGTTTCCATACTTAGCCAAATTTGCACAAGGTTAAAGATCAGGGCCAGATAAGGATATAACAGTGAGTGGGTGTTCATATAGATGTAGATATATGATGCATATTGAGTCAAAGAGGTCAAAATGTCTAATGTTTAAGCTGATTAAAGTCTAGGGTACTCTCGAAGAGATTGATGGAGCACATTTGTTCCAAATTGTCAAGAAGCAATGAGATGATGACAAGTGCTCAATGTTTAATAGTGAGCAAAGATAAAGACTAAGCTACTTCTAAAGAGATTTATGGTACATATTTTATATAATATGCGAGGACACAAGATGATGGCAAAGTGTTCAAAGTTTAACAGTTGCTCAGTGATCGTTGGAATTTAAATATTTGAATTTGTGAGGGAAGACTAGTCTATAGTTTTTGTGTTGTAACTTTTGATATATGCAAAATTTGATCATGGTGTAAAAGACTAAGTTTTAGAGGATTTCATGACGCATCCACATAACCTAGTTATAATGTCTAATTTTTTATACATTCAAATATATGGATCTCCAAAGTTAATTATGTATGTGTTCATGCTTTGCAAGTAACCCGAGGAGGATAATTGAGTTGTTCTTGATAGTATTTCGATGTTTTAAGATGAACTAAGTGTTGGAACATGTTGTAAACTTCATGAGGACCATCTATGTGGATTATGGAGGTTTTAACAATATAGATTATATATGATTAAAGGCTTAAAAGCTGACTATGTGTTCGTTCTTGGTGATCATATGTATGGAATGATGGTTGGGCTAATTGTGTTGTAGCAAAAGGGTGTTGTAATGGATGTTGTCACTTAAGGAGGACCTATAGGTTATGTGGCATATACCTATGCTTTTGGAAGTGGTCATGTGTTTCTAATTTTCTAGTTGAAGTGATAAAAGAGTGAATGGGTCTCCATGAGACCTATAAAGGCTAATGAGGCCTAATTAAAAGGCATAGCTGCTTAATTGTGACCCATGGATGATATGGCCGACTTATGAAGATGTTATTGAGATATGTTAGATCTTAAGGGTTAAGACAAGTATTATGGCCAACCTAGAATATGATATTCATGAAGGCTCTATAAAAGGTGAAATCAAAGGTGATGGTTTCTAGACTTGACAGGAGTGTGTGAGTGTTGTAGAGTGAAGGAAAGAAGAAAGGGTGTGTGTCTAGTGGATGGGTTGTAGAGTAGAGCAGGTTGATGACTATGTGTATGACTTGTAGGTCATATTTATGATGTTAGAATAGTGCTCTTTTAGGTTTGTAGATTGAGGATGAATGAAGAGGTCTAGAGTGATCAAAAATGATGTTTTAGATGCCTTGAGTGTGAGCGAAGGATAAATGATGTCTATGTGAGCTTGGTGGTTGATTTGAGAGACAGATAATAGTGTGATCTATGTGTATGACCATTTGGTCATGTTGTTGAGGTTATGATAGAGTTTTTGATAAATGTAGTGTGATCCAAAATGTGGTTTTGGATGTTTGTGGTTGTGTGAAGAAGTGAAGGGGGTTGATATATATTGTATCTCCATCATATTGATAGGTAATAAATGTTCACGAGATGTTCATATCATAGGTGTTGAGAGGGTACTCAAAATCTAGGTCAGAAGGACATGACCATTCAATGGGCATGTGCTCCTTGTGGAATAGGTGTTTCACTAAAGTTTGTTCAGAAGGACTTGACCATCCTAGGGGTAGGTGCTCCTTGTGGAACATGTGTTTCACTAAATTTTGGTTAGAAATACTTGACCATCCTAGGGGCAGGTGCTCCTTGTGGAATAGATGTTCCACTAAAGTCTCATGTTTGTAGTATCTTATAGGACAAGTAGTCCATGTGTTTGCAGGCTTGAGAGTGGATTTTATTTTCCAAGAGGGTTTCCCACATATATCTTGTATTATGTGTGTGATTTTGCATTATATATTTTTCATTGCTATAAGCATCTTTAATGCTTCATGAATGGTTGTATCAAATGATTAAGTATTTAAAGAGTTTAGAAATTGAATTGGATTGTTTTCCACCATTGATTCACCCCTCATCTTAGTGGTTTGTACCTCTAACAATTGGTCTCAGAGCAGGTCCTTTGGTAAAGGCTTGAGAATTTGAAGATCTAAGGTACAATATGGGTAGCCATCAAATGCAAGGAGGTTTTTCCACTAAGAAAGCATTAATGTTCAATGTATCCGATTATAATTTTTAGAGTGCGATGATGAGGACTTACATCATGTCCCTAGGGTTTGACACTTAGAAATCTATTGTGGATGGTTATTCTACACCTGTTATTCCTCATCCAGTGTTGCAGATAAGAAGTTGTTTGAGAACAATTCTAAGGCAATGAATGCTATCACTTGTGATATTTTAAAGACTGAATACACTAAGGTAATCCATTGCATATCTACCAAGGAAATGTGGGATAAATTGAAGACTATTTATGAAGGATATTCAATGGTTAAGTTGGAAAAGTTGTAGACTCACCGACGATGATTTGAGAGTCTTAAGATGAAGGAAGAAGATTATGTGGCATCCTTTTTGTAGAGAGTTGATGAGATTGTAAACATAATCAGAGGTCTTAGAGAGAAGCTTGAAGAAGCTACTATACTTCCAAAGGTATTAAGGTCTCTCTCTCTCTCTCAAGTTTGATTCTAAAGTATCTGTTGTAGAACAAAGTCACAATCTTACTCAGTTGAAGATGGATGAATTACACCGCATCCTTACTGCCTATGAGATGAGAGTAAATGATGATATACCATTAGAGAAGGAAGTAACATTCAAGACATAAGTGAATCCAAAGAAGAATATCTAAGGTAAGAAACTCAAAGAGGATGACATATCTGATATTGATGAAGATGAACTAATTGCTTTGATTACAAAGAAATTGAAAACGCGGTTAGGCAAATATAAGGGTAAACTAGCCTTCAAATGTTTCAATTATGGAGAAGTAGGACACTTTGCTAACAAGTTCCCTCATAAGCATAAGAAGAATGATGATAAAAAGTATGGTGAAGACCATGATGAAGACAAGAAAACATATTGGTCTAAGAAGATAAAGAAAGGATTTAGAAAGTATGAAAACAAGAAGTCCTTCAAGAACAAGAAGAATCTCTACACTAATAAAGATTGCAGCTCATCAGATGAGAGTGAAGACAATGAATCAGAGTATGATCATGAAGATGATGGTCTTGTAGAAAATAAAGCCCTTTTCATGGCCGAGGAAGGAAGTTTCTCATATCAAAAAGAGTTTGCTTGGAGTGATTCATATGATGATAAAGATGAGGTGGACTATGAACTGAATTAATGAATGCTCTTGAAGAACTGAAAATTGAGAAGAAGATTAAAAAGAAGATGAAATCTAAAATAAAGGATTATGAAGAACAATTCAGTGTGTTTGATGCAAGAATGAATGAATACATCAAGGAGCATGAAGGTATAGTCAAACATCTCAGTTGTCAAGTGGAAATCTTGTTTACGAGGCTGAAATTTAAAGAAGATGAATGTTTAAGGTATGTAATTGAAAATGAGTCATTAAAATCTGAGTTAGAGAGGCATCTAGTAAGATGAAGTCATTTTTGAGATTTGAAAAGAGCTCAAGTGATCTAGACAATATTGTGAGCGATCAAAAGCATGCAAGTGATAGAAAGGGTCTTGGATACAAAGAAGAACTAGAAAATTCAACTCAAGACAAGATGGAGACTAATATAAATAAGACCTTGAAGGTCAACAATCAGTTAAAGAATGAAGATGCTGGCAAAATGAAGACAAATTAGATTAGACAACTAAATGCCATGAGGTATGCAAGTTTCAATGATTACTGTTACACATTTAATCAATTTGGGCATAGAGATAGAGAATGCAAGAGACCTATTAGAAATGAGTTTGCATGGAACTATGATGGGGGTCATCAGTCAAAAGGTGAGTCTTCTTCAAAATGAGCAATTTTTTTTAATTTTTAAAGAATGAACATATTGCAATATTTTGTTCTCATTAGAAAAGGCAGGATAAGCCTCTTGCAAAAGGTATAGCATGCTTCAACCATCAAGAGAATGGTTGCATTGATAGATTCTGCAAGCAAAGGCCTACAAGACAGAATAGGTTTAATCAAGCTCCTAGCGTGCAAGAAAGAAGACAAGTCAAATCATGGAAACCAAAGGTGGTAAGTGTGAGTCATGATGAGTCTTTAGGTCCAAGTAATCTATTTTTTATGGTGGAGAATGCCGTAGAAGTTGGAGACTACCAAGATATCTCATTATCTGCTCATGTTGTGAATGAAGAGACCAAGCTCAAGGAGAAGACCAAGGTGTTGGTTGAAGCTAATTAGGAGGTGAGTACAAATTCAAGTGAACATCTTGTTATTACTAAGAAAGTTTCATGAAAAGAACATTAGTTGTCAATACCTAGTGATGAGGTTTCAAATTGCAAGGAATATTCTTCAACTGAAAAGGTATGTCATGAATCTATGTTATCCCCGTGTGTTGTCAATAAAGTCTTAGAAGAGAAAGAGAATATTGTAGTGGATGAGAATGTTTCTTATCTTAAGTCTAAGATGAAAAATAATAACTATAAGTATAAGATGACCAAGGAGGAAAAGGAATATAAGGAGTTGTGGGCAACTCCTAGTTTCACAATGTTTTAGGACACTGTGAGTTAGGATGTCTCTATCTAGGCTTCAAGGAGACACTTGAAATGCAAAAGGAAGCATGGTGGATGCCAGTTGAATTTTGGTTGATGTTGTAGGACAAGAATATCATTTGAAGATATGCTTGGCTAAGGGGGAGCAATGGGTCTTACAAATCTGCTCCAAGATGTTGTGATGGAATGAAGCTATGTGTGCAAGGTCTGTAGGCTGAGTATGGAGATATCTAGGTGTAATTGCAAGTTTTCAAGGTGTCTTAATAGCATATAAAGGTGTGATGACTTTATTTACATATGTTCCAGGTGATTTCAAGCTTTGAAAATCTTGTGTGCAATTGGAGAATTTTTGTTTGCTCTCGGGTTTCCTAGTTTGTGCTTAGGGATATGAAGGGCAAAAACCATGGTATAAGAAATATGTGCTCCCAAAGGAGTTTGAGTTCAAATCTTGGTCTAGAAGTGTGTGATGGTTGTCTCCAGGTGTGAAAGAAGTTTCATAGGTGGGCACTGACCATAAGGAGGTTTGTTGACCTTGTTTGTTTTGAGATTCATTCTAGAGTTTTAGGCTATGCTAGAAAAGTGGTTTGCCTTATGAGTTGAGGTCTGAGGCTTATTAATAGGTTGAATGAGCCAAATGGATTGTCAAGTCAAGATTAAAAGAGATTGGAAGGTTTTTATTTTTCAAATTATTCAAGTTTTTGTCAAAATATAGGTCTAATTGCTTAGTAGATTTGTGAATGAAGTATGTTGCAAATGAGGAGTTAGGTGATTAAAATTAGTGTGCTTAAGGGAGAATTAAGAGTGCTCCAGATATGAATTTTTAGGTATTTAAAGTATGTCTACTGAAATTTGTGGGCTCTGCAAGTTCCCGGTAGGGATACAAGGAGTCTAAACAAGCATAGTGTGAAGATTTGATGTTTTTTCTTAGTTTATCCACAAAAAAAGGCATGATTGTTTCAAAGTGAATTCTCAGGTTGGTCTAGAGCATATTTGTTGTTTGGTGAGTGGCATGAAGTTCTTTTGGTGGTCCTTGAGGTGGCTTGAGAGAGAAGGATAGTAAGCTTATGTGGTGGTTCTTCATGGTGTATAGAGATATAAAGATGTTCAAGAGGTACAATGGCTCAGAGATCTTACGGGGAGTCCCTTTCAGATGTTTCTTGGTTAGTTTCATCAGATTTTAGTGCTTTTGTGTGTTATTATTCATTGGTTGCAATGCTTGGTTGAAGAGAGTGTTGGCATGTAGCAAGAGGAAGTTGTCAAGGCAAAGAAGTAGACTCAAGGTAAGGGGGAGTTTGTATCATATTTATAAGGTGGTCATCTCCTATTGGTGGTATTTTCAGGTCCTCAGGATCAGTTTGTGCCCACTTTGTCATTATGTCAATGGGGAAGAAGGTTCCTATTGTGAGAGTGATTGAAGAGAGAGAAGGAAGGTGAACTTTATGATGGGTGTTGACATCAATGACAAAGGGGGAGATTATTGGAGAGTTTTCTATGATGTCATGGAGGTGTCTAGGTGAGTGGATAAAGTGTCTTGATAGTCTAATTGTCAATGACAAAGTGTGCAATGTGCTTGTCTTAGTATACTTGAAGAAGGCTTGGTTGATCTTCAACTTTGGCATGATTATGGATGGGTCTGAAGTATTGATCATGTGTGAGGGGTCTTATTAGAGGTCAAGGATGACTGGAGAGCTTGTGTAAGTGCATGGTCTTCTTATGATTCTTCATTATGTTCATCTTGGCCTAGTTGGTTTTGTGATAGAAAAATATGAGTAGGCAGTTTATTGATGTCACCATTTCCACGTATGGATGAGTTAGGAGGAATTGGTCATATGGGTGTGATAACATTATTCCAAAGTTGATATGGTCTAAGTTTTAGGTCATGTAGGTAAGCAAAGCAAAATAATAACTATGCAAAGTTGGCTTCCTAGGTAGTTTTCAATGTTTTATGATACTTAGACAAATTTTCAAGGGAGATCTAATGGTGCACATTTAATCACATCACAGATCGATGTCATGAAGTGAATCTGAACTTAATGTCTAAGTTCAAGAAGAGCCGAGTAAGAAGTTTTATGGCATTATATTTCACAAGCATAAAATTTTCAGGAGAAGTTTGTTACATAGATGGATTCCCCTATGTGAGGAGATCATATCGTTAAAATTTTAGGACATGCGATTGAGTGAAAAAAAAGTTATTCAAGTTCAAAGTTGGCCTTCCAAATAGATTGTAGAGGTTCCCATACTTAGCCAAATTTGCACGAAGTTAAAGATCAGGACTAGATAAAGATCTAATGGTGAGTGCATGTTCATACAGATGCATATCTATAATGTGTATTGAGTTAAAGAGGTCAAAGTGTCTAATGTTTAAGCTGGTTAATGTCTAGGTTACTTTCAAAGAGATCGATGGAACACATTTTTTCCAAATTGTCAAGAAACAACGAGATGATGACAAGTGCTTGATGTTTAACAATGAGCAAAGGTAAAGATTGAGATACTTCTTAAGAGATGCATGGTGCGTATTTGATCTAAGATGTGAGGACATGAGATGATGGCAAAGTGTTCAAAGTTTAACAATTGATCAGTGAATGTTGGAATTCAAATATTTGAATTTGTGCGGGAAGACCAATATGTAGTTTTGTGCTATAACTTTTGTTATATGCAGAATTTGATCATGGTGTAAAAAGCAAAGTTGTAGAGAAATTTATGGCACATATAGAGAACATAGTTATAAGGTCTAATTTTTTATAAAATGAAATATATGGAGATTCAAAGTTGATTGTGTATGTGTTCATGCTCTACAAGTAACCCAAGAAGGGTAATTGAGTTTTTCTTGATAGTATTTCAACGTTTTAAGATGAACTAAGTGTTAGAGCATGTTTTAGACTTCATGAGGACCATCTATGTGGATTATGAAAGTTTGAAAAATCCAAATTCTATATGATCAAAGGCTTATAAGTTGACTGTGTGTTCATTCTTGGTGATCATATGTAGAAAATGATGTTTGGGCTAATTGTGCTGTCACAGAAGGGTGTTGTGATGGATGTTGTCACTTAAAGAGGACCTATAGGTAATGTGGCATATACCTATGCATTTAGAAGTGGTCATGCATTTCTAATTTTCTTGTTGAAGTGCTAAATAAGTGAATGGGTTTCAATGAGACCTAATTAAAAGGCATAACTACTTAATTGTGATCCATGGATGCTATGGCCGATTAGTAAAGATGTTATTGAGTTATGTTAGATGTCTTAAGGGCTAAGGCAAGTATTATGGTTGGCATGTGAAGATGTTAGTAATCTATTTTAGATTTCTTAAGGGTTAAGACAAGTATTATGGTCGACTTAGAAGATGATATTCATGAAGGCTCTATAAAATGTGAAATCAAAGGTGATGGTTTATAGACTTGACAAAAGGAGTGTGTGAGTGTTGTAGAATGAAGGAAAGAAGAAAGGGTTTCTTCCCAGTGGATGGGTTGTACAACAAAGAAGGTTGATGACTATGTTTATTACCTATAGGTCATATTTTTGATGTTAGAACAATGTTCTTTCAGGTTTTTAGATTGAAGACGAGTAAAGAGGTCTAGAATGATCCAAAATGATGTTTTGGATGCCTTGAGTGTGAGCAAAGGATATATGATGTTTGTGTGATATTGGTGGTTGATTTGAGAAGCAGATTAGAGTTTGGTTTGTGTGTATGACCATTTGGTCATATTGTTGAGGTTTTGATCGAGTTGTTGCTGATAAGTGTAGAGTGATCCAAAAGGTGGTTTTAGATGTTTATGGCCACGTGAAGAAGTGAAGGGGGATGATATAAATTATATCTCCATTAGATTGATAGATAATCAATGTTCAAGATATGTTCATATCATAAGTGTTGGGAGGGTGCTTAACATCTAGGTTAGAAGGACTTGACCATCCTAGGGTTAGGCATTCCTTGTGGAACATGTGTTTCACTAAAGTCTAGTTAGAAGGACTTGACCATCCTAGGGGTAGGTGTTCCTTGTGGAACATGTGTTTCACTAAATTTTGGTCAGAAGAACTTGACCATTTTAGGGGTAGGTGCTCTTTATGGAATGGGTGTTCCACTAAAGTCTCATATTTGTAATACCTTATAGGATAAGTAGTCCATGTGTTTGTGGGCTTGAGAGTGGGTTTTATTCCTTGAAAGGGTTTCCCACATAGATATTTTGTTGTGTGTGTGATCTTGCATTATTTATAGTTCATTGTTATAAACATCTTGAATGCTTCATGAATGGTTGTATTGAATGCTTAATTATTTTAAGGGTTTGAAAATTGAATTGAATTTTTTTCCACCACTGATTCACCCTCCTCTCAGTGGTTTTTACCTCTAACACAACCAAATAGATTTAGAGTAGAAATACAAAAATTGTAGATAGTTTCATAACTCTAGGTTTATGCGTAAGTCTTTGTGTTATTTTGTGTATTTGAAATTCAATTTGTTTATCTTGAACAATCTATTTAATGTGTGCTACCTAGTCCATGAAGGAGTTAACCTTAAGGAAAATTGCATATCCTTGTGAAAAATTAGTTTTAGGTCTATATTCATTTTGGATGCAAATTATTTGAGTGAAGTCATGTGATGCCAAAAATAATAATGCAAAAATATACCTTTTGAATCTTGTGATATCTTCAAGAGAAGGAATGGCATGAAAAACCAAGTTTTAGGAGGATCTTGCAAAAAACCTTGTGCCTATGCTCTTTTACACAAATTCTATCTATGAATCATCATGACCTAGTTTATAAGTGTGTGATTACTGCACAACATGTGATGTGCATAAATGTTATTGAAAACATTTGTGATCTTAGGAGTGTTATGCATATTGTATTTATGAAACATGCCATTTATTATGATGTGTTATGGGTGTAATGTTTTATGATGCAGTGGGACTATATTAAGCATTTAATGATTGTGATGAATTATGAACATTTAATATTATTTGGCATTAGTGGGTAGGTGAGAGCATTAATATAAGTAGGTCCATATCTAAACCTTTATCATTTATAAAAAACTTACATACAAAACCCCATTAGGTTGTCCATCTACTCTCCTCCTGGGCCCTAGATGAGTGGTATTAGTGCATTACAAACTTCATGTCATTTTTGAGTTGTATCATGGTGTATTATAACTTCACCTCCATTTTTTATATGCCCAATTATATAAGGTATAAATACAATAAGTTATGGCTCGATATTTTTAATCCTTTATCATACCATCCTTCACATCCTCAGATGGGAGATAAACCTTTGATTACACAAACTTTATAAATGTAAATGATAGAAGATGCATTGCAAAGAATGAATTGGAATAATGCCATGCACATGAATGAGAAAGTAATATTTATCATTTATCACTAATTCTAAATAAATAGGATACTCCCAACACCCATCATTTACATTGATGATTTGGTTTTTACATGCCATGTAAGGTACAAGTCAATCTAGACATCCCTATGTTTGAAGGAAAAAAAGATGCAAATGTCCTAGATAAATCATTGAAACTAATGTGTTCATATTATGTGGTTAATCAATTTTATGATCATGAAAATATTATAAACACTATTCTAAAAGTTCTTTTATCAGTAAATAAATGGTCCAAAAACTACTACACTTTACATGAAAGTCATGAAGATGAAGTTAACTTATACATATCTGTAGACACATGGAATGAATTCGTAGAAGCACTCAGAAAAATATTATCTTGTTAGTACCTATGATGACCAATACGTCAAGTTATCTCGGTTGCACCAAGGCAAGGATAAGTTTGTTCAAGAATACATAGATACATTTCATACGTTGATGTCCAAAATGGGAATTCATGAATAGAATAAAAACCTTATTTTGAAGTGTAGGTTCAATTTGAGACCCCACATCCAATCAAACATGGATTTCCCATAGATCTATTCTATCTGGGAAGCCTAAATTTTTAATCACAAGTTTGAAGCAAAGGCTAAAGCTGAGACTAAGACAAAATACTACAAGTCCTAGGCAAAACAATGTTCTAAGTCTTCCAAGCATAATTCCAAGATAGGAAATTGTTTTAAGCACCCTTCGTAAAAGAAACAACTACCACAAAATGATCAAACCAAGTAATCTAAGTCTAACAAGTGGTGTTCATTTCATAACTCCAATAATCATTCCAATGAGTAATGTCTCACTAGGAAGACTTTAAATGCCAACTTGAAGTAGTAGGTACAAACACTATGACATTGGACAAGGGTAAGTAAACCATGGAATATAAAATTAGTGTCATGGTGGTACTGAAAACATTTATACTTCCCTTGCAGAAACAAAGGAAGTAAAAAGATTGTTCCATTCTAGATGTAGATCAATGCTCAATCGAAAAAATTCATCGTTGATAATGGAAGTCAAAATAAATTGATTTATCTTGAAGCAATTCATAGATTGAACTTGCCACTGATGCCTCACCCACAACCATACTCTATTGGATGGTTTAGTGTGGGATCTAATAAGCATGTCACTCAACAATGTCAATTGGTATACAAATTAAAGTCTTTTCAAGATATAGTAATTTGAAATCACTCCATTATGGGTATGTGATGTTTTACTTTGGAAACCATATCTTTAACATTGACATGCAGTCTAGGAGGAAAATTCTCAAAATGTTGTCATAGATGTTGTTGATAAGAGATACTGCATATTGGAATTAGTTCCTAAGTTATCAGTCATTAGCACCAAATAGTGCATTAAGCTTTTCAATTTTAATAAAATGTTTGTGTTTCTGATGGTGAGATATGAATATAAGAACATCCTTATAACACCAATTCATACTACAATTCCTCTAGTAGCAATATATATCTTAGATTTGGATGACAATTTAGAAGAAAACAAGGATATATTTCAGCCTCCAAAGGAATTGCCTATTCACTGTGTGTTGAATCACACTATTAATTTGATTCTTGGAGTACCTCTACCTAATGCCCATTTTTACCACATATCATTTCTAAATAATGAGTAGATCATGTGACATATCACTGAACTCGTGGATAAAGGACATAAAAGCCCAACTCATCACCTTGATGTAGCGTAATTATGTTTGCATCAAATAATGATGACATATGGAGGTTTTGAAATGATTACATAACTCTCAACAAGGTCATAATGAAGAACCACTATCCTCCTCCAAGGATTGAGGACTTGCTAGACCAACTTTGGATGGAAAACTTTTTCATCAAAATTGATCTTAAGTCTTGGTATCATCAAATTACTGTTGAACTTACAAACATCTGGAAGACAACCTTCATGGAAAAATAAGGTTTGTTTGAATGTTTAATCATGACATACTTAAAAAACACCCCAAAACATTCACGTGGATGATGAATGAAATTCTTAGGCCATTCACTACATTTTTAGTAGTCTATCTTAATGACATTCTAATCTTTATCAAAACATGGGATGAACATTTGTGCCATATAAAACAAGTTATTAAAAAATTGTGGAAGCATAAGTTGTTCGAAAATATGGAAAAGTGATTATTTTTTATGTGATAAATACAACATCTAGGACATAGTAGATGCACAAGGAGTGATTGTTGACCTATCTAAGATTCAAGTCACCAAAGAGTTGCCATAACCAAAGAATTTCATAGAGGTCTACAATTTTTCTGGATTATAAAATGTTTATAGGAATTTTTTACTTGGTTTTTATCATATGAATTGGCCTCTAAACCAAATTATGAATGTGGTTCTATATAAAAAATCATATATTTGGCCACACAATAGAAAACATTCAAGGAGTTGAAATGCATACTATGTTTTGCACCAGTAATTATGTTATCGAATCTTCAAAAATCATTTGAGATTGAGACTAATAGATCAAATTATGAACTTGATCATTACTTCTCAATATGGTCATATAGTTGCTTACCATATCAAACATTTCACCACACTAGTAAGAAACTACCCAACCTATGATTTCAAGATTTATGATAATGTTTAGGCATGCAAACATTGGATGATTATATATTGGGCAAGGAGACTATGGTCCACATAGATCACAAGACAATTTATATCTTATAGAGTTATAAAAATTTATAACAAGATTTTTGATACAAAGGGATTCATAAAACTTTTCATTCAATAATAAAAACAAGGAACAAATGTTCTCTCTTACCTCTGCAAGTATCCACCTAACTGGCACTTTGTCTTGTCTTGCTTGATTCTATGCACAAAACAATCTTTAAGTCCATTTTGTTCTCTACCTTTGTTTTCACAAGGACTATTTATCTCTATCTTAGGAATCTTTATCACCTCTCAATGTTTCCCTCCTATCATTATTAATCTCTTCCTTTCATAGTCTTCACACACAAGCCTTTATGTTATCTTGCTTGGGTTTAATGACTTGACCTTTGGTTCAAAACTCATTAAGGTTTCAAATACCTTTGTTCAATTTAATTTAATTAATAACATGTTACAAAGGTTTTATTTGTCCTCTATTTCAATCCAAAAACTATTTATACAACCTTATGTTGCCTTCTTTTCATCTACCTCCATCACAATTACTTCTTGTAGCCTTTTTTTAGGCTCAACTACAGGGTATAGACATATACGGTCATAAAATGGAAAAATAGAATTTTTTTATAATACCATATATACATATCTTTATTTTCACAAAGTTTTGTGGATTCTCTCCTCCATTTGACCACTTTTTAAAGGATTTTTAGCCCTTGGATTAGGCCTTCTAGGTCTATTAAGCCCTATCTAACACTCAGTCCTATGTATGTGTATGAAAATGTATGAAAACAACTTGAAAAATATTATATCACTTATACCACTTAATTATGTATCAAATACAAAAATTTGGATGTTTTTCACTAGGTAAAGCTTCCACAAATTGAACTTTCACACAAAAACCCTAGAACAGGCTATGGACTGATTCTACGGACCCAAGAAGGGTGAAAATGAGATTTAAATCTTGAATAAGGTTTTAAAACTATTTTAAATGGATTTTTAGGTATGTAATATCAAATTAAATCATTTAAAATAATTAATAAATTCAATAAATAGTCCTACCACACTGTTCTATGTAGATATTTGTTTGACTGTGACATTTCCTAAAGCTTGTTAGGACCCGAGAGTGAACAAATTCAATTTTCAAGATTGAAAAAGGGTTTCCATTGATTGTGATGATTTTTTATGCTTTATATAATCACCAAAAATCTTTCCAATGTATTGGTTTCTCCCTCTAAGACCATTGCTCACATTTTCTATACTATTTTGTGGTGACTATGCACAACTAAAAGGGTTGTGTGTTTTACAAATAGATAGATTGATAATATGGGGTTATTTACAAATTTTATTACATATTTGATGGCTTAAAAATATTTACATAGATCCATCACACCTTTTCCAAATGTTTAATTTATTTTTGTCAACCCTGTTCAAGAATCATCACAAGATATTGCCTTGGTTGTGTGTGGCGACACAATTAGTTATCTACATAACTAATGCATTGTTATTGAAATATGTATTAAAATGCACAAAGGTTGTAAATAACCATGATAAAATTTAAATAATACTTATTACCAAAAAATTCCACTATAGTTTGGCCTTCTCTTAGAAATGTACGTTCTCAATATTATGTATCAACAACTTGTCAATCAACACATAACTTTGTATTGTATGTACCCAGGGACTATAACCTTAATCATTCAAAATAAAATGAAACTCAATGAAAAATATATTTTATTACCATTAAAGAGCATTTTTCAACTTATCAATCAAAAATTATTTTAATCAATTACTCTACTCATTCATTGTTTTACACTTTGTATATTTTTATATACACAGAGATAACACTCTGCCCACAGAATCTCTTTCAAACAAGGTAATGTATATTTATATTCTTGGGGTTCTATACATTTACACTTTCAAATTACACCCCCTTCTCCACACCTTTTCCTCCTTGAATGAATCTTACACAAAACAACCATCCCTTCAAAAAGACTCCAATATCCTATAACTTCTAGCTTCTTTATACGTTGGAAACTACCCAACCACTATCCTATTCATCAAAATGAATCATTATGTGAGTAATGTAGGTGTTGAAACACCCTTGACATTTTATTATAACATAATCACCTAACAACAAATTTGATACCTGTTGAAACAAGGTGGATATTTGTTAATGCCTAAATGTGTACCATAGGTGCCTAAAGTGTTTAAGAAAGACTTCTCATTTTAAAATTCATAAGAACTCAATAGATGAGTTGTAGATTGTTATAATGCTATTATATTTGATGGAATAGAGGTAGAATAAGTGATTATTTCACAATATTTATCATGTTTGGTGGTTAGGAGCCACCATGGCCAAATAGTAGATCTATATAAAATAAGCAGTATCTGTGCTAAGAACAGTGAATTATGATCAAGAAATAATCTAAAGACTAATCTAAGATGGGTATCTATAATTAATATTACACTAAATTTATCAGGCTAAAAAAAGAGAAAAAGGAAGGGTAGGGCAAAAAAAAGATGTTGCTGATCTTCATTCCAAACATCATGACAAAATTCAATTTTTTTCCAGGCATGCGCTTAACCAATGTATAACATGAATTAGGTTAAGCTCAAATCCTATTCCACATAAGACAAGCTTCTAAGGAAGGTAAAAATAATTCAAATAAGAACCTGATTCACTTTAAAGATTTACCCTTGCAAGTAAACAACATTAGCCCAATTGCAAGAAGAGTAAAGAAAATGAAATGAACTTAAGGACTTTCAGTCAATATAGCATTGACACAAGTTAACATCTCTACAATTAAATGTGCACACCCAAAATTCACAAGAACTATTCAAATATGAAAATAGGAACAAGAAAATGAGAGAAAAACTATAATAACAAATGACACAAATGAACATGGATAATTTTGGAAAAATTCCTCACTTGCATTAATTGGTCAAAAGTTTACAAAGTGATTTTGGCTCTAAGAACTCTCTCCCTTTTACAATTAACAATGCTCCTTTTATAAGATGAAAGGAAGCATGTCGGTCAGTCCTATCCAATCACAAAATTACAATTGTAGGGACAACTGTCCTTTCCACAAATGTTTTATAAATACACTAAATTTTTCCAATGGATTGATCTATAGGCAGTGTGTTTTACATACCACACATGCCTATGCAAAAATAATATTCCAATTTTAAAATGGATAAGGTTTATGCACATGAGAAATATTATGACTTTGAGAACCTTTTGGTTGATGAAGTGCTCCATTACTATTATAGGGCCTTTATTGCTTTTTGATGCTACCTAATACAAGCACTGTCATATCTCTAAGCTGTTTGAGGATATAGGAGAGGTCCCCCACCAATGTGGTAAATCATTTTAAATGCTTGATAATAGACTCTAGCTCGACCTATCTTTACAAAGGTGATAATTCAACTCCCTTCAGGTCAATCATAACACTGAAAGGGTTTGGTTATTGTCCTTGCCTCGCTAGGGCACTCCTACAAGTTCTAATAGTTCTCCAATAGTGGTCATGAGCTCAAACATCATGAGCTTAGGTCCCTACCTTTACATTACCAAGTCTAAAAGGTCTCCAATTTGACACATTGCACTCACGTAGCTCTGATGTGGCATTTTTATTACATCTCCATGGCATTATACTCATCACTATTTAAAATATGACTGTTACCTTTAAAGTTAGATCCAAGCAGCTGTCTTAAAATTGATGTTTGCATGTCTATCATTTGATGTCAGTGTGAACGTCTTTGATGGGTGCATGACCATCAATTTTAAACTCATCTTCATAACTCTTTGATATTTTAAAATTGACATCTCATGATCTTCATTTGACATCCATGTGAATATCTTTGATGGGTGTGTGACTGTCAATTTTAAACATGTCATTTGGGCTCTTTGCTATCTTAAAATTGACATCCACATGTCCGTCATTTGACATCTATATGAATGTTATTGATGGGCACGTGACTATAAATTTTAAACATTTCCATGGGATTTTTACTAAGTTTTCCACTTGTCATTCCTAGGTTCATTCTATTTTTTTGTGTGTCACATGACAACTGCTCGGTGCTTTTGTGCTCTTTGTACTAGGATCCCACACATCATTTGATCTCTGTACTGGTCTCCCACGATGGTGACACTTATCACCCCCATAGATCCCCATAAAACCTTTAAAAATTCAATGTTACATGCATCATTCGATCAAATGAACCAAGCTCATGTAGACCATATATCTCATGAACATGCTTGGGCTTTAACTCTTTGGTCGGTGTTTGACTTTTCAATGCTTGTCATGCTTTGTTGGATCCATCTCATACAATCAAATGTGGACCATTGGATCAAGACCTAAGGGATGTATCACCATTGGATACTCAAAAGACTTTTGCTAAGAAGGTGACACTTGTCACCCTCTCACTTGTCTTGGGCTCCATTAAAGTCTTGACTCGACTTGTGCCATTCAATTAATCTCATTTGAGTGAGCACAGGTCATTGATCCTGTGAACAAGAATGAAATTTAATCTCAAGAGCATATATAAAGGACATAAGATAAAAGATTTAAGCTAAGTTCTAAATACATTAAATGGGACCCTGTGAATTTAGAAGGGACCAAGGCATAAAGACTTTGGACCAAGGTTAGAAACCTAAAACAAAAGGACCCCATGAATAACAAAGACATAGCGTATAGTCTTAAGTTAAGGTTTTTATCATATTAATAAATACAATAAACCCTAGGATAAGACTTTAAGCTAATCCTTATAACAAAGGGACCATATGATTATTTAGACTAAGCTATGATGGAATGGAATAAAGGGATCATGGGGCATAAACAAGACCAAACATAAGATTTTTAGCCTTAGGTTTGGTTGTGTTAAAAAACACGACCAAGCCTTAGGATAAAAATTAATCTAAGTTTATGGTATGATTAATTTGTTCCCGTACAAGTTTGAATTCAATTCAAAAGGGAACCTAGGTTAAACATTATACATAGATTAAACATGGATTCAATTAATTTTGAACTAATGACAAATAAAGATCAATTGAATCATTGAAGCATGAAAACATTAAACATGCTTATTCTCAAATGATATTCCATTGATCTTGCAACACAAGTAACAAGTTTTAGAGATATTAGAAGGGGGTGAATCCATGATCATCCCAAAAATATATCCATTAATCCAAGTAAGATCTATTCCTACATATAATAGGAAATATTGAAGTTAGGGCACATGATTAATAACTTAAGCTAAAGTACCAAATTAATGTTTTCATTCGCATTGATAAATAAGGATTCAATCTAAAGTATTAGGCTAAGTTTAAAAACATATTAAAATAACCATGGCACCAAAGATTTTGCTGAAGTCAATGTTTCAAAGAAATTATTTTGAGCTTTTTGCATCAGACAAAATATTCGATGATAAAAGTCTGAAGGGTCATTTCAGTAAACCCAAAAGGTATGTTCAAAAGCTTGAAGGGTATTTTTAGAAAAGCTCTAAGGGTATGTTTGGAAGATAAAGTGCCCTTAAAAAAAGCGTTAAGGGCACTTTCAAAAAATCCAAAGGGCACTTTCAAAAAGTCGAAGGGCACTTTCAAAAGTTTTGAAGGGCACTTTGAAAAACTCAAAAGACACTTTCAAAAGTTTCAAAGGTATTTCAAAAAAATCTAAAGGATCATTCTTTTGGGAAAATTATCTTGGAGGGAATTATTTCAAAGAAATTATCCTGAATAAAATGTTTGACACATTTCCATTGAAGACCAAATTTTGTCGAATAGAATGTTCGAAGGGTAAATTCTTACCTGACAAAATATTCGAAGGAAAATTTATCGTAAAACAAAATTTCCAAAGGGCAATTTAGAAAAAGATGAAGGGTTATTTCAAAGAGTTCGAAGGGCAAAAAATACAAAGTCTGAAAGAATTTACTAAACCAAAATGCTTAAAAGTTAAAACAGGACTAAGCTCTAAGATCAACAAATTAAAATAAGTCCATAAGCCATTTAAAGTGTTCCCACGTAACTTGTATAAAATCTCCCACCAAATTAAAATCAAGCATTTAGATTAAACTTCGACTAAGATTTTAACAATTCGACTTGATTTCCATAAAACCAAAGGCTAGTAAAGAATCAAGTTAACATTAAAATCATGAAACCTAAGCATTTTTCATTCCAAGTAAAACTTATTGGACCTGCAACTTGAGACATCGAGATCCAATGTTAGCACTTTAGATAAGAGAAAACCAAAACCATGAATAAATATGCTAACCAAACCAGGTGTGGATGATATTCAAATAAAAATAATATGTAATCGTGCTAATGACACTTTGATCAAGTGAATCTTCAATTTCAATGTACAAATTTGCAAAATTTGACACATGGGTCCCTATTTTTTAAAAATGGGGGTATGTTGACCTCAACAAGATCTCTTAAACTTTACATTGAATTTTGAGAATTCAAATTAATTGTTTTGATGAGAAAATGCCAAAGTAACCTAAATTCAAATTTGACACCATTCTAGCAACTATAAATGACTTTTATAGACCTAAGATGACAAAAATAGCTTATAAAAGACTCAAAACATGACAATTTGAATCATATATACAATGTGGTAGTGATACTCTGTTAGTGTAATGCTTTTTTCCAATAGGTTTTATCTACATAGTCGTATGGCCATTCAATTTTATTTAAACTTCCTTAGGTTAGTTATAAAGGGTCTATAGTCTAATTATAAGTAATTTTAATTAGTTAATTATGAAAATTAGAGTCTTCCTCATGTTGCATTAATTTTATCTATATGTACTCCACTTTTTCTTTTTGAAAGGCTAATGAAGAATTCAATTGCATCATTTTGGATTTCATAGCTTATTGCAAATATCATGTGTTTTCTGGAGATCTCACGTTGCCACACATGATTCAAATTTAGTACATGAAAACTGTTTAGAGATCTTGGCAAAAATTTTCATGGTATCAAAGCTATCTTGATAGTCTCATGCATCAGATTCGTTGGTAAGATCCTCCATGCATTCACCTTGCCAGTTTTTCTTATGTCTTAGCCGTCATTTTTAAACTTGAAGGAATTTTATTAATTTGCCTTGAAATTCATGTCAAAAACTCTTTGATGAAAAATATGTTTGCATATATTTTTTGGGTTTTTTGAGATCTAAAATGGGTTATTCTTAGTTTGTTGAGAAACTTCATAGTTTTTTTAGAAAATCAAATTCTTCCATTTGGTCATATGATTGTATGAACAAAGTAATCAGGCCTACAAACCCCAGTTTACTCTCTGTAGACAAAATCAGGTTTTTAGTGAGCTATTAATTGAGTCCTTAGACCAAATCAGGTTTTCAATGAGCCATTACTTACCTCAAGACCAAATCAGATTTTCAACACTACTCAACTTATAAGCAATCGAGTTTCTCAACCCTAACGACTTGATCGCAAGACCCATTCAGGTTTTTCAAGGGTAACTACTTATTACTCATTTAATTTTTAAGTAATGTAGTTTAAGATTCTGAAGTAGTGCAGGTTTAAGAACCTGATTTACACTGAGCAAGACTCATTCAGGTTTGTAGAGGTCAAATACTTATTACTCATTACTTGCTTTATAAGTAATAAGTAAAGCTATTCAAAGAACTCAAAATACACTAAGAAGAAGTAATCAAGTTTTTCAAGGTCAACTACTTATAAATTTTTATAAGTAAAGCAGTTTTAAGAACCTGAAGTAGTGCAATTAGAAGAACTTGAAGTAGTGTGGTTGGAAGAACCTGAAGTCAAACAACTGGAAGAATCTAAATTACACTAGGAGACCCATTCAGGTTTTCAAAGAGATTTTACTCATTACTTTTTATAAGTAATGCAACTACAAGAACCCAATGTCAAGCAATTGCACAAACCTACGTGATGTTAAAGGAGACATCAAATTTTAGGTGAAAGGTAATGAGGAAATAAAGTAAAGTTGTTTCCATTTTTGGATTTTTGGATGAAAAAATACAAGGTTGAATAAAACTTTTCATTTTTAGAAAAGGGTCCAAGAATATGTAGGATTAAGAACCAATAAGTATTAGAACTTTTAATTTGTATCTCTTTTTGAGTACCATTTTTTTTGAAAGTACATATTTTCTTGAGATTTATGCATTGGTGACATTCTTTTAGGACTTTTGTATCATCCATTTTTTACATGATGTAATAGCTTAAAACTCTCTTTAAACCTTTTTACCTTTACTCTTGGATGTATTATCGGCTGTGCCTGATGTCCCTCTCATACTTTCTCACACTGATTGCTCATAAACATATTTTTGACTGTGCCTGACATCCAAGACTGAGCGTGTGTGCATTGTAAACTTCAAAGGGGGTATACTTAATAGTTTAGGGGGTACTTGTACTATGTGCTTTCTATTTTTTGCTTTCATTTCAATTCTACAATTTGTCTCATTCTAATCTACACTAATGGATCTAAACATTGAATCACTCACACCATTTAACTATCTAGAATGGAAGTCTAAAATACAACTCACTTTGAGATGTTAATGACTCTATTGAATTACTATGAGTGATGAAACTGAGCCATCTATAGATGTAGAAAAGGTTAAGTGGTACAACAAAATTGATGAGGCCTATGAGTTTCTTTTCCTATCAATATCTCCTAACCTCTTATTTCATGTTGAATCTACAAAAATGTCAAATGAAATTTGGATAATCTTGGACAGGCTTTTTGGAGTGCAGGACATCATGAGGGGTCATGAGCTAGAGAATGAACTCATCACATTGAGCCCAAGTGAATATGAAACCCTAAAATAATTATTTACAAAGTTTAAATCATTGAGACTGTAGTTGAAGCAATGTGGCAATGAGAAAATAGATGACCAGTTGATTTTATCCATGCTTACAAAATTGGGTCATGACTATTCAGTTTTTATCTCTACATTTTATGCTACCAAATGTGCGCTTAGATCCACTTGGAAAATGACATCATTTGATGAGTTTGTTTCTAATCTGACTTGGGAGCAAGATAAGTTGGTTTAAATGGGTGCACTAAAGTCTTTAAAATCACATGCCTTGATTGTTAATTAGGATAAGAAGAAGCCTTTTAGCAGTGGAAAACAAGAGAAAAAATAATCTAAACCTGATCATGAGCATAAAAAGAATAAAAAATCAGATGCCAAGCCTAAGACATCATCAAATGAGTCCTCTTCAAATGAGAAACCTAAGAAGGAGAAACTCAAATGTAATTTTTATAAGAAACTTGGGCATGATGAATCTCAGTGCATGAAAAAAAATATTGACACCTTGACTAAGATGCTTAAGAAGAACAACATCAGTGTTCCTGAATCCTCATCTTAGAATACATCAACACAAGATTATACAAAGGGTAAAGACATCAAAAAAGGTAAAAACAAAGGCAAGGCACTTGTTGTAGTAGCTTCTCAGCCTTCAACTTGGGTTATTAACTCAGATGCTTCCTATCACATGGCCTCCTCAGAGGATCTATTTTAAGAAATAGAACCATGTTCTGTGCCTTCAATTCTCATGGGCCATGACACTTTGATAAGTGTCAGTGGTAAAATATCAGTATAAGTAAGTGATGGGACCTTCAATGATGTTCTATGTGTTCCTTCACTATCCACCAATCTTCTGTTAGTATATCAAATCATTCACATAGGTGCAGGGAAGCGAGTTCATTTCACACCTAATTTAGTGGTCATTAAAGAGCTGCATAGTGACATCATAATGGCTTATGGAAAGGCCAATCATAAGTCTAGGCTATATACCTTCTCACATTTCCCCCCAAATCAGCCCTCAGTGGCACTGCTTACTCATGTAGATGAAGTAAGCAAACTATGGCATGAATGGTTTGGCTATTTAAACTACCATTACTTAGAGCAACTTAGTCATCAAGAAATGGTTTTAGGGTTGAATTAAGTAAAATTATTGGATGGCTTATGAAATGATTTCATTTTTGATAAGCATCCAAAAGATAAATATGACAAGGGCAAAGGAAGGACAGTCAAACAGAAGCTAGAAATAGTCCACAGTGACTTAGCAGGTTCATTTCCAAAACCTTAATTCAATAGGACAAGATACATGTTCACATTCATTGATGAATTTTTGAGGTACACCTGAGTGTTTTTTCTCAAAAAGAAGTCTAAGGTCTTTGATCACTTTAAGGACTTCAAGACACTTGTGGAAAGGTAATCAAAATGTTCCATCAAAAGGATTGACAATGGTGGAGAGTATGTCAACAACATGTTTGAGTAGTTTTACACATTAGAGGGGATTTCGATGCAACACATAGTTCCATATAGTCCTCAGTAGAATGGTGTCTCTGAATACAAGAACCATACCTTGAAGGAAATAACCAACTGCATGCTTCAATTAAAGTCTCTTACTCCTTAGTATTGGGCTGAAGCAATCAACAATGTGTGATACATTCAGAATTGAGTTCCACATAAAGCCTTGAAGGGAATAACTCTTTTATAATCTTGGGATGGTCACAATCCCATAGTAGATCACTTTCAAGTGTTTAGATCACAAGTAATGGCCTAGATTCTTAAGAAGAAATGCAAGGCAATGGACCCTCAAAGTCAATCTTACATCTTTGTGGGGAATGTAGAGGGTGTTAAGGGATATAGGTTTCTCCATCCTAAAAATCATGAGTTGTTCATTGAAAGGAGTGTCATGTTTTTTGAGGGCCCACTTGAACACAATCATGGCACTCCAGGCTCTTCAAAAGTCTCACTGTACATTGATTTCACTTTTAGTAGTGATGAAGATCCACCTCAAGATCCTCTTAATGATGAGGATGACTCTTCTTCTTCTTTAAGTGATGAGTAGTGATGAGGATAATCCTTGTCCATCTCACACTGACACTAAAGATGATGAGGACTCACCTCCTAATTCTCTAATGTCATACAATTTTGTCCTATTTGGGCTAGACAAACACTTCAAAGTGTTGGAGGATGGGTTAGAAATATATCAGATACAAGGCAAACATGATCACAATTTTAGGGGACTTCACATGTATACTTGGCCATTTTCTTATATCCACAAACCTTTCATGAGGCATCAAGCATTATAGAATGCAATTCTGCTATGTACGAAGAGTATAATTCCCTAATCAAGAACAAAGCATGGGACTTGGTCCCTCTTCTTAAAAGGAGAAAATTAGTTTGGTATAAATGGGTTTATTGAACCAAGTATGTTATATATGGGTCAGTTGATAATTAAAAATATCATCTAGTTACAAAGGGGTTTTCTTAGGTGCCTGACATAGACTACACTGAGATATTTGCTCTTGTAGCCAAGATGATGTCTATAAGACTCACTCTAGCCATTGTAATCATACATCGATGGGATGTTCACCAAATGGATGTAAAGAGTGATTTTTTACATGGTGACCTCAAGGAAGAGATATATATGGAGTAACCATAAGGATTTGTGGAAGATACCTCCTTGGTCTGTAGACTCAAAAAATCTATCTACAGACTCAAACATGCCCCTCAAGTACGGTATGCCAAGATGGACTCCTTTCTCCTCATAGTCAGGTTTACCAGATGCCACTCAGATTTGAATGTCTACATCTTGTGGTAGGATGATTCTCTATTGATCCTAGTTATCTATGTGGATGACTTACTGATTATAAGGAGCTCATAATCATCCATCTCAGTAGTGAAATCTACACTTTCAAATAGATTTTCAATGATAGACATGGGATTGTTGCATTACTTTCTCGAGATTGAAATCATTCACTCAGATTTCAAGATAACTTTATCATAATCCAAATATTCCCTTGATTTTATTGTGAGGTTTAACATGAATAATTGTAAACCAAATCCTACTCCCTTCTAGTCTGATGTGAAGTTTAAGGCTGATTGTCCTACACTATTCATTGATCCAACATCGTATCAACAACTCATGGGCATTCTTATCTATCTCACACACACTTGCCCTGACATATCCTATGTAGTTGGTTTGGTCTCAAAATTTATACAAGAGTCACATGAGTTTCACTGAAAAGCAACAAAGTAGATTCTTCACTACATTCAAGATTCATGTAACTATGGGATACACTATGGATTAGGAACAAAGGTTGATTTGATCAAATACATAGATTTAGATTGAGTTGGAGATATTCAGAGTCAAAAGTCCACTTCAGGCTATAGTTTCTCACTTGGTTCATGACCAATAAGCTAGTCAATCAAGAAGCAACATGTAATTAATTTATCATCCATAGAGGTAGAATACAAAGGGGCTATCAATGCCACCACTGAAGTAATCTGGCTTTAGGGGATTCTCACTGAGTTTGGTGTCTAGTTTTATAAGCCAATAATCATATACTATGAAAACCAAAGCACTATCCAGATTTGTAGGAATTTGGTTCTCCATCAAAAGACCAAGTGCATAAAAATTCATATGTATTTCATTAGGGAGATTATCAATGAACAAGTCATTGATCTTTGATACTATCCAACATCAAAGCAGATTGTAGATATTCTGACCAAACCCTTCATAGAGAGTAAATTTATTTATCTGTGAACTCTCATTGGGGTTAGGCCTACTCCACCTTCTTCCTCCTATGGAGGTTCATCAAGATTTCAATGCCGGGACCCAATTCTCATCTCACCTAAGCTACATTTAAGGGGGGTGTTAGTGTAGTGTTTTTTCCCACTAGGTTTTGTCTACATGGTCGTATGGCCATTTTATGTTATTTAAGATTCCTTAGGTTAGTTATAAAGGGTCCATAGGCTAATTATATTTAATTGTAATTAGTTAATTAATAAAATTAGAGGCTTCCTCATGTTGCCCTAATTTTCTCTATATATACCCCACTTTTCCTTTTTGGAAGGTTAGTGAAGAATTCAATCACATCATTTTGGATTTCATATCTTATTTTAAATATTGTGTGTTTTTTGGAGATCTCAAACTAATGCATAGGATTCAACTTGATTGCATGAAAACTATTAAGAGATCTTGGCAAAATCTTTCATGCTCTTGCATCATACTAATGAGGAGCAAAGAATTTTTTTCCATGAAAGTTATAATTGATCTAGCATTTATGTTCTTTGCAACATATTTTTTCTAATCTCATGTCCACCTACATACCAATGCCTATTTTAAACATATAGGCCTTTGTGATGCTTACTCAAACTCAGTATGGATCCTCCTTTGTTTCTCTTCCTCTTGCTTTGCATTCTTAATCTAATCATGGGTAGTTGCTGCTCAATTTTTTATCTCCAATAACCTGCACATGGAACAAACATATCAATCAAATCCACTTCTTGTTTGATCTCTTTGAATCCACATTGTTCTTTGGTTGTCAACTCTTCTTCTCTTTGAATCAAAATTGTCTCCAATACTAACTCAGCTTCCATGATGCTCTCTAGGTCTCCTATGAGACTCAAATTATCTAATCCTTTCAATATTTTATGTCATAACTACTCTTCCTTTGATGTACACTCATCCACACCACTTTGATCTTCCATTAGTGCCCAATAAAGCACCTTAATCTGATACCATGCAAACTTTTTAAGCACTTCAACATGTGCTTCTCCCTCATTCTCTACTACTGCCACCTCACAGATGTCAAACACTTCAATTTCAAGGTACAAATTTGCACAATTTGACACATGGGTCCTTATTTTTTAGAAATGAGGGTATGTTAACCTCAAAAAATGATGACTTCTAAAGGAAACATATCAATATGTTAGAGTTGAGAGACTCTAGTTTAGAGTAATAATTGAGTTACTTATTCCATTTGATTAAGCACCATTATTAATACCAGTTCAAGGTTAGAACAAATATTGCATGTGTAAAATTAGGATCAAGCATCAAAACTCAATAGTGTTTTGTGTGTGCTTGTTATAAGCTCAATTCACACCCTTGGAGAGGGTTCTTCAAGATCTTTCAAATTGAGCTTATTAAATTGGGATAACATCAAGTTGTGGGTCACCTATGTTAGGGATAAACCTCTAGAGTATGTTGACTTCCTCTTTGATACTCACCTAAGAATAAAATTAAACCTAATGATTCATGGGAAAAGAGTTAGAAAAAGAGTAGGGGATCCTAAAAATGTTAACTAGATGATGCACCAAAATTAAGACAGAAACTCCTATAAGATCAAACCCATACTAGATCAGTAGAAGATAGTACTAGTTTACACAACCTTAAGATCAAGATAATTTTCATAAGTATTTCATAGAAGAGGTTCAAAATAGAACACTAATCTAGACTTGCAAACAACATTGAAAATTACCTAAACAAAGTCAAAAAGAGGGACCATGAATGAGGAATATTCTCCTCCACACAATACCATAGTGCACAACTTGTCAAATGCAAATTCAAGACAAAAGATAGGCAAATAAAGTCCTATTGCATTAAGAGGTAGCTATTACAAATGCTTGATAGGGTCGAGCTTAATCAAGCTGAACATACTTTTCAGTATTTCAAGAAATGTCCTATTTATTTGAAAGATAAAAGAAGTCTAAAATTTGAGAACCCTTTAAAAAATGGAAAGAAAGGGTTAATATAGGAGAAAGGGGAGAAGGAGAGAGAGTAAAGGGGAAACATGTTGTTCATGATAATCAATGAGCTGTCATCTTCAAAAGATGTTTCACTAGGATTTTGTTCCAATCAAAATAATTTATTATGAGCAAGATGTTCATGATCTTCCCAGATAGCCTCTGAATCATTCCATTGGTTGAACAAGTTACACTAGAAGACAAGAGTTTACCAAAAGTGTTAAGTCATGATCCTATCCTCCAACTGCTTTCCAAATCCCTAAGTCCTACTAATTTGGATCTTCTATTAGATTTCGTTATGAAGACAAAGAACTCATATATTCAATTACCAAGGACATGTCTGTCTACTCTAGATAGCGGTTTGTCAAGGATATGACTTGGGATGATCTCCTCATTAATCATATATCTGATCTGTCTTGGATCATGAACCAAGATAACTATGGATGAAAACTAATCTAAGGATATTGGTTTTCTTATAGGTTTACATATATATAACACTTTATTCAATTTCAAGTCTTAACTAAGTCTACATCAAGCTCCTTTCCTTTACTTTCTCCACCGACTTGAGTTAGGCTTGAGTTTGGGTCTTATAGCTCTACTTGTCGAGTTGGGTCCATTTTGCTTTATTAAATTTTATTGAACCTCCCAACTAATTTACTTTTCTATTGGTTGTTAAAACCACCATGAATTATTGACCCTTTTGAATTTATTTTGCATCGTCTAATTTTGAGATCTGATTAAATGTGAACTGTAGATTTTTGGGACCCACCACTTTGAGCTCAATCTCTCATTAGTTCATGGGATTCACTGACCATTTGACTTACTTCTAGCTCCCATGTACTTGACACTTGTCAATTGCACATCCTCCTTAGGATCCTACATAGTATTTTAGATCCAAATGATCACTTTATGGGTCTTAAAAATGATGCTTGCATAGACTTCTTCCATTTTTGACCAACTTTATAATTTTATAAATTAAAGTATGAAGATCACGAGGGCATCAAACTTGTAGAGAATAAACATAATCGTAAATGAACAAACCCTTTTGATACATTGGCCATTCAAGCTTTCCACATATTTTTATAAAATGTTGAAGTTGACTGGTTCATGTGATCTTACATGACGTCTTGATGATGGTCTAGCCTAAAATGGCTAAGTATGGAAACTTAGTAGATTCTACATTAGGAGCCAACTTTACCCATGCACATCTCTCATTGTGTTGTAGTGCATGGACTAGAACTTAGTGCATATGAACTAGACTCCAAAATGAATAGACCCATATGATTATTTATTCTTGAGACTATCACACGTGTGAGATATAACCTCATCAACATGTTCACTTGGTTCTACTTGGACCCTTTGAAAATTGGTTAAATATGAATTTTTTTTAGATTTTATCTTAGGAGCCAACTTTGAACCCTTAGATATTCTATTGTGCTTAGGTAGATGAGCTGAAGCTTGGTGCATGATAACTTGGGGTTAATATGAAGAAACCCATGTGACCAATTTTTCTTAACTCATTCACACGTGCAATATCTAGCACCATGAAAATGCTTGCTTAAATTTTCTACCACTATAACCAAATATCTGGATAAACTCTGGATGGTGAGTGGACTAGATGGATACCAAAAGATTCCATACTTATTCAAAGCACTCCATATGGTCTCTATAATTTTGAACCAGTCTTTAAAAAGTGATGAATTTTACTTTAAGTGAACCTAAAGTGTTTCAAAATCTTGTGAGCTTCATGGTCTCTCTGGTCCACTCATTCCATCTAGAGTTTGTCCAACCATTTGATCAATTAATTAATTAGGAATTATACCTCAAGACCTTTAGTACCTAGGCACATGTTTGGTATGTGGACCGAATATGACCAACATCTTTGGTGACTCACAGGGAAACATGCCTACTATACTTGAGGACCTAGTTCATTCTACCTTGTCTAATCCATTAGGCATGGAGTCACTTCTTTGTAACTGAGTTGATCATGAAGATGATGCAAGGATGCCTTTTTCTATAACTTCATCTTGAAATAACAAGGACCAAAATAAGATAACAAAGGAAAATGCATGCATGTAAATGTAGGAAAGGAAAAAATAATTATCCTACTAAACAAATGTGCATAAGTGCACTTAGAAAAAACATGAAATCTATTCTAACCTATATACAATCTTATAATTTACAAGTACTTCCCACCTAGATCAAATGGAAATGATTTGACATCACTTACTTGTGATAAACCAGGATGGAACACACCTTGCCTTTGAGAGCTTATGGTATGTGAGCTAAAAAGCCTAGCTATTGATTCCCTTAGAAAAATCTCAAGTGGATAAAAAGGGAAAAAATGTCTCCAATGTAGACATATTGGTCCATTTATTCAAGTCTTGCTCTCATTTGGACTATAGGGGCCCTTACAAACTCCTATTTTGAATTGGTTCTTGGTTGACTGTCTAGGTTTAGACAAAAAAGCTCTAAGTCATCCCAAAAGGCAGCTTCCTCTTAGTCTTCTGAGATAATGTCACTTTCAACACCATCTTTTATTTGTTTTCTTTGGAGGGGACCATATGGTAGTTAATAAATCCACCTAAGGCCCAACATGTCATATCCTCGTGGCCCTGGATCTGACCATTCTCCTTCATTTAAGGCATCAGTGTTGCCTTTAAAGAGTATCTCATCTTGAGATTGGTCAGTACCCTCAACTTGATGGGTGAGTTCCTCTTCATGTCTTGGAGGAGGTATAGGATGGTTTAGAACCTCTACTTGATCCATGAATTCTTAGTGCAACTATTTCCATACTTCATCTTGATCCTCTTTATCCTCTACTTCTTCTTCAAGCTCATTTATGACCTCTCCAACATGGTCTACTAATTGATTGACCATATCAATATCTGCATCTTACTCATTTCCATCTACATCTATACTAGGTAAAATCTCTTGAGACCAAACAAATTCTTCCCACCTCTCAGCCACATCTTTGGGTTCTAAAATATCAAAGCCATACCAATAAGTCAGATTAAAACATGATTCTTGTCCTTTTGAAGGAAGTGGACTACCTATCTTGACTTCCTACAAATGATGGTGATTAGGAACTTGGGCTGCTTAAACCATCTGATAAATGTTTAGAGTTTCCAATGATATTTGTCAAAATTCCTCAAAAGGCTGATATGTAGAAGAACAACACCAAAAATTCTTCCACTGCTTTGGACCTTAGTCCCATTGGGCATGCTAGAAATTGTCATAGGCTCAATTCACACCCTTGGAGATGGGTCTTCAGGCTCTCTCCAATTGATATTATAAAATAGGGACAACCCTAGGCTGTGGGTCACTTATGTTGGGGATTAACCTTCAGAGTAGGCTGGTTTCCTCTTTGATGCTCACCTAATATTAGAACTAAGCCTAATGCTTCATGGGAAAAGAGTTAGAAAAAGAGTAAGGGATCCTAATAAATTTAACTAGGTGATGCACCAAACTTAAGAGGGAAACTCCCATAATCTCAAACCCACACTAAATCAACAAAGGACAATACTAGATTACACAACCTTAAGATTAAGCTAATTTTGATAAGTATTTCATAGAAGAGGTTTAGAATAGTACATTAATCTAGACATGCAAACATCATTGAAAATTCCCTAAACAAAGTCAGAAAGAAGGACCATAAATGAGGAAGATTCTCCTTCACACAATGTCATAGTGCACAACTTGCCAAACATAGATTCAATGCAAAAGATAGGCAAAGAAAGTCTTATTACATTAATAGGTAGTTCTTACAAATGCTTGATAGGGTCGAGCCTAATCAAGCTAAACATACTTTATAGTATCTCAAGGAATGTCTCATTTCTTAGAAATATAAAAGAAGTCTAAAATATGAGAACCCTTTACTAATTAGAAAGAAAGGGTTAATATAGGAGAAAGGGGAGAAGGAGAGAGAGAAAAGGGTAATGTTGTTCATGATAATCAATTAGCTATCAAGTTCAACAAATGTTTCATTAGGCTTTTGGTCCAATCAGAATAGGTTATTATGATCAAGATGTTTGTGATTTACATAGATATCCTCTGAATCATTCCAATGGTCGAACAAGCTACACTAGAAGATAAGAGTTTGCCAAAAGTGGCAAGTCATGATCTTACTAAAAATGAATGCCCCAACTGCTTTCCAAATCCCCAAGTCCTATTACTTTAGATCTTCTGTTAGATTTTATTATGAAGACAAAATCATCATATCTTTAAAGTGCCAATGACATGTCATGTATACTATAGACAACAGTTTGCCAAGGATATGACTTGGGAGGATCTCCTCATTAATCATATATTTTCTCTATGTCTTGGATCCTAGATCGAGATAACTATGGGTGAAAACCAATCTAGGATATTAGTTTGCCTATAATTTTACATATAGATGACACTCTATTCAATGCTAGGTCTTAACTAAGTCCACATTAAGCTATTTTCCTTTACTTTTTCCCTCGACTTGGGTTAGTTTGAGTTTGGGTCTTTTGACTCTACTTGTCGAGTTGGGTCCATTTTGGTTTATCAACTTTCATCAAACCTCCTGATTCATCTCTTTTGCTATTGGTTGTCAAAACCACCTCATATTATTGACCCTTTTAACTTTATTTTACACCATCAGATTTTGAGATCTGATTAAATGTAGATCTTATATCTTTGGGACCCACCACTTTGAGATCAATCTCTCATTGGTTCCTGGGATTCGTTGACCATTTGAATTGCTTTGAGCTCCTATTCACTTGACACTTTTCGTTTGCATGTTTTTCCTCAGGCTCCTACCAAGGATTTTGGATCCTAATGGTCACTTTATGGGTCTTAAAAATGACCTTTGTATAGACGTCTATCATTTTTTACCAACTTTTCAATTTTATAAATTGAAGTGCAAAGATCTTGGGGGCACCAAACTTGCAGAGAATGGACCTAATGTTGAAAGGAGCAAACCCTTTTGATCCACTAGCCATTCGAGCTTTTCACATACTTTTGTAAAATGTTGAAGTTGACTGGTTCATGTGATCCTGCATGAGGTCTTGATGATGGTCTGGCCTAAAATGACGAAGTATGGAAACTTGGTAGATTCTATGTTAGGAGCTAATTTTTCCCATACACATGTCTCATTATGTTACAATGCATGGACTGGAAATTAGTGTCTATGAACTAGTCTCCAAAATGAACAAACCCATATGATTATTTCTTATTGAGACTATCACATGTGTGAGATATGATGTCATCAACATGCTCACTTAGCTCTGCTTGGATCCTTTGAAAATTGGCTAAGTATGGAAACTTAGTAGATTTTATCTTGGGATCCATATTTGAACCCTTAGATATTTTGTTGTGCTTAGGCAGATAAGTTAAATCTTGGTACTTGACAACTTGGAGTTAATATGAATAAACCCATGTGACCAATTCTCTTTGAATCATTCACACGTATGAGATCTAGCACCATGAGAATGCCTAGTTATCTTTTCTATGACTATAGCCAAATGTCTAGACAAGATCTAGATGGAAAGTGGACTGGATGGATACCACGAGCTTCCATGCTTATCCAGATCACTCCATAGGGTCTCTAAAACTTTTGAACAATATTTATAAAATAATGAATTTCACTTTAAGTGAACCTAAAGTGTTTCAAAAGCTTGTAAGCTTCATGGTCTCTCTGGTGGACTAGATGGATACGACGAGCTTCCATGCTTATCCAGATCACTCCATAGGGTCTCTAAAACTTTGGAACAATATTTATAAAATAATGAATTTCACTTTAAGTGAACATAAAGTGTTTCAAAAGCTTGTGAGCTTCATGGTCTCTTTGGTCTATTCATTCCATCCAGAGCTCATCCAACCATTTTATCAATTGATCAATCAGGAACTCTACCTCAAGACCTTTAACAACTAGGCACATGCTTGGTATATGGGCCAAATATAGCCAACAATGCTTTGATTCCACTTTCTAATTGCGAAAGGATTTAGAGAACAACTTTCAGGTTCATAACTTTAATCATTAACATTAACTTTTAACATGTTTGGGTATTCATTAAGAACCATGTTTTTGCTCAAGGAAGGCTTGGGTATTGCTCTACTACCATCCAAACATCCATATCCCTGATAGATATGCCTTTAGATCTAATCAAGGCCTTGCTCCACTATCATTCAGGCATCCATAGCCCTGATAAAGCTTACCAGAATCACCTCTGCTTAGAAATCTCTTTGAATTTTTCAATAAGGATCTCATTTTTGGATTTTTTCAAGTCATTTCTACTTTATAGAAAAGGTTGGGAACCAAGTTAGCTAGGTTTATGGATTTGGTCAAGTTTTTTATTTTTATAAAATCGTTCTTCGCTATAAACTTTGTTTTAGAAAATTAATATTTTTTAAATTCAAACATAACTATGTCCTAATAGTTTAATATTTCATCCTACATGTGCAATCCTTCTTAAAACCAAGCTTAGATCCTAACAATGTTTAAAATCTCAAGGAATAATTAACTTATACATATTTTTATGCTAGCTTCTCTAAATTGCAACATCTAGCTCATATTTCAACAATCCATGATCAACCAATATTGAGAAGTCATACCTGCATTTTTGATCTGTGAAGCTCTTGAGCAGTTAGATGAAAATCGAGTTGAGGGCTATCCAAAATGACTTATTGATAAGCAAGTAACAAAGCACAAAAGGCAAACAAATACATACATACAATATTTACAAACAAGGGACATGAAGGAAAGAAATAAGAAAGAAACTAATCTAAAGACCTACACTAACTTCATAAAGAGCCTACCTCCAAGATCAAATAGAAATTTATTTATCCTATCATAGAGCCTTGAAGCATGATTTATTTCACTTAGTGGCCTCTTCTTGTGGATAGGAGCACTTGTATGCTTGTGTCTTCTAGGTGATGTATCTTGGCCTCCTATCAACATTCTCAGATGTATGGATCGAAGGTATGAGTCTAAGATCGAATCATATTCTTTATAAATCCTTTTGTCTTGCATCAGGAGTGATAAATCTCCTTTAGTCATAGATATATAGTAACTTATATCATCTTCATTCAATGATGGCAGTTCAACTAGCATTCTTGTCCTAATGTCTTCAATTAAATTTTGCTTGAGGTAGGGATATACTACTAATCTTTGTACAAAAACTTTCTAAGTCATCCTAAAAGGCTACTTCATCCTAATCAATTGAAAGATGATGAAATTTATTTGAAACCTTACCATTTGAATCAAGTTGATCACATACTTCCACCCTTTTGAAGGTGTCATATGAAAATTCCTGATCTATTTCACTTGTCTCATCCTCATCCTCCGTGCAAAATGGCATCTCAACTACCCAATTGAGTCCCAACTCATCTTGCTTTGGGGTCTCTAAAATGATATTGTTGTCTTGAAATACCTCAATTTATTTCAAGAAATCCTGGTATAAATGTTACCATTGGTCTTCTTCTTTAGGGGCAGACTCTATTTCAACAATGACCTCATACAAATTACCTTCACAACTATATTTTAAAGATAAATCCTCTTGTATTTGATCTCATTCATGGGGTTGATAATCTTGAACATCCATTTCATCTTCTATATCATCTTCTGATTTACTTTCTTCTTCAAATGGAAAATCAAAAACCTGCATGAAGGATTTATAAGTTCCTACAAAGCTAGATGTCCGTACAACAATGTCTTGATAAAACACAGGTTCAAATGTTGCCTTTTTATTTTGATATTCTTCAAGGATATTAAAATGATCAGCTAGGCCTATATCATAAAGATTCATTTCATGCATGTCCTTAGATGAATCATTGTTGTTGTTATCATGAAATCTATTGAACCTTTGAGAAGCATAGTGTCTGTTGAAGCCTTCCCCATAATTGCCCACTTGCTTTTCCAACTAAAGAAAATTAGTGCTCATATTTTAAACCATCTTAAGTATGGATTCATCCTCATTACTTGGTGCTTTTGAGTTATGAAATTGATTGTCATTACTAGTGGGCACCAAAGCTCTCTATCCTTGTGGATGAAATCCATTTGTATCATTGTTAAAGAACCCCAAATTTTGGCTAGGATAGGCATGGCTTAAGGGAAATTGGTTCAATTTTGGTGTCTAATTTAGGGTTAATACACTGTGATTGGCACTAGGAATGACATTCAATGTTGAGAAATTGAGGTTGACATTGAGAATAACATATGCAAGCTGACCTTGAGGCTGCATTTGATCAGTGATTATTACAACTTCAACATAAGTTGGTGCTAAGGTGTTTATAACTCCAACAGACCTTTTAAGACATACAAAAGTCATGGGATCCAAAGCATCCTTATAAATCTCTAAAGGTAAAGCCTCTTCAGGTCTATGAGGGGCTATAGTTCTACTAAACATATTCTAGAACCTAGCATTAAAGGTTCTAATGGGCTCATTTGAGTCTCTTCTGAAAGTGGTAAATTACTGGTACAAAATGCATGGACTAATGATTTTACAAAATGATTAATAAATATTCTATTAAAATCATGTTAGCTAGATATGTAATCCTTTTAAAGGTTGAGAAACCATTCACATGTAGCATCTTTGAAAGTAAATGGGAATACTATACATGCTACATCCTCATGAACAACATTCAAAAGTCTTAAAGCAACTTTGAAACATCTAATGTATTCTTCAGCTATGACACCATTATTAGGATTGAAATAAGGCAAATACATTTTAATATTTCATGAAAGATCATGTACTATACCTGGCACATTGATTGAAGAACCACCTACTGAAGCCATACCTTGAACACATGAGCACCCTGACTTGGTGAAGTTGGTTGAGACCTTGAACGTTTGTGCTCACCTTGGTCTCACTTTTGGTGATTTTGGCTTGTGACCTTGAAACCTATTAAAAATATAATGCATCAAACCAAACTTTGTAAATTACAGTGATTGAGTTTGCATGCTAAGCCAATTTTGCACAAATACATGTAAGACATGACTATATTTAACTAAATAAGTTTAAATATACATTTATACTGATAAATGAGAGGGATAATTACACCCCTAAGATCAAATAAACTTAAATTTGTAAAGAACTGGTCACTCTTTTTAGGAAATTGCTATTACTAACCTTAAACATGGGGAATATACAAAGCATGAAATACCTTTGCACGAATACCCATGAATCTTCAAAGAATATCGATCTTTGGCTAAAGGAAGGCTAAATACTAGTCTAAAACCATAAAAATTGATGACATTTACACAAATATGATAAAAGAAGCAAAAATATGTAAAAATATATCAATCTTTGATCAAAACACACCAAAATTAGCAAAGATTTTATAAATTCACAAAAATTTGTTTAGGCTCTCCTTCTAGAGCTAGTGAAGATTCACTTGTTGATTCCTAAATATGTACCGTAGGTGCCCAGAGTGTTTAATAAAGACTTCTCATTTTAGAATTCCTAGGAACCCAATGCATGAGTTGCAGGGTATGATAATCCTATTATCTTTGATGGAACAAAAGAAGAACAAGTGACTTTTTTACAATATTTACAATGTTTGGTGGTTGAGAGCCACCGTGACCAAATAGTAGATCTATGTAAAATAAACATTATATATGCTAAGAATGGTTAATTATGATCATTAACTAATCTAAGGATTAATCTAAGATGGGATTTTGCAATGAAAATTACACTAAAGTGATCAAGCTAGAAAAAGAGCAAAAGGAAGGGTAAGGAAGAAAATAGATGTTGTTGATCTTCATTCCAAACATCATGACAAAGTTCAAATATCATCTATGCATGAAATCAACCAATGTATAACATGATGTAACTTAAGATTAAATCCTATCACACACCAGGAAAGATTTTAAGGAAGGTGGAAATAATGCAAATAAGAACTTGGTTACTTTAAATATTTACCCATGCAAGCAAACAACATTAGCATAATTGCAAGAAGAGTAAATAAAATGAAATGAACCTAAGGACTTTCAATCAACATAGCATTAACACAAGTTAAAATATCTACAATTAAATGTGCACATCCAAAATTCACAAGAATTATTCAAATCTATAAATAAGAACAAGCAAGTGAGAGAGAAACAATAATAACAAATGGCACAAATAAATATGGACAATCTTTGAAGAATTACTCACTTGCATTAATTGCTTTACAAAGTGATCTTTGTTCTAAGAACTCTCTCCTTTTTATGATTAACAATGCTCCTTTTATAAGATGCAAGGAAGCATGTTAGTCAGTCCTATCCAATTACAAAAGTACAAGTGTAGGGATAACTATCCTTTCCACAAATGTTCTAGAAATATACTAGACTTTTCTAATGGATTGATCTATAGGTAGTGTGTTTTACATACAACACATGCCTTTGAAAATAGACTATTCCACTTTTAAAATGGATAAGGTTTAGCCATAGAAGGAATATTCTAAATTTGAGAATCCTATGGCTATTGAAGTGCTCCATTACTATTGTAGGGTATTCATTACTTTTTGATGCTATCTAATACATGCACTGTCATATCTCCAAGCTGCTCGAGGATATAAGAGAGGTCCCTTACCATTACTACAAATCCTTCTAAACTACTCACTAATGGACTCTATCTTAACTTATCTTTACACAAGTGACAAATCAACTTCCTTTGGTTCAATTATAATGCTAATAGGGTTTGGTTATGGTCCTCACCTCGTCAGGACATTCTTATAGGTTCTTACAGTGCTCTAATAACAACCATGAGCTCAAACATTATGAGCTTAGATCCCTACCTTTACATTACTAGGTCTACAAGGTCTTTGATTTGTCACATTATATTCAGATGGATTTGATGTGGTATTTCTATGGCATCCTTATGGCATTTTTTTTATCACTGTTTAAAATATGACCGTTGCCTTTGAATTTGGATCCAAGCATCTGTCTTAAAATTGACATCCATGTGCCCATCATTTGATGTCAGTGTGAACAATTGCTAATAGGTGTGTGACCATTAATTTTAAACTCATCTTTGAACTCTCTATTATTTTAAAATTGACATCCTCATGACCATCATTTGACATCTATTTGAACGTCTTTGATGGGCACATGACCACCAATTTTAAACATGTCATCTGGGCTCTTTACTGTCTTAAAATTGACATCCACATGATCATCATTTGACATCTGTATGAATATCATTGATGAGTATGTGACCTTTAATTTTAAACATATCAATGATATCTTTACTAAGCTTTCCACTTGTCATTCTTGGGTTCTTCTTGTTTCCTATTTGTTCCATGTGATGACTGCTTGGTTCTTCTATACTCTTTGTACTAGGCTTATATGCATTGTTTGATCTCTGTAATGGGCTCTTGTGATGGTGACACTTATCACACCCATAATCTCCATAAAAACTTTGGAAATTAAATGTTACATGCATCATTTGATCAATTGTACTAGGCTCATGTAGACCATAGATCTGAATAATATATTTAGGCTTTAACTGTTTGGTTAGGGTTTGACTTTTCAATTCTTATCACACTCCATTAGATCCATTTAGTATGAACAAACACATATTATTGGATCAAGATCTGAGTGATGTATTGATATTGGCTGCTCAAAAGTATTTTTCTAAGAAGATGACACTTGTCACCCTCTTGTTCATCCTAGGCTCCATTGAAGTCTTGACTCGGCTCATTCCATTTGATTAGTCTCATACGAATGAGCACGGATCATTGATCCTGCAAACAAGAACATAAGTTAAGCTCGAGAATATATATAAAGGACTTAGGATAAAATATTTAAGCTAAGTTCTAAACATATTAAATGGGACCCCATGAATTTATAATAGACCAAGGCATAAATACTTTGGATCAAGGTTAGAAACCTAAAACAAAAAGACCTCGTGAATAAAAAAGATAGCGTAAAGTCGTAGCCTAAGGTTTTTATCATATTAATAAATATGATAAATGTTAGGATAAGACTTTATGCCAAGCCTTATAACAAAGGGACCATTTGATTATTTAGACCAAGTTAGGATAGAAAGGAACAAAGGGATCATGGGACATAAATGAGACCAAGCATATGATTTTTAGCCTAAGGTTTGGTTGTGTTGAAAAACACGACCAAGCTTTAGGATAAAAATTAAACTAAGTCCATGGTATGATTATTATTTTTCCATGCAAGTTTGAATTCAATTCAAAAGGGGACCTAGTTTAAACATTAGACATGGCTTAAACATGGATCCAAATAATCTTGAGCCAATAGCAAATAAAGATCACTTTAATCATTGAAGCATGAAAACATTAAACATGCTTATTCCCAAATGATATTCCATTGATCCTGCAACATAAATAATAATTTTTAATGACATTGGAAGGGGGTGAATCCATTATAATCTCAAAACCATGTCTATTAATCTAAACAAGATTGATTCCTGTAGATAATAAGAAATATTGAAGTCAGGGCATAAGAATAATAAAAAATTAAGCTAAAGTCCCAAATTAATATTCTCATTCGCATTGATAAATAAGGATTCAATCTAAAGTCTTAGGCTAAGTTTAAAAACATATTAATATAACTGTGGCACAAAATATTTCAATGAAGTCAATGTCTCAGGGAAATTATTTCAAGATTTTTGCATTGGACAAAATGTCTGACGACAAAGGTCCAAAGGGTCATTTTAGAAAACCTAAAGGGTATGTTCAAAATCTTGAAGAGTCTTTTTAGAAAATCTCAAAGGGTATGTCTGGAAGATAAAGTGCCCTTAATTGAAATCCCAAAGGGCACTTTCAAAAAATTTGAAGGGCACTTTCACAAAGTTGAAAGGCACTTTCAAAAGTTTCAAAGGGTACTTTCAAAAGTTTCAAAGGGCACTTTCAAAAATCTGAAGGGCACTTTCAAAAGTTTTTAAGGGTATTTCAAAAAAATCCGAAGGATCATTCTTTTGGGGAAATTGTCTTGAAGGGCAATCTTTCGAGAGAATTATCTCGGATAAAATGTCCAACACATTTACCCCGAAGATCAAAATTTTAAGGACAAAATGTATGAAGGGAAAATTATTGTGGGACAAAATGTCTAAAGGGAAATTTATCATGGAACAAAAGTTTTGAAGGACAATTTAGAAAAATCCAAAGGGTCATTTCAAAGAGTTTTAAGGGTAAAAAATGCAAATTCTAAAAGAATTTACCAAACCAAAATGCTCTAAAGATAAGATAGGACTAAGATCTAAGATAAAAAAATTACAATAAGTTCATAACCCATTTATAGTGTTCCCATGTAACTTAAATAAAAGCTCTCACCAAATTCAAATCAAGCACTTAGATTAAACTTAGACAAAGGGTTTATCAATTCAACTTGAATTCTAACAGATCAAAGGCTAGTAAAGAATCAAGTTAACATTAAAATCATGAAACCCAAGCATTGTTCATTTCAAGTAGATCTTATTAGACCTACAACTTGAAACACAAATATCCAATGTTAACATTTTAGATATGGGCAAATCAAAACCATGAACAAATATGCTAACCAAACCAAGTGTGGATGATATTCAAATAAAACTAATGTGCAATCATGTTAATAATGCTCTAATCAAGTGAATCTTCAATTTTAAGGTAAAAATTTGCATAATTTGACATATGGATCCTTATTTTTTAGAAATTGGGATATGTTGACCTCAACAAGATCTCTTAAACTTTACATTAAAATTTGAAAATTCAAATTAAGGGTTTTGGTGGAAAATTCCAAAGTAACCTAAATTCAAATTTGAAACCATTTTAACAACTATAAATGATCCATACAGACCTAATATGACCAAAATAACTTATAAATGACTCAAAACATGATAATTTGAATCATATATACAATGTGGTAGTGATGTTCTTGCATCATACTACGAGGAACAAGGAAAACTTTCTCATGAAAGTTATAATTGATCTAAAATTTATATTCTTTGCAGCATCTGTCTTTCAAGCTCATTTCCACCTGGATCCCAAGGCCTATTTTAAACATATAGGCCTTTATGATGCTTGATCAAATTCAATATGGCTCTTCCTTTGTTACTTTTTTTGCTTTGTATTCTCAATCTAATCATGGGTAGCTCCTACTTATTTATTTACCTTCAATAACCTGCACATGGAACAAACATGTCAATCAAATCCACTTATTTTCTCTTTTGGAATCTACATTGTTCTTTTATTACCAACTCTTCTTCTCCTTGACTCAAAATTATCTCCAATGCCAACTCAACTTTCATGATGTTCTCTAGGTCTCCTATGAGACTCAAATAATTTGATCCTTCTATTATTTTCTACCATAACTAATCTTCCTCTACTATACACTCATCTACATCACTTTTATCTTCCATTGGTGTCCAAAAAATCACCTCAACCTGTTGGCATGCAAACTTTTTAATCACTTCAACTTTTAATTTTCCTTCATTCTTTACTACTGCCACCTCACATATGTCAACCACTTCACTTGATACTATTGTAACTTATTCTCCTTTAACTACCATCTTCATTAGATTAAAGTACTATCATATAACTCATCTTATTCAATGTTTAAATCAGAATACTCATCATCAAACATAACATGAAAACTATTACCTTATGCTTCTTGGTTCTTCTCCATGCTTACTTGTGTTAAGCATGAAATATACAAAGGGGGGGGTGAATCATTATATTATATATCTTTTACTTAATTTGATTTATTTTCTTTAACCACTTAATCACACATTCAAGATATGAAATAAAATTGAAATAATAACATGCACCACAAGAGAGAGAGAGAGAGAGAGAGAGAGAGAGAGAGAGAGAGAGAGAGAGAGAGAGAGAGAGAGAGAGAGAGAGAGACCACATTTTTATGTGGAAACCCAAAGTGGATAAAACCACAGAGAACAATCTCAAGTATATGAATGAGCACCAACTCAAATTATAAAGTTCACAAGCACCAACTTGTGGGAGCACCAACCCCTTTCTAAGCACTAACACAATAATTATTTGTGAGCACCATAGGAGCACCAAACCCTTTACCAAGAACTAACACAACAACTATTTGTGAGCACCAACCTAAAATAGCACCAACCCACAGGAGCATCAACCCCTCTTGTGTATAAAACACAACTATTTCTCAATGTTGCTTACTCAACAAATGATAAAACTCTACAATATCTCCTAATTTTCTTTTCTCTTTTCTTATATAAAAAATTACAAAACCATGCACTCTCTTGCATATTACAAATGGCTTCTCAAGCCTTTATTTATAGCTTTCCAAATGACCTTTGGTATTCACCCTTTGTGACCCTTCAATCCTCATGGAAAATGGCACTAAACTTGCATGACCCTTCGTATCCTTGCATTTGAAAATTCAAATGATGACCCTTCATAAATAAATGCATCCTTTCCTCTTTTGTCTTTATCTTGATGACTTTTCATATTCCTCAAAGTGTCTCTTCATGGAAAAATGTACTATACCCTCTTTTGTTTTCACATCGTGACTCTTAGAATTCCTCAAGATGACTCTTCATGAGAAAATACGTCTCATTCCTCTTTTGTATTTATCCTGTGACTTTTTAACTTATCCATGGGCCCTCTTTTGACTTATATGCAACCAAATATTCATTAATATTAAATAAATATTAACACATATTAGCCAAGACATGAATATTAAAAACACCATTAAATGCTATGGGGCCTTTATCACCAATAATGATAGACCTTTGACATCAATGACAATATTTTCAACTTTCTCCCCTTTTTTCATTGATGGAAACCTCAAACTAAAACTAGCACATCCTAAAACTTGCACATACTACCTTATAAAAAACATACAATAACTCTTCCTTACTGTAGCAACCTCTACCTATTCCTTGTACCTATTTTTGCACCTATTTTTACACCTGTACCTATACCTATTTTTATTCTTCTCCCCCTTTCACATTAATGGCAAAGGGCCTGTCCTAGAGCTAACACTTAGCTCCCCCTCAACTGATGCTAATCTTCAATAGTAGGAAGTAAAAGAAATTAATCTTAACTTCTCCCATATATATTCAAATGTGTTTTTTGGTAGTACCTTTGTGAAAATATCTACAATCTAATTTGTAGCACTGATATATTCTATCTTAACCTATTGATGTTCAACCTTCTCTCTCAAGAAGTGATATCTGATAGGAATATATTTTGTTCTTGAATGCATCACTAGATTCATAGAAATATTAATAACACTTATGTTGTCATAAAAAATAAAAATAAGTTCATCATATTTTACCTTGATATCTTCCAAAGTTTGCTTCGTCCTAAGCACTGGAGTACAACGCAATACCATTACAATATATTCTACTTCAGCTGTAGAAAATGACATTGAATTCTAATTTTTGCTTAGCTATGAAACTAAGTTATCACTGAGGAAGAAAGCTCCTCCACTTGTACTCTTTCTATCATCCAAGCAATCTATCCAATCTGAATCTGTATAAGCAACCAAAGTGAAATATCTACATGTGGGATACCCCAATCTATAATCCAATGTCACTTTGATATATCTAAATATTCTCTTCACCAACTGAACATGACTATCTTTTGGAGCTGAATGATATATTGAAACCATACTTATTTCATGCATGATGTCTGGCCTCGATGCTGTCAAATATAAAATACTGCCAATTATAGATCTATACAAAGATTGATCTATAACATGTGAATCTTCATCCTTGATTACCTTATTTCCTATACTCATTGGTGTGCCAACTAGTGCTTAATCCTCAAAACCAGATTTATTCAACATTTTCTTAGCATATTTACTTTGAGATATAAAAATTCCTTTGTTTAACTAAAATATTTGCAATCCTAAGAAAAATGACATTTCTCCAAGCATAGACATGTCAAATTATTTTTGTATATTATCAAAAAATTATTTTGTCATCTTTTTAATGTTTGTTCTAAAAATGATGTCATCAACATATACCACAACAATAAATTGATGCTCACCTTCTATTTTAATGTAGAGATTACTGTCAACAAATTCTCTCTTGAAACCTTGATCTTGCAAGTACTTATAAAGTGTTACATACCAATCTTTGGGAGGTTTTTCAATCTATACAATGATTTTTTCAATCTGCATATATGGCTACTAATATTTGAGAGAATAAATCCCTCAAGATGCTCAATGTAGACCTCTTCTATATTTCCATTTACGAAGATAGATTTGACATTCATCTGAAATACTTTGAAATTTTTAAACATTGCATATGCAAGAAACATTCTAATAGCCTCTAGCCTTGGAACTAATGCAAAAATTTCTTCAAAATCTATTACCTTAATCTAAGTATATCTTTTACATACTAATCTTCCTTTATTCCTGGTCACTTATCCATTTTCATTTAACTTATTTTTGTAAACCCATTTTGTTCCTATCACATTGTGATCTTTTAGCCTAGGCACTAATTTCCAAGTATCATTCTTTTATATTTGATTTAATTCTTCATCCATTACCTTAACCCAATGCTTATCATGTCTAGCTTTTAAAAAAGTTTTAGGCTGAATTTTGGTTAATAAAAAGAAATTAACTTGCTCAGATTCACTTATCATCATTCTTTTGGTGTGAATTTTTTCATTTATGTCTCTAATGATGTCACTTTCATTATGATTTCTCTATACATATTTGGATGGGGTTTTGGTGTCCCTTTTCTCCTTCTTCTCATCTTCATCTGATTCTTCAAAGTCTTCCTCTTTAATAACTTTAGGAATGTCTATTAAATCATTATTTTTTGTGCTCCATTTTCTTCTCTCCTGACACTTGCACTTTCAAATATTTTTTTGGTTCTTTTGTTATAATATTTATAAGCTTTAATTTTACAAGAATAACAAATAAATATATCTTTATCTACTCTATATTCAAACTTACCTAGTTTTTCATCAATTCTCTTTATGAAGCATCTACTACCAAAAACTTTGAAATAATCAACTGTAATTAGTTTGTCTTTCCATAGCTCGTAAAGAGTCTTGTCATTGTTGACTCTCAATAATGATCTATTCTAAATATGCACTGCTATACCAACTGCCTCTCTCCAATATTTATCTAGTATCTTAGATTCATTTATCATTATCCTTACCATCTCCTGAACTATTTTATTTCTTCATTTAACTACTCCATTTTACTATGGAGTTTTGGATGCTGAATAATGTCTCTTTATTCCATGATCTTCATAAAAATCAATAAACTAATCTAACATGAATTTTATTCCTCAATCTGATCATAGGCACTTAATCTTTAAACTAATTTCATTCTCAATTAATGCTTTGAATGCTTTGAAATGTCTGAAAGATTTTAATTTTTTCTTTAAAAACATTACTCAAGTCATACATGAAAAATCATCAATAAGCAACACAAAATATTTCTTACCTTGAGTATTTTGAGTTCTCATTGGTCTACATAAATCAATGTGAACAAGCTCTAACTTCTGAGTATTCGAGTATTCTTTTTTTTTAAACCACCTTCTGGCCTCTTTCCCATGCTGACAAGGTTCACAAAGTGTGTTGGATGGATTTGAAATTTTTGAAATATTTTTGATTGCTTTTTTCTTACTAATATTGACAAGATTGTAAAAATTTATGTGTCCCATTCCCATATGCTCTAGCCAACTTTAGTCAATCTGAATCAAACAACATCTTAGACCTTTGATGCCTGATAACATATATAAATTATTTTTTGTTCTCTGAGCATCTGCAACCAACACATCTGAATCTTTTCTTCTAATTTTACAACCTTTTGTATAAAAATTTATTATGTGCCCCTGATCACATATTTGACTTACACTCAAAAGATTATGCTTAAGATCTTCTACATACAAAAATTTTTTAGTTTTAGTTCTACCATTATCCAAACTTAGTGTACCTTTTTTGATAATTTTGATAGTAGTATTATTTATAAATTTTACTATGCCACCATTGATCTTCTTCAAGGTTATGAGCTTGCTCTTGTCTCTTGTCATGTGCCTCAAAGATCCATTGTCAATGAACCATGGATTTTCTTCATTTCTTACATGCAAAGCTGTCTGTACCAACATAGGCTTTTTAGATTGTTTTTTCTGCCATAAACCTATCTGAAATTTCTTCTTGATGAATAGAGCCTTGAAACTTTGGTCCTTCTTTATTAACTCAAACATGATTCTACAATACCAGGCTATGTGTCTGAATTTATTACACTTGTAACATATTATGACATCTTCATTAAATCCTGATAGAAGAGTAAAAGAGTTGTGGCTTTTACTTGACTCTGTATGTGTTTCTTTCTCCTTTTTTCTAAAATTATTAGCCTTTTTTTGACATTCTATTTGCTTATGACCATATCCATTATAATAAAAATAATAACCATAAAAATAGGATCTGTTTGTATATCTTTGACTTGATTGCCTTTTGTAGCTTTGTTATTTCTAGCCTTCTTTGTTTGAGATGTCCTCTATATTCTTAACTTCCTCCCTTTTTATTTCCTCTTTTATAAGAGCTTCAACATAGCTTTTTCCTTTTTCTATGTTAACCTTGTCTGTGACAGTAGTGGCCTCTTCTTTCTCTTTTTCAAATTTGATACTTGTCTTATCTGATATTGATCTTTGACTTTCTAATATCTTATTCAACATATTAGTGCTATTCTCAAATTTTGAATCATTGACTATTTTATCATCAATTACTTTATTTGTTTTCTCAAGATCTACTTTTAAAGAAGCAATTTCAATAACATACCTTTCACATTCTTCACTTACTTTTTGTAACTATGTCGTTAGATATTTTTAATTTTTATTGGCTTCTTGAAAGTGAGTTTGTAGATATTCAATTATTTCCTTTAACTCTTTTTCATTTTCCTTGATCTGGAGCTTCAATTTTTGATTCTTCTTCTCAAAATATTTTAACTCTTTTAAAACACAAACGAGTTTTCCTTCCAGATTCAATTCAACTTCATCTTATTCTTCTTCTTGATCATCTGTACTTTTGCTTGTAGAGGCATCTTCATGTATGACCATTAATAGAATCTTTTCTTATTCTAAATCACTGACTCCACTATTTTCGACTGAGCTAGGATCTTTAGAATACAAACTTTTCTTCTCGAATATTTTTTTGAATTTTTCTTTGAAATTTTTCTTGTATGTAGACTTTCCTTCTTCATTATCACCATTAACCTTATCTAGGCACTTAGTTGTAAAATGTCTAATCTTTTCACAATTAAAATATTTAAAAGGTAATTTTATTTGATATTTACCTGTGTCTTTTTTTGACTTGTAAATGAATAGAGCTCCATTGTCATCTTCATCATCGCTAGAACTGTCACTTGATTCTTGAATCTTAGCCTTCTCTTTCTTTGATATCTTGAAAGTAGTTTCTCTCTTTGAGGGTTTCTCTTGTTGAGTCCACATCTCATATGCTGTAAGAATACCATGTATCTCATCCATATTTAGCTTGGCTAAATTCTTCATCTCTTTAATTTTTGAAACTTTTGCATCATATTTTAATGGTAGAGATCTCAAAACTTTTTATACCATTATTTATTCTTCTAAATTTTCTCCAAGGCCTTGAATTTGATTAACTATTTGATCAACCCTTAAAAGGTAACTTATTATATTTTCTTCCTCTTCCATCTTCAAACTCTCAAACTATCTTCTAAAAGTTTGAAGCTTAGTTTGCTAAACCTTTTCATCACTTTTGTAAATATCTTCAAGTTTTACCCAAGTTTCATGAGTAGATTTACATTTCATAACTTTAACAAATTATGATTCACATACATCACATAAAATAGCATTTAAATCTTTAGTATTATTTTCACTTACCTTATTTTCTACTAGAGTAGTTACAAGTGTTTGTGGCTCTTCATATTCCTCCACCACTATTTGCCAAATGTTGAATCCATGGGTCATAAAACAAGTCCTCATCCTTATGCTCCAAAAAGCATAATTTATCCCATCAAACAAAGGTTATTTATTTGTATAAAAACCTTCATGTGATCTAACCATCATGCTTTCCTTGATCTACCTTCAAGTTGTAAATTCTTTTCAAAAGGAACCTATGTTGATACCAATTGTTAAGCATAAAATATACTGAAAGGGGGGTGATGAATCAGTATATTATATATCTTTTACTTAATCTAATTTTTTATTTAACCACTTAATCACACATTCAATATATGCAATAAAATTAAAACAATAACATGCACCACATGAGAGAGAGAGAGAGAGAGAGAGAGAGAGAGAGAGAGAGAGAGAGAGAGAGACCAAATTTTTATGTGGAAACTTAAAGAAGAAAAAACTACGGAGAACAAATTTTTATGTGGAAACTTAAAGAAGAAAAAACTACGGAGAACAATCTCAAGTTTATGAATGAACACCAACTCAAATTACAAATTTTGCAAGCACCAACTTGCAGAAGCACCAACCCTTTGCTGAGCACTAACCCCTTGTAAATATTTATGAACACCAATCCACATGAGCACCAATCTCTCTTATGTATAAAACACAACTATCTCTCAATGTTGCTTACTCAACAAATAATAGAACTCTACAATATCTATTACTTTTCTCTAATCTTTTCTTATATAAAAAAATTAAAAAACCATGTACTCTCTTGCATATTACAAATGAATTCTCAAGATTTTATTTATAGCTTTCCAAATGACCTTTGGAATTCACCCTTTGTGACATTTTAATCCTCATGAAAAATGGTGCCAAACTCGCATGATCCTTTGTATCCTTGCATTTGAAAAGTCACAAGGCGACCCTTCATAAACAAATGCATCCTTTCCTCTTTTGTCTTTATCTTGGTGACTTTTCGTATTCCTCAAAGTGTCACTTCATAGAAAAATGTGCCATACCCTCTTTTGTCTTCACATGGTGACTCTTAGAATTCCTCAAGATGACTCTTCATGAAAAAATGTGTCCCATTCCTCTTTTGTCTTTACCCCATGACTCTTTGACTTCTCCATGGGCCCTCTTTTGACTTATATGCAATCAAAAATATATTAATTAATATTAAATAAATATTAACACACATTATCCAATATATGAATATTAAAAACACCATTAAATGCTATGGGGCCTTTATCACCAATAATGCTAGACCTTTGACATCAATGACAATATTTCCAACAATTTGATTGAATTTTGCCTCCTTCATGCTCATCATGAGACATGGTGTTATTGCACATTCTCTCTCTTATTCTTCATCTTCCAATGGATAACCTTATCTCTCACTTGTTACTTACCATCATTATCATGTTGCTCATGTTTCAATTCTTCATTGTATATAAGCATTCAAAGAAATCATTACTTATAATCTTGTGAGCCTTGTTTGCCTCTTTGCATCTCCTCTTAGGCTACCTTGCTAACTACTTCATATTTTTTATCCTCTTATTCTCAATCAAATATTTGAGAGGCCATCTCACCTTCCTCTTTATGCATACATTTAATCTTGGTCTCAACTCTTCCAAGATCTTCTCTAACCTTGTCAATACCTCCTTCATCTCAACTATCTCCTTCACTCTCTCTAATCATCTTTGCTTTGTTTCCATCTTATTCTTGTGGCATTATTCAATATTCAAGCCCTTCATCACCTTTATTGTCTCTTATATCATTGATAATCCTTCCATCTTGTCATCTTGAACATTCACTTGGTCTATTTCACTGATTCTCTCTCTTGGAGTCAATCTCTCTCTCTTATCCTCACTTGGGACTTCTCTTCTCTTATCATTTCTCTAGGACTTTCTATCTCAAGCTCATTTTTGAGATTCTCTCTCTTGAGCTCTCACTATATCTTCTCACTTTCTTCATGCCTTTATTGGATTAAGGGATTTTCCACCTCTCTTTCCTTTCTTACTTATACTTATGCTTCTCTTTTCACACTTGCAACCTCTTCATTTCATTACAATCTCCATTAGCCACTTCAAAATAACATGTCACTCTACCTTCAACATGTACTCAACACAATGTACAAATGAAATAAACTATTACAAATAAAAAATAAAATGTACCTTGTCCACATAAATCTTTCTGATCTGATACCATATGATGCAGAGGGCTTCCTACAACTTATCATTCTCTCTTACCTCTGCAAGTATCCACCTAACTGGTACTTTGTCTTGTCTTGCTTGATTTTATACATAAAACAATCTTTGATTTTGTTTTGTTCTCTACCTTTTTTTTCAAAAGGAATCTTTGTCTTTGTATTATGAATCATTATCACCTCTCAATTTTTCCCTCCTATCACTCTTAATCTCTCCCCTTTCTTAGTCTTCACATACAAGCCTTTATGTCATCTTGCTTGGGTTTAATGACTTGACCTTTAGTTCAAAATGCATTATGGTTTCCATTGTCTTTGTTCAGGTTCCTTTCATTAATAACAGTTACATAGGTTCTATTTTTCCTCTCTTTCAATCCACAAACTATTTAGACAACTTATGTTTCCTTCTTTTCATCTACCTCTATCACAATTACTTCTTGTAACCTTTTTTTAGTCTCAACTGTAGGGTATAGACATATATAATCATAAAATGGAAGAATATAAATTGTTTTTAATACCCTATATGCATCTCTTGATTTTCATAAAGGTCATGGCTTTTCTCCTCCATTTGACCACTTTTGAAAGCATTTCTAGCCCTCAAATTAGGCCTTGCAGGTCTGTTAAGCCCTATCTAACACTCAATCCTATGTATGTGTATAAAAATATATAAAAAGAACTTGGAAAATATTAAATAAATTATCCCACATCATTATATATCAAATATAAAAATTTGGGTGTTTTTAAACAAGTAAAGCTTCCACAAATTGAACTTTTGTGTAGAAACCCTATAATAGGGTACAAACGAGTTCTACAGACTTGAGAAGGGTGAAAATGAGATTTAAATATTGAATAAGGGTTTAAAACTATCATAAATGGATTTTTAGGTTTTCAATATCACACTACATTATTTCCAATCATTAACCAATTCACTAAATAGTCTTACCACACTGTTCTATGGAGATATTTGTTTGACTGTCACATTTCCTCAAGACTATCATACCCAAGAGTAAAAAAATTCAATTTTCAAGGTTTTCAAAAGGTTTCCATTTATTTTGATGATTTTATTATTTTTTTTATCATCACAAAAAACCTTTCCAATGTATTGGTTTCTCCCTCTAATACCACTGTTCACTTTTTCTACACCATTTTATGGTGACTGTGCACAACTAACAGGGTTGTGTATTTTACAAATAGATAGAATGATAATATGGGGTTATAAACAAGGTTTATTACCTATATAATGGACTATAAATATTTATATATATCCCTTACACCTATTACACATGTTGAAAGTCTTTTTTCCAACCCTATTTAGGAATCATCACCAGATATTGCCTTGGCTATGTGTGGCAACACAGTTAGTTGTCTACAGTCCTAATGCATTGTTATTGAAATATGTATTCAAATTCATAAAGGTTGTCAATAAATATTATAAAATTTAAATAATACCACTGTTCACTTTTTCTACACCATTTTATGGTGACTGTGCACAACTAACAGGGTTGTGTATTTTACAAATAGATAGAATGATAATATGGGGTTATAAACAAGGTTTATTACCTATATAATGGACTATAAATATTTATATATATCCCTTACACCTATTACACATGTTGAAAGTATTTTTTCCAACCCTATTTAGGAATCATCACCAGATATTGCCTTGGCTATGTGTGGCAACACAGTTAGTTGTCTACAGTCCTAATGCATTGTTATTGAAATATGTATTCAAATTCATAAAGGTTGTCAATAAATATTATAAAATTTAAATAATACTTATTACCAAATATTTCCACTATGGTTCATCCTTCTCTTAGAAATGTACGTGCTCAGTACTATGTATCAACAACTTGTCAATCAACATAGAACTTTGTATTATATATACTTAGGGAATGTAACCTTGATAATTCAAAATATAATGAAAATAAATGAAAAAATGATTTTATCACCATTAAATATCATATTTAAACTTACCAATCAAACATTATTTTAATCAATTACTCTACTCATTCATTGTTTTACACTTTTTATATTGTTACATACACAGAGATAACAATCTGCCAATAGAATCTCTTTCAAACATGGTAATGCATATTTATCTTCTTATGGTTATGTAAATTTAAACCTTTAAATTACACCCATTTTCCACACCTTTTCCTCCTTTAATGACTCTTACACAAAATAACCATCCCTTAAAAAAGACTCTAAAATCCTATAACTACTTTTAACTTCTTTGTACATTGTAAACTACCCAACCACTATCCCATTCATCAAAATGACTCATTATCCAAGTTGTATGGGTTTTGAAACACACTTAACCTTTTATTATAACCTAATCACCTAACAATAAAGTTGAGACCTCTTGAAACAAGGTGGAGATCTCTTAAACTTTACATTTAATTTTGAAAATTCAAATTTAGGGTTTTGGTGGGAAAATGTTAGAGCAACCCAAATTGAAATTTGACGCCATTATAGAAACTAAAAATGAGTCCTATAGACATAATATGACCAAAATAACTTATAAAATACTCAAAACATGACAATTTGACTCATATATATAATGTGGTAGTGATGCTCCTACATCAGTTGGCATCATAAATGGTATTTTGATCTTCAAGAGTTCCATTTGAACATTAAACATAAAAAATGAAGTGCCAATCCTATCACAGATTGATTGAGTTGTCAATTAGTTCAATATTTAATTTATATACTTTATGCATGTAGACATGAAGTCAACACATAATAATAATTATATCCATCTGACGTGAATTATACAAATATCTATCTAAATTTGTTTTATGGTAACTTAGTCCATGATTTTTACTTAAAAAATGGACTCCTATAACATCTTGGACACTTGTGAATTACACAAGGTATAAATTAAAATTATGTGGGATGATCATTATTAAAAATATGTAGGACACTGGAATTGAAAATACTCTTGCAGTGTTACATAAGTACTTTTTCTAGCCCTACCTTAGTGCTGATGTTAAGAAATACATCAAGTCCTATACATAATGTGCAATTTCTAAGCTAGTCAATAAGAAATAAGGTTTGTACACACCTCTACCAGATCCAATGAGACCATGGGAATATGTTTCCATGTAATTCCTCTCAAGATACCCTACTACCAAGCATGATCAATATTGCATTTATGTAGTAGTTGATTGATTCTCAAAGATGTCAATTCTAATACCTTGTAGGAAAGCAATCTCAACTCCAAAAATAACTCAATTTTAATTTCATCATGTTTGGATTCAATTTATAATCCTTGAAAGTGTCCTTTTTAATAGTGATGAAAAGTTTTAGATCAATTTTTGGAAAGTGATTTAGTTTATGTAAGAACAAAGTTGACCAAGTCTACTGCACTCCATTTGTAGACTGATTTAAAAATGGAAGCTGTAAACAAGATGATAGTGCATCTTATTAGAGTGTAAAATTGAAATAAGCAACACATTTAGGATGAAATCTTGCCCTTAATTCAACACAAATATAATAGAGTTTGTAAAACTCTACCACATACAAACCATTTTAGGTCTACTTAGGTTTCCAACCTCTAACACCCATTGGTGTAGCTTATCCTATTCATACATAGAAACCCACAACTCCTTCAAATCAAAGGGAAGTTTAAAAATTAGTTTAATTCATTGAGCACATTTAGAACATTAAACATCAAGTGCAAACCATTCTATAGTAGGCTAATCCTAAGTACAAGCAACATCATGATGAGCATCATACACCACATACATTTCAGGTTGGTGATCAAGTCTATCTACACTGAAAAACACATAAAGATTAAAAGGACCTTACTGTAAATTTTTTCCACTTCAGTATGAGTCCTACAACATCACTAGGTAAGTAAGAAAGAATTTTTTTTAGATTAATCACCCTTGTTACCTTAGGTTACATTCAATCATCAACACAAAACTCTGGGATGATTACTTTCCAACTTTGTTGGATATTTTAGATATTGTTGATATACTTCAACAAATAGAGATCAATCTATATTTTAGCATTCTAGCATAATTGGATTAAGTCATTGACACCATGGTCAAATGAATATGTAAACAAGAGTTTACTTTCTTCTAGATCACCAAATAAGATCAAATGCCTTACTAGGGAAAATGGTGTAGAAAAGTGTGGGTTTTAAAATTATTTCCACATCTCTTATTGTAATTAAATGCAGTGGGGACAATTGCTCTTCAAGGTGGGTGATTGCTCTAGGAGGGTTTGGGCCACTAGATCTTACCAAACTTAATCAATGTTGTTCTTCTAGGCTTATTCTAATGTCAGTAGCTTCAAAAGCCAGTTTAACACCCACATGCCATTCTAAAATATGTAACTCTTATTCAATGTTACCACACAACTCTTATAGTGTTAGTTTTGTAGTACATAGTCTATCAGTAATAATGGTTGATGATGTCAACTTACTCATTCATATTGAAGTGGTTGATACCATCCTTTTTAATTGTTTAATCAACACTTCATCTCTCTCTATCTCTTTCCCCTATATATTAATGTTTACTCCTATTATTTGTAAAGATGTAAGTTATACAAGATTGAAGTTAAGGAGTACATAGACACCATACATCTGATTTCTTCGATATCACACAAAACTTAACATAATACACTTTTTATATTACAATTATACATTGGTTGTCAATTGTCTCCTTTGCTTTCATTTTTTATTTTATAAATACATGTATAAAGCTTTATCATTCATAAAACTATTCTTCACACAAATCCATTAAAATTATTTAGGTAGGTTGTCCATCTGGTATCCTCTTGGGTCCCAGATTAAAAAACATATTTTTATTAAGACTCCTGATCATGATTACATCATATGGAGTTAGGACACCACCAAATCAAATTTACAAACTACATATCCCAAATGCTATAATTAATACTCCACTTAGTTTTGAGTGAGGGTAAATGGAATAACTCAAGCAAGGATTATGAATGCCCTCTTTTCTAGAAGTGATGATGTAGCTTCATGAAACCTAATACCTTAATTTGATACAAGAGGGTGATGAATGACTAAGATAATTAATTCTGTTTCAAGTGTATAAGATAAGACTCAATGAGGCTCAAATTAGAATAATACTATTAATGATATTTGATACTTGGCTTTAGGTCTTAATATTTGATAATCAGATTTTTATTAGAACATTTAATGTTAAGTGGGTACCATTATTAAGCCTTTAACAATTGGTAAAATAATAAGTGTTTTATTTTTATGTTTAACATGAGCTAAAACCTTGGGTAAATGTAATAATAAGACATATCATTTAATTACTAACTTGGTTCTTCAGTGAAAGGTTGGAACCATTGGTAACAATGGTCACCTCCCCCCATTTCTTTTACAAATAGAGTTTTACTCCTTTGGTAAAACATATCAATACACAATATTATTTTGTTAATTGTGTGAGATATATGCAAGCACTGTGAAGATTTCTATGAAGGCACGCCTGAAAAGAAGTGAGAGGAAGAGGAATTGTGTATTGGGGTGTTTCTCAATTATATGAATAATCACCATAGTTTTTACTTCTTTAAGGTTTTCCACATTAAACCTTGTGTTCATTGATTTGGTTGCTCTTTATGTATTTGTTGGTTAATTGCATATCTAGATCTATATATTCGATATGTTCTATGTTTTAATATGGTACTAGATGTTGGGATATGCATTGATTGATTAACAAGACTTTGGAGTTAGATTATTTTCAAACTCAAATTGATTTAAACTCTTTGAAAAGTAAAGTCAATAATTTTATTTAGTTTTATTCAAGTCAAGGATGCCATTACTTAAACCTGGTGTGACCATAGGAAGAAGAAATATTTTATTCAATAGTGGAGGTTGACTCCAACCAATTTAAAGGCTTTAGATCTCTTCTCTTGGACCTTATAACCTTGTTAAAGTAACTAGAATAATTTTTTCAAGCATAGAAATCAACATAAATCAGTTTGTGGTGCATTTTTAAAGCGTAGATGGATGAGAAATCTCATAAAAATGACTTGATATGCTTTTGGTTTAATTTTGAGGTGCTTAATAGTTGTTTTATCATTCATTTTTCATGACAAAACCCTTGCTAGACATTCTGAAGCATCAAAGGCTTCATTTGAATTTTTTTAAATCCTCAAGGGGTACCATAGTATGACTTGGTGGAATGATACATCTGAATTCTACACAAAAAATTAAATTTTGAGGGTTCAATCTACTTCATCTCAATATTTTAGGAGGATTGACAAAGTTTCAAGCCTTTTAATAGTGTGAACAAGCTTATGTGCATTCCAATACTACTACTACTACTACTACAACTCTATACTTCTACCTAAAGTGTGTTACAGATATGTAAACATTTTTTACATAGTTGTATTAATTATTTAATTAATAATTTATTTATTAAAAGCAAATTTTGCATGCAACTTGAAAAGGGACCCACCTTTACATTATATTTTTAATCTAAATGTTAAAAAATTTAATTTATTTTTACATTTTGAAAATTACACAACACACACACACACACACACACACACACACACACACACACACACACACACACACACACACACACACACAATTCAAAAAATTAGGGAAAAAATATAATGATGTGCATGTAAATTCTTGAATAGCTTCCCAGAAGGGTTGATGGTCTTTATTTTACTACAAGCTTATAATTTGGAAGGTCGTGTGTTCAAAATTTACAAAATCAACTTTTTATTTTTGAATTTGGTCAAATTTAGTTTAATTCAAATTCTATCTTTTTATTTACGTGCAAACTTCTCATGTATTTAAAATCTTAGTTGACTTGTTGATCTTGTTTCAACATTCAACCTAGTGAATGTTTTGTCAAACATAGTCATGTAGCCAGTTGATCCATAAGTTTTAACACCTTATGGACACATCTATATGGTCCATTTTGTGTTTTGAAATCTCTTATTATTATGTTTATAATTTTTTTGATAATAGTGTTTAGGTGGTTATTTTGAGTGCAACTCTTTTAACATTTAGTCTAGTGTAATTTCATTCTAATTTTTACATATTTTGCATATAATTAGATCCTTAATTCTATATACACTTGAGATTTATTTTATTTTAATAAAATAATTTATAAACTCATTAAAATGTTAAAATTTTAAATTATTGTTATATTAGTGTATTTTTGCGACACTTGTGACACCTTATTTTGTCACAATCTTTCACAATTTTCTTACTTTGCTAGAATTAAATTGAATAATTATTATGTGTTTACACTTGAAACCTATTTTTTATAATCAAATAAAGTTAAATTCACATGAAAAGAGTTCATTTTAAAGTATTTGTTTACTATCATTTTTAATGAGAAGCTATGGCTTCGCCTAATTTTATTCTAGATAAATTTCAGATGCTTAATGGAAATAATTATAATATATAGAAAATCCATATTAAATCAAAATTCATGGCTTGGAATTTGTGAAACATTATTGTTGGAATAGGAAATTCCCATCAAGATGACATTTTACCTCTGAAATTTCAAATACTTTTTAACAAAAAACATAAGAAGCGATATTGATTTTTTTGCAAAGTGTTAATGATGAATTCTTACTCCACATTAGTAATCAGGTGTCTCCTAGTGATGCTTGGAAACTCTTTGAGTCCATGCACGAAGGTACTTATCTCTTAAATATTATTAAATTAATTCTTGAATTGCTATCTATACCTATGAAAGGTGATAAAAAATTGTTAATTTTCTTACTAAAATTAAAGATATTAAAGTTCCGTTAGATGGATGTAACTGTAATTTGATTCAAGATCAATTAATTTATTTTATTATTCAGTTTAATATTCATGAAAAATTTCATAATTTTATTTTTAGTCTCAATTCTAAGTAATAAAATGAGTAAGATATCCTTGACCTCACCATTTTATCTACTCTCCTAATACAAGAAGAGCAAGTCATGACTAATTTTGATTCTAAAGAGAATATCACACAAACACTTCTATCTCTTAATCCAGTTTTTGAGAATAATATAAACCATAAACCTAACCTTAATTCTACTAAAGGTAAAATAGGAACAAGAGATATGGTAATAAGAATCATAAACCTAAGTTTAATAAAAATTGTAATATGTGTAGTTAATATGGTCACAGAAGGGAAACTTGTTACAAAAATAAAGACAAAGTTAACAGTCAATCTTCTAAAAATAACAAATGGAATAAATCTAATCAAAATAAACAAAATAAGTAAAACCCTAACCAAAATAATAATTTTGATCAGAACTCAAATATTATTGCTTTATATGTTATTTTATTTACTTCAAATAAAAATGAGTGAATTTTAGATAGTGATGCATCACACCATATGAATTGATTATTTAATATCTTATATGATTCCACATATATCTTTAAAAATATTTACTTAGGAGATAATTTATTTTTAGAAGCAACTAAGCAAGGAAATACACTTTTTAAAATGTTATTATCAATGATGTTTTCTATGTACCTAAGCTTAAAAATAACTTGTTATCTTGTTCACAACTTACTAATAATAATTTCATTGTAACATTAATTAAAGATAATTGTTACATGAGAAACCAATCTATGTCTGATTGTTGAAAGGGTTCAAAAGAATGATTTATACATTTTCTCTCATTATTCTACATGTCATCATATGAAAAGAATAAATCTCAATAATGACATGAAAGATGAAGACATGTTAATTTTAGAAGTTTATATAATATGTCTGCTTATAATCTTATTGTTAAAATTCATTTTATATCTTATCATTATAAAATTTGTGAGAGTTGCTTACGTGGTAAGCAACATACTAAACCCTTTCACAATAATTATGATACAAATTACTCAAATTTTTTAGAATTAATTCATAGTGATGTTGTAAGATCTCTTGAAGTTTTATCTATTGTTAGTTATTTATATGATGTTACTTTTATACATGATTATACTAAAATAATTTGGTCATACTTCATTAAAAATAAGTTTGAAGTGTTTTCTAAATTCAATAAAATTAAATTTTTTATTTATTATATATCCATTTTTTATATTAAGAGTTTAATATCTAATAATGGTGGTGAATACATTAGTAAAGAGTTGGATTATTTTTGTATTAGTTGTGGTATTCAAAGAGAATTAACTACATATTACTCTCAACAAAATTATATTGTTGAAAGAAAAAACCACACCATTATTGAAATGATTAGAATAACATTGCAATCTAGAAATATTTATAAGCTTTTATAGGTTGAAGACATGAATACTATTGTGCATATTATAAACAGAGTCCCTAATAAAGATTTGCATCATTCTAATCCTTTATAAATGTGGTCTAAAAATAAATCTAGGGTGGCTCATCTTAGGACTTTGTTAGGCCTATGTCTATCTTTGTTCTTAAAGTTAAAAGAAAGAAGCTTGATCCCACTTCCTATTCTTACATTTTCATAGGTTATAAAGGTAATACTAAAGGATTAAGAGTATATGATCCTTCTAAACATCAAATCATTGAGAATATGAATGTTTTTATTATCAAAAAACTTTTTGTGATCTTTGTGTGACACCTCAATGTTCTTCTTTTGATGAACCTAACTCTCCTATTTCTCCTTATAAAGAAACAAATGCCCTATAGGAAGTTAATCCATCTTTAGATAACTTAGATTTTGAGGAACCCCCTTAGTTTCATTTTCATTCTAAAAAACCTAAATAGGCATAATATCTAATCTAATCTTCTAATGTTGATAACTTTAATAAATTAATTAGAAGTTAATATTCTTATCATGCTTTAAATACTATGTATGAATGTGAACCTCAATCGTTTGAGGAATCCACTCAAAATGATAGATAAAATATTGTTATGTAAGATGAATATAATTCTTTGATTATAAATTAGACTTGGAATCTCCTCTCTCCTCCATCAAAAAGACATATTGTCAGTTGTAAGTGGCTTTATAAGATTAAATATAATTTAATTGATAAAATTGAAAAATTTAAAGCTAGATTAGTTAGTCACATGTTTACTCAAAAACTTGAGATTGACTATGTTGAAACTTTTGCTCTTGTAGCAAAAAAAGTACTGTTAGATTAGTGATTGCTTTTGTAGCCTAAAATAGTTGGGTTATCTACTAAATATATGTCAAAAATACTTTTCTAAATGGTGATTTAGAAGAAAAAATCTACATGACTCAACCTAAAGGTTTCACTAATCCTAATAGAGAATATTTTGTAATTTAAATAAATCTTTGTATGGTTTAAAACAAGCTCCTTGATTTTGGTATTCTAAAATTACTTTTTTTTTCAAAGAATTAGGTTTCTCTAATTACTACTCTGATAATGATTTCTTTACTAAAATTGAAAATGATCATTTAATTTTAATTGTTTTATATGTTGATGATCTTTTGATTATTGGTGATCTAAATAATTTAATTTATAAATATAAGGATAAACTAAGTCAAATATTTTAAATGACTGATTTAAGCATTATACATCATTTTTAAGAAATGCTTATATTTAAGGATAAAATTCAATTATTATATCATAATCTCAGTATGCACATAATCTTATTGTTAAATTTAACATGCTTGAATATAAATCTATTTCTAATTTTATTGAATTTGGTATTGATCTTGATCTAAAATATACATGTGAAAAAGCTAACTCTACTTTATGTAGATAAATTATTGGTATTTTATCTTTCTAACCATTACTAGGCTAAATATTTCATATGTTGTTAGTGTTGCTTCTAGATTTATGCATAATCTATATCTGGATCATTGAAAATTAGCTAGACATATTCTTTGTTATATCAAAAGAATAATTTATTTTATTTTATTTTATTCTTCTATTGATAACTCTAAATTGTATAGTTATTATGATGTTGACCATGTTAGTGATACTGTAGCTCATAAATCTACTTCTAGATATATGTTTAAGTTTGGTGTAGGTGTTATCACTTGAAGTAACAAGACGTAACCTACTCTCTCTATATTTTTTACTGAAGTAGATTACATAAGTGTTATTTAAGTTGTCAAAGAAGCCATATAGTTGCAAAATTTATTGAAAAAACTTTATTTGAATGTTTCTCACAATACCATCCTTCATTGTGATATCTAAAGTTGTATAGTTCTATTAAAAACTCCAGTGCACCACCAAAGAGTTAAAAATATTGAAGTTTATGTGCATTTTATCTGATATAAATTATTAAATGGTGATGTTGATTTATATTTCTATCCTATGGATGAACAAGTGATAGATTTCTTCACCAAAATACTTGGTAATATCATGTTTTGTCAGTTTCATGCAATGTTAGGCCTCCCAGAGTTACGTGCATGACAATGCCACTTCTTAACAACCATGTATTTCTTATCCTTTTATATAATTCTTCTCTTTGTAAAGCATTGTAAACTTTATATGAAAATTTTATAATTTAATTAAACTTCACGTAGAAATTTTACTTTTGTACCCCCAATACATCAAAAACATACTTTGTAATGGAGGTCCTTATGTTATAAAAGGCTCCAAATATGCTTAGTGATCATTCATGAGAAATTATGAGATGTAGTCTTACAATCATCATAACCTAAACTTGTTTTTGAGTAGTTATTGAATTATAATCCTTTTTGTTTTAAAAGGTGGTGTTTGGCATGAAGAAGGTTTCTAAATCTTTTAATTGTGTACATAGTATAATTATTTTTAAAGGTGACTAACTTTTATTCCCACTTAAAATTAAGGGGGAGTGTTGAAACATTTAATGTTATGTCGGTACCATTATTGGGTCCTTTAAACTTGGTAAAATAATAAATGTTTTATTATTATATTTAACATGAGTTAAAACCTTGTGTAAATTTAAGAATAAAATACATTATATAATTATCAACTTGGTTCTTCAAGTAAATGGTGGAAGTGTTGGTAAAAATGGCCACCTCCCCCCATTATTTTTATAAATAGGGTTTTACCCCTTTGGTAAAACATATCAATACACAATATTATTTTTTGAACTATGCAAGATATATGTGAGCACTGTGAAGAGTTTTGTGAAGGTTTGTCTGAGAAGTGAGAGGAAGAGAAATTGTGTACTGGAGTGTTTCACAATTATAAAAATAATCACCATGGTTTTTTTAACCTATTTGAGGTTTTCAATGTTAAACCTTGTGTCCAATGATTTAGTTGTTCTCTATGTCTTTTTAATTGGATATCTAGATTTATATATTTAACATCTTCTATGTTTTGATAATTTTCTAATCTTTGTTAATGATCCCTTTTGATATTTATAAATGGTTTAGGATTACTTGTATATATAGGGCATGTTAACCAAAATTTTAAATGATAATAAGCAAAGTTAAAGGTGAAAAATCAATAACAATGGGAAAAAGGAGCCACAAAGGCAAATGGGATAAACTCACATAGGACACATGTCTGCTTAGGAAAGAATTGCATAAGGTGTGAGTTTGCCCTGTAATGACTAGAGGCTCATAACTTGATGAGAAACATGATAAAATATGAGATTTAGTCCAAGGATGATATCATACATATTCTGATGAGTGTTAAATGTTATTTCAAGTTTTAAGGGATAAATTAGGACCAATGTGGGGTCAATGAAATTCTGAAAATACACAAACATACACAAGTATGTGAAATTGATAAATTAGGACAAAAAAGTATAGAAAAAGGTCTTATACCATATCTAGCTGTCTACAATATTATAATATGGATTTTTAAAATTCATATAAGTGTCTAAAACATGTCAAAATTAGATAATGTGAAATGCAATCTATAATGATTTTTAAAATGTAAGCTATGATTATAACATGTAAAATTTAGATGTCATTGTAACTACCTAGAACCCTTATTATCTAGAATCGATGATATTTTATTATGGTCTATTGTACATAATTTCACTTTTAGGTATGTATATTTATTATTTAATTAAATTTTTGAGGCTAAGAGAATAAAAATTAGGGTATTTAAACATTTTACACTTTATTTTTCATATTTCTATGTAAGAAAGTTGGGGAAGTAAAATTATAAGGATTTGCACACTTAAAGGTCTTAGGCTCCAATCCTACCATCTATTTTTTTGCTTAGAAATTTTTTTGTTGGAAGAATCCTTTTTCAAAACATGGATATTATTTTTGGAAGTAGTTGAAAGTAGGAAACTAAAATAAATTGAATACAAAAGAATATTTTTTTCTTTGATATTGAAGGGAGTGATAAGGTTTGTAATAAGGGTTTAGTTGAGGTTAAAGGCTAGACCTTGGTAGAAAACCTATTTTTTGTGATTGTTCCTATTTATGATATAAATTTAATATTAAGAGGAAAAAAATCATAAAACAATTACAAGGAATGGATTTGAAATATGGATACATTTGTTTTTAATAATATTTGAAAAACAACTAAAAAAGAACTGACTTTAATAATTGAATGTTGTTCAAATAAAAAGTCATCAAAGATAGAAAGAAACTTGCACATTATGATGGTTATTATTATATACAAGAAGCATCTTTTTTTGTAAAATATTTTGATCTAGATGTGCAAGACCATGAAAATTTATTACATAAGATTTGTATAAATCCATCTTGAGGTCACTACTAACTTGAAGATAGGTATGTCGATGTAGTGGCATTTTTTCCTTTCAGTTGTGGATTTGTTAGTTTTGTTTCAATTTTTTTAAGATGATAGTTTATTTGTTCCTTCAATTTGAGATTGTCTTGATGTGGAGAAAGTTGATAATATAGAGCTATATATACTTCCCATTTTTTTTTCTGATAGGGGAAAGGTATTATAGATCAACCTATGTTATGTTGGTATTAATGATACTTCAAGGATAAGGGATAATTAGGCACTTTTTTATAGACTTGAGAGTGGTGTTTTATGGTATAAATTGTCTATAAATAGTGGACAAGATACTTGAAACATACCATAAATATTTCACACCACTTTTACATGTCCAGAGGAATAAATAGTGATTTATGTGGTTAGGTAATTCCATAGATGTTCCATGTTATGGTTACAAGTACATAGATAAAAGGAGGATGATGTGTGTTGAACATTATCATCTTGTTTATGTCAGGAGGGTGCAAGATTGTTTTAGGCACATTAATTTTTTCTTAGGGAAGTAATAGACATGTCAACATAGGTTGATCAAATTATATGGTACAATTTGTAGGTTATAATGACTTAATCATGTAACATTTTTTGGTCCAACATACATTTTTTTTTGCTTTTGGATCAAGACACTATTAGATTTGATCATTTTTTTTTAATAAATAAAATGGGAAATGCATATTTTTGAGACACTACTATTATTCATAAATTAAATAAGATGTGAATATTTTTGAGACACCATTGAAATTATTTGTTTGCATGATATTAACATGTTGTTAACATGTTCTTATGTGGTTGCACTAATATTTCCACCTTTAAACTATTTTATGAGTTAGAAGGGTCTCATGATTTTTTAATTTTATTAAATATAAATATAAGCTCTATTAAAATGTGAAATTTTAAATAAGGTTGTCAAATTTTAGTCCCAAGATTTTGTTTTATCAAGAAGGGTGAAATGTATGGTTCAATATTAATCATTTTGGGTGCCCAAAATGGAGATGGCAATATGATAAAGTAAAAATAATAAAATGCAAAGGAATATGGTGTATGAAAACAATAAAAAACACTTGGTAATTGATGATTGTTGAGTGTATGTTATAGTTGTTGGTGTGGGGTGTATGGTGGTTAAAGACCAATGTGGGCCAAAGCACACAACTAGGAAGGATGTACATCTATAGAAATACAAGGGTCTTATAGACTAGAATTTTCATATTGGATGTAATAAAGTTGAGGAGGATGAACTATTATATAAATATATTTTATGTATGATGTGAGAAGAAGGGTTATACAGTTTAGATTCAAGCAAGGCACATATTTTATTTATTTATTGGTTGTATGGCATGATGGGGTACTGGAGGTAGTTCATATAACCTATAACATACATTATAATTTGGGTAGCATAGCTTGAATTCTAGGATTAATTTAATGTCTTCTATTATATCTCAAAATTAAGGATCTAATTGTAAAATTTATCTGTCTATAGTGTTTATCATGCCAATAATTCCATTATTATTTTAAGGACATATGTCACCTACTATGGTGTTATCCTATGTTCATCCAATTTTTTTAAACAAGTAAATTATTCATTTAGAGTTTTATTATTGCCAAGTTGATTTTCCATTTCCATACGCAAGCTTGACACAAAATATTCCATCAATATGGCTGCCTCTTGTTGATTTTAGAGTATTTGGAAGGGTGTATGGATTGTACTCACTTTGTAGGCCATACAATAGGCCTCCAAAAAAAGTATGAAAGGATTATTCCTAATAATCAACCTCTATATTATATGCCTTTTATATCATTGAGTTTTAAAATTTATTAGTGGCCTATACTTGGCTATTCATTCGTAGGTAATATAGACTAAAAAGTGAATGGAATATTTGAAATTATAAAGTCATCAAATATATCAAATGGTTATTAAAGTTCCCACCAAAATCACTTGTGAATAATCTAAAAATTTTAAATGAAGTGACTACTTGTTCATATATGAATTTATATGCATTTTTTGCACTATTTATAGTCAAGTATGTGGCCTCTTCCATCTAAGTTTAATACTTAGTGGAAATTATAATATATTTGCATCGATGGACCTACTAACTTTCAATGGTCTAATGAAATATGTTCCCCATAATTCAAAACATTCATGAGACTGAGAGAGATATAAGCGAATAGAGTCTATTTTTAATGGCTTCCTAGTCTTTTGGCACACCCTAACACCCATTATTTAGCATCCAAGTGCATTATTTTCCACCTAATCATGCTAGAAATAATTTTATCATTGTAGCATTAGGTTCTTTGCAACATCCAATTGGGCCTTCATGCAATTCCTGAAGTACATCATATATTTATTTATTCATTACACATATATGAAACACATAGATAGGTACCATCTATACATTAGGCTATTTACCAAAAAAGAACATTATGGATTTCAGTTCCAATATCCTTCACTCAAAATGTTTCATGTCATTTGGAAAGGGCATAGTAGATTGAAAATATTTGGTATTTTCATAGTAGGATGGCATAGTAATAAACTAAAATAAGTGAACATTTGGAAAATATTAATTCAAACTATTAGGAGGTGTATTAATTTTGGTACAAAACCATTCTAAATTGCATCTTTATCATGAATTATCACACTTGGTCCACTTGTGCACATTTGGCTAAAAAGGACATATTTCTGCCCACAATAGAGTCTCCCCATCCTTGATGCATCTATATTTCCTCAAATTTATCTCATATTTTTTTGATTTTAGTTTTAAGATCCTAATAATTCATTGTCTATTTATCTTCTCTCCATTTTGAGCCTTTTTGGCTCTTAGGTCAGAATCAATGGTATGTCGATTATGTCCCTATTACTTTTGTGGGTTCATTTTGCCTTGGCCCATTTTTATATGCCTTGAATTGGTCTTATCACTATTCCACTTGGTCATTCTATGTTTGATGTGTTCTAAAAAGCCATATATATAAATATATTTTAATTCAATTAGAGATAAAGTATCAATATCCATTTGACCTTAAGTTTGAGCCATATATTAATTCCATTTATTGTTATACTTGGCAAGGAGCATACATATTGATCCTTCATTAAATATAAATTAAATCCAAGTCTTGTGCTAAAATAATGTTAAACAAGAGCATATAGTTTCACATGATTATTCTAGGAAGAGAAGAGGAAGCCCTATCTATTGCTTGGGTTGGGATTTCACTCACATTAATTATACCTACATTGAAACCAATTATAAGTGTGAAGGATATGTAGTTTTAACTCTTCAAGAGGTATCTTGAGTTAGTTATCTTTCACAAACTCTTTTGTGCATACATTTAAGGATTAGGTCAAGGATAAATGAGATTAATTACAACACATTTTGTCCATCAATTCAAAAAAGGGAAGTCACAACCCTATTCATCATCACTTACACATCAACCCAAAAAATTATAGAAGGAATAAATTGATAGAGAAAAAAGTTAGTGCCTAGGTATATAATTAGAAGCAACATAAGGACCTAATCAACCACTCACTGATTCTGGCCCAACAATAGAACATAATCATATTTGTAGGTTTTTTTCTTAGTTATCTTTTAGATCATATTTATATAACAATGCTTAGGTGTGTCATTTTTCTTTTCTTTTTATCTCTTACTCACTTTCATTACTTGTTCAATCATTTTTTCATAATTTTGGTTACTATTTTTAGGCATAAATCATATATGATTATTGCAGTTTAATTTATTATCTTGGATCTAACTTGTGCCATTATTTTAATTCATTGTGCAAAGTTTTATTCCCATTGTGAACCCTTTAGTTAAAACATAAAGTTCACTCAAATTTATCCTATAAATTTGGTAAAAAATTACATGACTCTTTCCAAACTTTAAAATTAACTAAAATGTAAATTAATACAAGAAAATCATCTATATACACATCTGACCTTATATTATGGGCTTGATGACCAAGTAAAATAATGCATTATGATCCACATAGAATGTGAGTGGAGTTTCCAAAATAGTAATGTTGGAACTTCTGAATGGTAAAGACCATGTCAAGATACTCTCATTATGTTGTGTTGTCTTTCTTATCAAAATTAGATAATAGATGATTGAAAAGGAACATAAGGTTGTCCAACCTTTGATTCTCACTTTTTATAAGGTAAGGCCTTTTATAAGGTAAGGCCAATGACATAGTTGGAAGCATCAACATTTACATGAAACTCATTATCACACTTTAGATTTACAAGGATAAGTGAACTAATCATGCATAATTATTATTATTTAAATGATTTATCATGCTTAATGGTTTAGATGAACATATCTCATTTCATTTTAATTATGTCCACAAAGTGATAAAATTAGGAAAAAATATTGATTAAGTGTCAGTAATACCTAAAATGGCCCAAAAATGTCTTATCCATATGATTAATTTAAAATCTTACATTTCAATCACAACATGCATATTGTTAAGATATATATTTAATTGAACATTAAAAAATAATTTGGCCATGAAGTTTACCTAGTGGGACAATGAATCTATACTTATTTTGATTCAAATAAAACTTTATTTCTCAACAATGTCACATGGATCTATCAAAGCAAGAGGCACGTGGTGAGATAGTAGAAAGAGTAATTTAGGAAGAAAAAAAATCAAATATCCATGTTAAAATCCTCAAATTTAGTGTCATGATGTTTGTTATACAATCTACAGTACCAAAGGAGCATTAATTGCATAATTTAGTAAATACATAACAAAATGTAGTATAGAAGAACATGACAATGATAATAACTTTATTTCATAGGTAGTGATCAATATAAGTGTTTGATGTAGGGAGGAATTGTTACATGATTCCCTTACCCTAACATGTAACATGTTATTTTTATGACAATACTTAATGGTTATTGGTTAACAAAATTGTCAATAACCAGACATAACTATGAGAGTTGTTATAACACTACCTAACACTGAAAATAGAGTAGATAAGGTTATATGAAAAACATATATATTCATTTCATAATAATGGTATTCGTCTACCTTATTGACTAAAGAATATGCCTATTTTTGTCCTAATTACATAAAAATACACTTGAGTTATGTTGATAAAATATAACAAAGCCAAAATTGGGTGTTCAATTACCATCTTCTTCAACAATTCAAAATTATGTTGGGCTATTTTAATCCATTGAAATGTTATTTTCCTCATACACTTAGTTAGTGGTGAACATATTCTATTGAAATTGGTAATGAATTTCATGTAAAAAGTTATTAAACAATGAAAAATTATTACCTCAAATGTGTTTATAGGTGTTGGTTATTTAAGTAATGCTTTGACCTTTTCTAAGAACATCTTAAATTTATCTTACTAAACCATGAAAAATTCTTACCTTAAATATGATTATAGGAGTTGGCCATTCAAGTATTGATTTGACCATTTTTAATATGTCTTGACATACCATAAATCCGACTTATATAAGATATATTTATATGGAATAAAATTTATTCATTTTAAATCAAAAAATTATTTTTCCTTAGTTACTTTAGAACCTATCTCAAATGTTAATGCAAAAGCATTAGGGTAGTCAAGTAATCTTACAACACCCAAAATATCCTAAGTTTTTGTGTGATTTTAGACTCAATTAGGAGTATGAAGATAACCTGTACAAATCACTAGTATTTCAATAGGATCCTAAAAGAGGAAAAGAGGTCAATGGGACATGGAGTTATTTGTCTCATGAAGAAAACACTGGTTAACATGGGTCTACATTAATTGATATTTATGCAACCATTATTATAAACTAAGTGGAAGTTTTGATTTCAAAAGTTTCATAAGTTATTAAATGTGTTAAATTTTTTTGATTTTTCATTTTGAAATAAGAGAAGGATTATAAGGGCCACTCCATAATGCAAAAAATGGATGAGGAGGATTCAGATAAATTAGGTTGGAGTAAAAGGAGACTTTCCAAGAGAGTGTCAGTGCTAGGTATGAAGCATGAAGGAGAAAATGGTAGTGATCATCCCATGAATGGATTATTGTGTGTGATTATTTATATTATTTTTTGATCAAAGGTAGAGTGAGTGAGTGTGCAATGTGTGTAAAATTTATATTTCCTTAAGAAATATAAAATAAAATAAGATGTTTTTGCTTTATAGTCTCATTTAGTGTGTGTATGTATGGGTGAGGGTGTTGAAGACTAAAAGGATAAGGTCTTTACTTGAACTCCTATCTTGAACTAAATAAATTGACATCAAAGCTGGTAATGACTCTTGGATAAGTGAGACTTAAGTGTTCTCCATCTTGTGAATGTGGGTAGAGAACAAAATGTTGAAATAATAGTCTAAAGAAGTGTGTGACCTACATATGTTTGAAATACAAATATTATAAAAATAAGTTCAAGTTTAGATAACATCCATATTCCTCTGATAAGAGTATAAAGAGTTGAGTAATGGCTACCAATGTGGAAAAGAAATTAGATCACATTGTAGAGATGTTGAGGGATATGTAGACAAGATTAGTTACTATTGAAGAGCATAGAATAAGGGGATTTATCCCAAGGGATGATGTGAGTGATGCATAAGATGAATAATTTTGAGTAGAGTATTTGGGAAAAATAATTGACTAATTATATGAATGCGAAGACAAGCTTGTTAGAGTTATCTCAAAGATTGAAAAAGGAGCAAAGATGAAAGTTCTAAGATTTTTAGGAACTATTAATCCTATGGAGTTAATTTATTGACCCATTAAGATGGAGGATTATTTTTAATTTTATAAAGTGGTTGACCAAAGGAAGTTTAAATTAGATTATACCAAGTTGAAAAGTAATGCAGACTTATGGTCTAAGGAAGTACAGATTGAGAGGAATAGAAGGGTAAGGAAAATATTAACTATTGGGAGAGGATGGTTAAAAAATTTAAAGGTAAATTTATGCAAGTGGATTATCATTTATACCTATTGAAAAGGCTAAAAAAATTTAGGCAAAAGGATATAGGTGTAAATTACTACATGAAAGAGTTCTAAAAAATCACAATCCAGGTCTATCATAGTGAAATGGGCCAAGAATAAATGGTAAGAAACATAAATACACTATGAGTGAACATCCAAGATGAGATCAACATGGTGGGATTGAATAAAATATAATAAGCATATCAATATGCTTTAAGGGTAGAAGAAAATTTGTCTAGAAGGCATAAAAGTGCATCAAGAGGAAGATGGAGGTTTAGTAGTGGTAGAAGTCAACCATCCCATGAATGTAATAAATAGTGGAATAAGGAAGGATCTTGGAATTATCAAGATCCAAATTGACATGCAAGAGTAGGATCCATCGTATAAAGAGGAAGGGAAATCTATGGACAACAAAGAGGGAGATACTTTAATGGAATGTGCTACATATTTGGGGACTTTAGACACTATGATTTTGATCTCCCTCTTATTCAATGTGATGGTGAAATAAGAATAAAATAAGGTAGTGTGTAATATGTGTAAGTAGATGTAAAATCTGTAGCATCACCTGAGTGTATGAAAGAACCTAAATAATGAGATAATTTTATAGTAAGGAGGAGAGTCTCAAAGGTTGAGAGGAAAATGAAGTTGAATGCCAAAGAGGACACATTTTTAGAACGGAGTGTATGTTTTACCATATTTTTGATTAATTTAAACCCTAATAAGATATAAACTGATGTAATTAATTCATATTATTATGAAATATAGTAAATTAAAATTTGGAATGTAAAAAGGAAAAAGATAATTTGGCACTCTAACTTTAGGTCTATAAATATATAAATTAAAACAAAAGGATAACTTGCCAAGTGGTTCCCTATATTGTGTAGGAATAAGAATTCAAGTAGGTGGAAGGAAAGGCAAAAGACTAGATTGTAGGCATTGTGGATCATGATATAAATATTTATGCATGCCTAAAAATTAATGTCAGCCTTAGGTTGGTACTATCAGTTTCTATGTTTTGAGTGTGATGATTTTGTGCTTGTAGATTTTACCTCTTTGTTTTAATACATGCAGGTCCACCTACTTATCATTTAGTTTTTTGTAAGATATCAAGGTTTAATGATGTGTAAAAATATAGAAAATCTATATCTTTCACTTAAAACCCTATCCTACAAAATGGGAAGAAAGGTGGGTTGAGCTGACCCCAAACAACGCCATGTTGAATATTTGAGTGTTGCCTATATAGAAAATACTCTAGAGAGAGAAGTCAAGCTACATATATTTATCCCCATTAGGTGAATGTGCATGATAATTCTTGTTCAATAGATGCAATCTATAATCTTGTCCTTGTTACTTTGAAATTAACAAAATTAGCTAGGGTCTTAAGTGATGCAGACTTAGTAAGACCTACTCATAGTGATTGATTGGTAAATTAGGAAGAATATGGTAGTCCTATTGAATGTGTAAGTGTGTGTGTATATATATATTTGATGATTACAAAATAGATAATACAAATATACCTATCTTGTATTTATACAAGAATCTATTGTTGCAAAATTCTACACCCTTATTCAAAAAATTTAAATTTGACAAAAATTTCTTTATTATATTGTTGTACCACATATACTTAAACTTGGAATATATAGTGGGAGGCCAACTTACCATTTTTTTTTTTCATTTGATGCCTTTGATTGATTATAAAATTCCACATTTGATTAATATATAGTAAAATGCACAACTTGGTACAATAGTGTAAGCATGTAAAAATAAAATCATATAATTGTGTGTGAAAAATGAGACTATAAATATTTGTGCTAACATTTATGATATTATTTTACAATTAGAATAAGAAATGAAAGTTTAAGAAAATACTTTTGATATTTTTACCTTTATCATAATATGAAAAAAGGTAAACTCCTCAAATCGATAATCACTCTTGAACAGTTTTGGAAATGTTAAATGATGCAATTTTGATTAAGTGATGTAGGTTGTGAATATAAGTATAACAAAATTGTATAAGTTATGAGAATAACTTGTGAACAGTTGATTTTGTATAACTCTAATAATTTTTTGGTTCACATAGTATTGAATAAGTAGTTATCAAGTAAAATATCTACCTTGGTGAATTTAATTATGGCTTGGAGAATTGTACATGCATTGTTTTATTTCTATAAAATGATATGGAATTTGTTTGGTAAATTTCTTGGTTGGTAAGTTTATATTCACACATGGTGTAATCACAATTTATAAAACATTAAATGTTTTAAGGAATCCAAATACATGGTGTAATAATATTTGATATCAATTTTGAAGTGAGTCTAGGCTCATGAGACCCTAATACCACTTGCTGGCCCCAAAGCATTTTGAGATACCATGGTCAGGAGAGGTATTATGGTTGGAAGATATGGTTTTAATAATTTAAAAATATCAAGGTAAATAAGGTTGAATTCCATATAGCAAGTTATAGTTAGGGATAAGCTTATGACATGCTAGAAACTATGAATAAATAATTTGAAGGTTTTCAAACCAAGAAAGTTGGCAATGTATATTGAAAAGTTTAATTTTTAATTAGATATATTCAAGTTGATAAGATTTTAATATATATTTAGTATTTTGGTATTCACTATCATTTATGAGGAAACCATAATATATAAGTGAGATAGTATTTCCACAGTCCATTGATTAGTTAGTGAATTTTTTAGAAAAAAATGTGTTGTAATTTTTTGATCGATGTTTCGGTTCACACTCTATGAACCATCATCAAGGTATGAGAAACAATTAGTTGATATTGTAGACCAAAAAATTCCTTTATATATAACAATAAAGCTTAATGATGTCTTTGGGAGACCAAAAAGTGGAAGAGGGGAGTACAATAAAAAAAGAAAAGAGAGCACAAAAATTAAAAATAAACAAAAATATAGATAATTCAAAAATAATAACCCTCTAATAAATTATTATTAAGATTAAAATTATAAATTTTTAAAATTAAAATTTATGAATTTTTATGAATTGAAAATGTTACAAATTTTGGGATTATACATATTTTTAATTATGTTAATATGATAAATTGTTAGTATAAGTTCCATATTAAAATTTTTAAATATAAAACTTATAAAATATAAATTAATAATAAAATAAAAACCAAAATAATATAAAATATAAAATTAATTAATTAATTAATTTGTTTATTTTAATTGAATTTTTAAGTAAAAGATGAGTAATATAAACTACACATGTATTATCCTAAAAATTCTAAAATTCATAAAAATTCAATTAAAATTAACAAACAAACAAATACAATAAATTAAATTTTAGCTTTTATGTTATTATTATGGTTATTATTTTGGTTTTTGTTTTATTATTAATTTATATTTTATAAGTTATGTATTTATATTTTTTAATATGGAATTTATACTAACTATTTATCATATTAACATAATTAAAAACATGTATAATCCTAAAATTTGTAACATTTTTAATTTATAAAAATTCATAACTTTTAATCTTAAAAATTTATAATTTTAATTTTAATATTAATTTATTATAGGGTTATAATTTTTGACTTATCTGTATTTTTATTTATTATTAATTTTTGTGTTCTATTTTTTTTAATTGTACTTCTCTTTTCCCCCACTTGTTGGTTTTACAAAGACATCACTGAGCTTTATTATATATAAAGGAATTATTTGGTCTACAACATTAACTAATTATTTCTTATACCTTGATGATGGTTCATAGAGTGTGAACCAAAACGTCGATAAAAAACTAAAACACAATTTTTTTCAAAAAATTCACTAACTAAACATAATACATGTTTGCATTCATTAAAGAAACCATCACCAAATAAACCTAACTACATAAATAATTCACCATAGCCTTTTAGTCCTAGTTAGTTTTAGGTTTTAATCCTTAGCTTTTTTATCATTTATGATATTGTGAAAGCTCTATCCATAATGAATCTCTCAGATTTTGGGTTTAGGAGCATTATAAATCCATGGGGTTTGACCTCAAGGCATACATGTATGATAAATTTTGTTTATTTTGTTCATAGTATAAAAGGAATGAGGAGAAATACAAGGAAAATATAAGTTTTTATGTTTGCATGAGAATTTTAAGTTGTATTTAGGAATATATATTTTTGTGTTTTAAAGTTACATGTAATGTTTGAGTTTTAGTTTAAATTGAATAATTATTTTTAAGGTTTTGAGTCGTATGAAAATAAATAAACTATGATTTCATTTTAAATTGCATAAAAATATTGAAGTTCGATATGTAAAGAATATTTATTCTTCTTCAAAATTTTTCTAGGTTTATTGATTAATATTTTATTGTAACTAAATCTTCCTTTTGTGTTTTGACATAAGATATAAATTAGTTTTTTTTCCCAAGTAATTGTTAAGTTTTAGTTTTAATTATTTCGTATTAAGTTTTTAGTTGTGGTATTGATGGCTAGGGCTCTATATGGGTCTTTTTAGTTCTTTGATTCTTTATGTAAAAATAGAAAGTCGAGACTTATTTAATTGGTTGAAAATAATGGGTTTGGGATCTTCAAAAGATAGTTATTTTCTCCTCTTCTAGAACCAATCCTAAGCTTCTTGTGTTTGGCTTCTATGAAAAGATTTTAACAATAAGTGTTTGTCTTTATGACTAAATGAATGTACATATTGAATTACATGGTTGGAAGAGTATTCATGATGAAAAAATAAAGGTCACATGGGTATGATGAACTCTTGTGGACAAGGATATTCAAGTATACTTTTTGTGAGACGTTGATTTTTGAAAATGTTATTGTGAATAGTAGTATTGCATGATAACATTTGTGAAGTGAGAATTGAAACTTGTCATTGGAGATATCCAATGGTATTCATCATGGACACAAGATGATTGGTAGGAATTTTTGAAGAATGAAGAGATGTAAGTATGGGTTTAATTGGCCATCTTTTTGAAACCCAATAATGGTAGGTGTATCATTATGAATAGATTGGTGAAACAAGGTAACTTTGCTTATTTGTAAGTCTTTCTATGAGGGAACATTCACCTTAATTAATGTTTGTAAGGAAGACATTATATATCTCTATGAATGTTATGGAAATTTTTACAACTAAATATAGGAATATTGGGCATAAGTGTATCTAATTTTGTTGTGGTAGATGGAGGAAAATTTTGACTATATTCATGGTATGATGACCTGCTTTGTTTGTTATTAATAACATGTAATGCAATATTAAATATAAGCCATGAGTTAATAGTGGAAAAATTATGATGACTATTAGAAACCATAAGTGTAGATAGGGAAATTAAAGGTGTCAAACATGCCTCTTTTTGTCCACATGGTTTTGATAAAATTTATGATTCAATATTGCAGTGATGATAGTTTAGTGACATTTTGAATTTATTTTACTCCATATCTATAGATTTTTAAATATATGACTCTTTTTACTCATAGGTTATGCTTAATTGACAAATTTATCCATGGAATAAGTTTGCCTTTTACCTTTGTTATCTATATGATTTGGAGTGATGTTATAATAAAAAATAGAATAAACTAAATCTAAAATATGAAACCCTAGAAAGTTGAAAACCCTGGAGTAAGGTATGGTTGCATAGGAAGACTCAGAGGTTGGGTTCACCAAATATTTAAATATTTTTAGAAATATTTAGGGGAGAATATACTAATCAAATAAATGGCTAAGCTATTCTAAAATTTGGCCAATTAAATAATTAGATTCACAATATTTTGATAGAGTGTTGAATTATGAAAGTATGTTAAATATAAAAAGTATAATCCAAATAATAATTTGAATGTAGTAACACCAAGAATAAATAATAATTAATTTATTTACTAATGCATAGGTAGATCTAGTAGATATAGGTACATGAGAATACATGATGATGTTCCATAGTGATTCGTTAGATTTTGAATATTTGCTCTTTGTCAGCCTAAACAATACCATCGAGATCTATAAATGAGCATCGATACTTATGTCCTAGTTTTGATGCTTCTATCTAGTATGAAATACACATCCTTTTATAAAATGACCAACTACACTGATTAGGTTTCACTATCACCTTGCACATTATCAAATTAGATTATGCACACAGGTTCTAGATATTAGTCTTTTGATCAAAACCCAAGTCCTCCAACTTGGGTAATCACCTTATAAAACATGGATTAGTGGGTTCAAGTGAAGTTAATATGGCCTCAAATACCCCTACATATATACCCATATACTTTGAAGAGGGACTCAAACCAATGTAGTTCTCCCCTTTATGTGGGCTTGTGTGTGAACAATTATGCAATATGCTATATGTGAGTACACGTAGTGATCTAGCTTGTAGTTTGATAAATATTGTTCATGGGATACTCTTTGAATGCTTTAGACATGTAAGAAGACTTATCTTATGGATGATTTGGAAATAGTAAATAATATGTTCTTATAACTCAGTTATGCCAATATTAAGTGAGTTTGATAGGTGTTTATTTTTATAATTTCTAGATATTTCTTCCTTAACAATGAATGACTTTTGATTAGTATTTATACCACACATTTTGAAATTTCTCTCATAGGAGGGTTAATAAAAAAACTAATTATTTCCCTTCTCTTTTAAATGCATTATGGTAAATTAGTTTAATTGAGAAAGAAAACATCAATTTAGACATTTTACACTTGAATTCATGAAAACACAAATATGGGATTGTATGGCATCAAGAATTAAACCTTAAAATATATTATAGAACCTAGAAAGGTTAAGAACACATATTTAGGGCTTAGTGGATGGTTTATTAATCATAACATAAGGATCAATTCAGTGGATAAATCTACCCCATGAAAAATTTAGTGGTATTAGACTAAACACCAAATATGCTCCTACATAAGAAACATCCTATATTTCCCACAAAGCTTCATTACTACTTCTAGTCCATTGTTAAACTTTTAGAATCCCAATATTCTACGTATGTGGGTTTATTTCATCACACTTTGATTTTAATATTGTCCATTTCTTTTCCATTTTCTTCATTTATGCTTATTTACTATTTCTAGCCACTAGGGTGGATTTGATTTGTTGTTTAAGGACTGTTCTCATTAAATCTCACTTTTACATCTTTTTTTAATCATTTAATTAATGTTATTATGTTGGAATAATTGTCATTGATGTCAAATGAATTATAATGGATATGAATGGAAATGTCAAATGGAATTATTGCTAGAAGTAAATGGAAGTGTTTGGAAGTGAATGAAATTGTTGCTAGAAGTGAATGGAATTATTGCTAGAAGTGAACAAAATTGTTGCCAGAAGTGAACAGAAATGTCGATGGAAATGTTAATGGAATTTTAAATGGAAATGTCGATTGAAATGTCAACGGTCACATCTTTTGGTGAAGAGGTGCGTCTTGGATGGGACACATCCTTTTAAAGGCTATATAAGGGAGAAGAGATGTGGAAGTATTACAAGCATTCGATTTGATTGAAGATCACATAAGTGTGACAGAGAAGGAAGAGAAAAAAATGAAATAGAATATCTCTTAAGAAAATAAGTGTGAAGGGAAGTTTTATTTTAATGAAGAATATCATATGAGAATTATGAAAGAGAGGAGAGCATAAATTATATAAGAAAATTAGTGAGAGAAAAAGTGTAAGAGAAGCAAAGCCATCATTCAATTAAATAAGCAATCACAGATGGTGGAATTGATTTGGCTTGGGGTCAGTGCCTCATAGTCTAGGGGTTGGTGTTCCTGTGGGTTGGTGCTCATGAATTGGTTAGGTTGGTGCTTGGTGAAGGGGATCAGTGTTTCTAGTGGGTGGGTGCTCACAAATTGATCGAGTTGGTGCTTGGTTTAGGGATTAGTGTCTCTAGTAGGTTGGTTCCTATGAACATTATAATATATATATAAGTAATATTTTGCCATGGTTTTCTCTCGAAAGGGTTTCCACATAAATATTGTGTTATTAATTGCTAGATCTTGAATGTTTATGGTTGTTGTGGCTGATTAAATGTAAAAAGATTAAAGGATTATCTTATACTGATTCACCTCCCCTCTTAGCATAATCCTATGCTTAAAAATTGGTATCATAGTGGTTCTTTCAAAGTCAGTCTAACCACTAGAAGGTAGATCTTGGAAGCACAAGATGGCCAAGAAGCTAAGGATAATCAAGAGTTAAAATCTATGGTCAAGGCTCTTAAGGAACACATATGTATCTTGGAGTCTAAGTTGGATTTAGAATCAAAAGAAGATAAGATGTCTATTCAAGGTCTTAAGAATCAGCTAGAGGTTGCATATTAAAGTTCAAAATCCAGAGAAGAAAAGTGTAATCAGTTAAAGACCGAGTTAGGTTCTTTGAAAGATAAACATGAGAGGCTCATAATCAAGGTTGAGAAAGATAATGAGATATTAGTCCAAGGTGATAAGGATGCAAGTTTTAAGGGTAATTTTAAGAAGCTAATCAGGCATCCCAATGCTTTCAAGTTTTCCAATTCTTTTCATGGCCATTATTTTGTTTGTCATCATGTTGGACATAGGGTAAGAGACTATTTGAGGAGAAGCAATCTATCAAAGAGAGATCTTAGTCAGCTTCAAGCAAAATGTATGAGAAATTTTTCTTGCTTTTGGTGTCATGAGGTTGGCCATATTACTAAATTATGTCCAAGTGGAGTAAAGAGATCCTCAAGGTATGTCAAATGCTATGGAGCCCCTAGAAGATATGAGAAGGGACAAACTCAGGTTTGGAGACCTAAGATAGTAAAGGTTGATCAGATTGAGTCTAAGAGTGAGAATGTATTACTTTCTATAGTAGAGAAAGAATCAAATAGGAAGGACTATGTGAAACTCTTGTTATCAGGAGTTGTAGAAAATATAGTGAATACTAGTCCTAAATAACCTACAGATCAAAGAGAATCTCTTGTTATAATTAACCATGAGCCTTATCAAGATTCCCTATTATTAGTTTCTAATGATAGTGCATTGGAAGGTAAGACAGTTTCAAGAGTTGAGAAAATGAACACCATCATGGATTTTGAGGTTAGTGAGTCAAAGAAGTTAGACATGCCTAAATGGATTCTAAGGGAAATAAATCAGTCTCATGGATGCAAGAGGATCAAGGAAGTAACAGGGGAGTTGTGGGTATCTCCTAGGTTCACTTTATTCTAGGACCCTTTGTGTGGGGTGCCTCTTCTAAGCTTCAAGGAGACACTTTATAGAAGAAGGAAGCATGGTGGATGCATGTTGGGTCTTGGCTATGTTGCATGACAAGAAAGTCACAAAGGTGAGTTGATAGATCAATTTGTATATCAGTTTGAGGTAGCTTGATATGATGTAGTGTCTTGAGAGCTCTTGTGAGCATGAATTCAAGTAAGTCTAGTTACTTTGAGCATGTTCTTGATATTTAAATTAGTAGCAGGTTGATGTTATGAGGAGTTTGCTTTGCCCTGTTGTGAAGTTGTTTATGCCTATCTAAAGTGGTCCTATTGACTCAAGGGGTTAGTAATAAGTGAGAAGGAGTGGATCCATGTTGATTAGGTCTCCATGAGACCTATTGGTAGTAAATCATATAATGGACACATCATCCACTGATTTGGAAAATCTACAGTCTGGTATATATACGTGTCATAATACAAATAATCAGTACCAATTTAGATATGCATCTAGCTCACATTTTCATGCATTTTTGGCACTTATTAGGACATTGCATCCATCTCAATTCTTTTCACACGTTATCTATCTTCATTGACTTTCAATCCATGTGCATGCCAATCCGTGAATCATGCTCTTGAAGTTTTAAATAGAGTCATTATTTTATTTTTTGTTTTTTGTGTTGTTAAAATTTGTCTTTTCTTAATTAGCATATGTTTGTGTATAGATTTATATAAAATGGTGTTTATTGTCCTTATGAGTTGTCATTTAGATTTAAGGTTTATAGTCTAGAGCCATTTTTTTATTATGTCAAAGTATGTCCTTTTCCAAAATCATGTCAAAATTTTTTATTTAAAGTTTGAGTATTTGAATTTTAACATTTAGTCAATATCTTATTATTTAAATGTTAATTTTGAGTTTTATTATATTTAAGTTTATATTTCATAGTCTTTATTTTTGTCAAAATCAAAAGTGTCAATTTTTTGAGTTTACTATCAAAATAATAAAAAAATGAGTCAGGAATTTAAAGTCATTGAGTCTTTTTTTGTAAGATTCTTTTTTATGTCAATCATTTAGGCTTAGGTGTCATATAGATTCAATGTCAAAAATTTATAAAAATAAAAAATTTGCCTCATAGACGCGTTTTTGCTTGTATGTGACATCTGAATTATGAGGAGGTTTCTCTTCAAGTATTCGGACATGAGCTTCATCAACACATGTGATGAGTAAATAATATACTATACTAGAAGGAGGAAATAAAGGTTGGAGGTTATAGAGCCTCTCGTCAGTCACCAATGATGGGGCCTAGAATGATTTAGTGATGTTTGTGTGTGTGAGTAAGAATAGAAGAGCATTCATGTTCACATATGTGGTGTGATTTTATCTTTTTCAATTATGTGTTTTCATTCCCTTAATTTTTTGAAACACCTCTGATATTTAGAGAAAAGGGAGAGTGTGGATATAATGGAATGTGGTAGGCAATTGTATAGGAGGGAAACTAACTATAGAGATCTTACGACTGCCTTACTTCTTTATGTAGATGACCCCTAGTGACACGTACGTACAATCACATAAAGTAAATATGAGATGTGTTCTGTCGCATAGTAGTGGTAATGTGTAACAAGATCATGTCAGTAGTATGTAGACCTAAAAGTATGCATTGACATATGATTTTATTCAGGCCAATTCTTGAAGATGTATATTCTCCCCATACTCACAGTAAGGGGGTGTAGATAGGATTAATAATGTTCAAAAAGGGGTGAATGTTGAGGTTTAGTGTGAAATATTATTAATTATTGTAATGTAAATTATTATATGAGTAATAATTTACTAATAGGTATAGTTTGTTATTGGTTTGATCAAATATATTGTTAATAGTAAATAATATATTCAATTAATATTTAGGAGATTGGGAATGTCATAAGTGAGATATTAGAGGGATATTAGAATCCCCAATGATAGGTATTAATTCCCTATATATATGTAAGAGTGCTAATATTAAATGCATAAAAATATTATTTATGTGATAAAATATTTCTCTATGTTCATCTTAGTTTTTTGCATTTCATTTAGGTAGATCTAAACCAGCTCTATCATCTTGTATCATAGTAGTGTCAGATCTTTTCAATGATGGTTATGTAATGGATTTGTGAGGGGCTATTATATTCTTTTTATTCAACCCTATGAATGAAAGTCTAATTAGTGAATTCCTCCTAAGTTGGCTACATCAATTTGTAAAGTTCTTGTTATTCTGCCACCATTTTTATTACTATATAATGATGATGAAAACATGAATCTGATTATGCAGTCCTACATTATCTCACAAATAATTTATGAGTTTATCCTAAAAGCACATGATGCATGAATTTAAGATTTTAATTGATCTGTGATAGGCTCAAGATCTAAATTATTCTAATAGTTGATCTGTTGCTCGACGTAGTGACATCAAACTTATCCTACACCCAAGCATTGATAATGTCATCTTTGAGCAAGTTCAATGGCAAATTACATTGAAAAAGAGTTCATGAAAGATCAAGATTCTCCTTAGAGATCAATTCCTGATTTCATCATCCAACCTAGTTCATATATTAGACACATCATCCACCAATATATAAAATCTATAGTCTAGTGTATATATGCATCATAATACACATAATTAGTTCCAGTTTAGATATGCATCTAGCTCACATTTTCATGCATTTTCGACACTTCTCAAGACATTGTGTCCATCTTGGTTCTTTTTGTAGGTTCTCCATATTCATCAACTTTCAATCCACATGCATGCCAATCCGTGAATCATGCTCTTAAAGTTCTAAATAGAGTCGTTACTTTATTCTTTATTTGTTCTGTTGTTAAAATTTGTCTTTTCTTATTTAGCATATGTTTGTGTATAGATTATAGTGGTGATTATTATCATTGTGAGTTGTCATTTAGTTTTAAGATTTATAGTCTAGAGCCATTTTTTTATTATGTCAAAGTATGTCCTTTTTCAAAATCATGTCAAAAAATTTTATTTAAAGTTTGAGTATTTTAATTTTAACATTTAGTCAATATATTATTATTTAAATGTTAATTTTGAGTTTTATTATATTTAAGTTTATATTTCATAATCTTTATGAGTCTTTATTGTTGTCAAAATCAAAAATGTCAAAATTTTGAGTTTATTGTCAAAATAATAAAAAAATGAGTTGAGAATTTAAAGTCATCAAGTCATTTTTTAAGAGTCTTTTTTATGTCAAAATAATTTAGGCTTAGGTGTCATATAGATTCAATGTCAAAAATTTGTAAAAATAATTTTTTTGCCTCATAGATGTATTTTTGCGTGTACGCGACGTCCAAATTATGAGGTTTATCCTTAACTTTTTAGACATGAAATTCACTGACACATTGATGAGTAAGCAATATCCTATACTATAGGAAGGAGGAAATAGATGCTAGAGGTCCCAGAGCCTCTCGTCAATCCCCAACGATGGGGCCCATAATGATTTGGTGACATTTTCTTTATGGAGATGACCCCCAATGATATGTACATATGATCACATAAAGTAAATGTGAGTTGTGTTCCTTTGCATAGTAGTGGTCATGTGTAGCAAGATCACATCAGTAGTATGTAGACCTAAAAGTATGCATTGGCATATGATTCTATTTAGGTCAGTTCTTGAAGATGTATATTCTCATGCTCACATTAAAGGGGTGTGGATAGGATTAATAATGTTCACAAGGAGGTGATTATTGAGGCATAGTTTGAAACATCATTAATTATTGTAATGTAAATTATTACATGAGTAATAATTTACTAATAGGTATAGTTTGTTATTGGTTTGATCAAATATATTGTTAATAGTAAACAATATATTTGATTAATATTTAGGAAGTTGAGAGTGTCATAGGTGAGATATTAGAATCCCCAATAATAGGTATTAATGCCCTTTATATATGTAAGAGCGTTCAAGTGAAATGTATTAGAATATTATTTGTGTGATAAAATATTTCTCTATGTTCATCTCAGTTTTCTGCATTTCATTTAGGTAGATTTGAACCAAATCTATTAGTATATACAAATAGTTATGGTATACCATCAAATATATAAATTTATATATAACATAGGGTAGCGTATAATAGTTGCGTATACACAACAATGTATACAAATCATTCAAAATCTAGGTATAATGGTAAAGTGCTTGTGTTAGAGAATACAAATATAAATATTTACAATAGGGTATAGCAATATGATTTTAATAGATTTTATAATAAAATAATATAATTATGGTGTACCACATAATAGTAGAGAAATATGTATATAGATAAAGCAACCTGATTTTATAAACACAACAAATTACATACACACACACACACACACACACACACACACACACACACACACACACACACACACACACACACACACACACACATACATACATATATACATACATACATACATGCATTCAAGAATAATGACTTCATATAAGCCAAAATAATAATACGCTGATATCTACATGACGTATTGATTAACTCATTAATAATCTAATCATGTAATAGACTATTATATTATGTGAGAATCCCTTACTCACACACACACACACACACACACACACACACAAACATTCAAGAATAATAACTTCATTTAAGCCAGAATAATAATACGCTGATATCTACATGATGTATTGATTAACTCATTAATAATCTAATCTTGTAATAGTGATAACATAATAGACAATTAGAATCTATGAGAATCCCTTACTGATCTAATATTAATAACCCAATAATAGTGAAATGAAATCATTCATATATTACACTATTAAGATAACATATCTAATATATAATGGGCTATTATAATATAATTTTTATAACATTATATTGTAATAGCATATCCCTTAGTGTAATAGCTCAGTAATATTAATAAATAACTTGTCACAATGAAAGAGTGTAATAGTGATATAATAATGTCCCTATATGGATATCCAATATTATGATGTGAACTAATGATAAGATGTTATTTCAGATTATAGTTTGGGGATATCTCTATGAGTTATACATATTTATCTAATTATATGTATATTATTACTAATCATATTTATCTGGTATATATATTATTACCATGTGATGTTATACGCTTTAATGATTTAATCTGAGAAATTATTTAGGGATTTTATATGTATAAGTATTTGATCCATAGGGGATGTTATACATATTTATGTGGTATAAGAATATAAGTAACATCCACATGAGAGGTATGCATATAATTATCCCTCGGTAGTATCATAATTAGTATCTTTCTCAATTGATTATGAATATCACTATGATATTTTTAGAAATATAATGGGTTTATAATGGGATTTATCATGGCAAAATTGAATATTCCACTAACTAGGATTCTCATTATGTGGACTTTCTATTAGTTGATGTTCAAAATATAATAGGTCTGTTAAACTTAGAATTCATCGTTCATGTGCTAAACCTTTATTTGTAAAATTGCATAGATACATTTATAATAACCTTATACATTTTGACTTAACATTCAATATTAATAATTCAGAATTCATTCATGTGATAATATTGAAGGTGTTGATGCTCTCCTAAATCATTATTATTACTGTATGTTGAGCATCACTATACCTGTTATACTATATACCTCTTTGATGGATATTTTATCAGATATTATATGGATGTAACTAGATAATGGATCTAGATTATATAGTTAATCTAGCTATCACATTATATAGATTAATTATTATAATATTCAAATGTTTTATATTAAATAAATTATGGATCTAGATATATCATAGGGATGTTACTAGGACATTACATCTAGATAAAAATTTGAATATAGCTAGATTTGTAAATATAATTCAGTTGGATTTATATAAGTGTGCCTATATTTGTTATGAATAATAATAAATCATAGGTTTTTGAAGGACATGAAAACTATAACTATATGGAGGATTATTTTGAATTTTGTAAAGTGGTTGACCAAAGGAAGTTGAAATTAGATTAAACCAAGTTGAAAAGTAATGCATTATTATGGTCTAAAGAGGTGCAGATTGAGAGGAATAGAAGGGTAAGTAAAATATTACCCATTGGGAGAGGATGTTTAAAAAATTGAAAGGTAAATTTATGCATTTGGATTATCATTTAGACCTATTGAAGAGGATAAAAAAATTTAGGCAAAAGGATATAGTGTAAAGTACTACACAAAAGACTTCTAAAAAATCACAATCCAGGCTTGTCATAGTGAGACAGACCAAGAAAAAGTGGTAAGAAACATAAATGTGCTATGATTGAACATACAAGATGAGATCAACATGGTGTGATTGCATACAATATAAGAAACATATAAATATGATTTAAGTGTAGAAGAAAATTTGTCTAGAAGGCATAAAAGTGCATCAAGAGGAAGAGGGAGGTATGATAGTGGTAGAAGTCAACTATCCCATGAATGTAATAAATAGTGGAAGGAGTAAGGATCTTGGACTTCAAAGATCCAAATCCAAAAGCAAGAGTAGGATCCACCTTATAAAGAGGAAGGGAAAGCTATGGACAATAGAGACGGAGATACTTTAATGGAATGTGCTACATATTTGGGGACTTTGGTCACTATGCTTTTAAGCTCCTTCTTATTCAATGTGATGGTGAAAGAAGAAGAAATGAAGGTAGTGTGTAAGATGTATAAGTAGATGTAAAATTTGTAGCATCGCCTAAGTGTATGAAAGAACCTAAATAATGAGATAATTTTATAGTAAGGAGGAGAGTCTCAAAGGTTGAGAGGAAAGATGAAGTTGAATGCCAAAGAAGACACATTTTTAGAACCAAGTGTATGTTTTACCATATTTTGGATTAATGTTAACCCTAATAAGATATAAACTAATGTAATCAATTCATATTCTTATTAAATATAGTAAAGTAAAATTTGGAATGTAAAAAAGGAATTTTTTTTGGCATTCTAACTTTAGATTTATAAATAAATAAATAAAGATAAGATACTAAGTGGTTCCATTTATTTTGTAGGACTAAGAATTCAAGCAGGTGGAAGGAAAGGTAGAAGATTGAATTGTAGGCCTTTTGGATCATGATATAAATAGTTACACTTGTCTAAAAAATAATGTCAACCTCAGGTCAATGCTATGTTTTGAGTCTGAAAATTTTGTGCTTATAGATTTTACCTCATTGTTTTAATACATGTAGGTGTACCTACTTATCATTTAGATTTGTGTGAGATCCCAAGGTCTGATGATGTGTGTGTGTGTGTATATATATATATATATATATTTCAATTAAAACCCTATGTCCACTTGCAATGATAAACTTAGGCTTACAAAATGGGAAGAAAGGTGGGTGGAGCTAACCCTAAACCACTCCATGTTGAATATTTGAGTGTTGCCTACATATCCAATACTCCAAAACGAGAATTCAAGCTATATGTAGTTATCCCGTTAGGTGAATGTGCATGATAATTCTCGTTCAATGGATGCAATCTATAATCTTGTCCTTCTTACTTTAAAATTGACAAAATTGGTTAGGGTCTTAAGTGATTTAGACTTAGTAAGACCTACTCATAGTGATTGATAAGTAGGAAGAATATGGTATTCTTATTCAATCTGTAATTGTGTGTGTGTGTGTGTGTGTGTGTGTGTATATTTGATGAGTGAAAAATGGATAATAGAACTATACCTATATTATATTTATACAAGACTCTATTGTTGAAAAATTCTACACCCCTATTAAAAATTTAAAATTTGAAAGAATTTTATTTATTATATTATTGTACCACATATACTTAAACTTGTACTATATGTGGTGGGAGGCCAACTTACATTTTATTTTGTTTGTTCTCATTTGATGCCTTTTATTGATTGTCAACATCCACATTTGATTAATATCTTGTGAAATACACAATTTGATACAATAGTGTAAACATGCAAAAATAAAATCATATAATTATTTATGAAAAATGAGATTATAAATATTTGTGGTCCCATTTATGATATTATTTTATAGTTAGAGTAAGAAATTAAATTTTAATCAAATACTTTTGTTATTTTTGACTTCGTCATAATATGAAAAAAGGTAAACAACTCAAATCCATAATCACTTTTCAATATTTTTAGAAATGTTAAATGATGCAATATCGATTAAGTGATATAGGTTATGAATATAAGTATAAAAAAATTGTATAATTCATGAGAATAACTTGTGAAAAATTGATTTTGTATAACTCTAATAATATCTTGGTTTTCATAGCATTGAAGAAATAGTTATCAAGTAAAATATCTGCCTTGGTGAATTTTAATTATGGCTTGGAAAATTGTACTTGCATTGTTTTATTTCTCTAAAATGATATGGAATTTGTTTGGTAGATTTATTTGTTGGTAAGTTTATATTGACACATGGCGTAACAATGATTTGATATGAATTTTGAAGTGAGTCTAGGCTCATGAGACCTTAACACCACTTGGTGGCCCCTTTGCTAGCATTTTGAGATACTGTGGTCAGGGGGGTATTGCAGTTGGAAAACATGGTTTTAATAATTTAAACATCTCAAGGTAAATAATGTTGAATTCCATTTCTATTTTGGGATAAGCTTATGACAAGTTAAAAATTATGAATAAAGAATTTGAAGGTTTTCAAACCAAGAAAGTTGGAAATGTATATTGAAAAGTTGAATTTTTAAATAGATACATTCAAGTTGATAAGATTTGAATAAATATTTAGTATTTTGGTGCTCACCAACATTTAAGAGGAAAGCGCAAGACGTGTTTGCATTCTTCGAAGTAACCATCACTAAATAAACCATAGCATTCTGGTTTTAGGTTTTTAATCCTTAGTTTTTTCTCATTTATGATATTGTGAAAGCTCTATTCATAATTAATCTCTCACATTTTGGGTTCAAGAGCATTATAAATCCATGGGATTTGACATAAGGCATACATGTATGAGAAATTTTGTTTATTTTGTTCACAGTATAAAAGGAATGAGGAGAAATATAAGGAAAATATAAGTTTGCATGGTTGCATGAGAATTTTAAGTTGCATTGAGGAATATATATTTTTGTGTTTTAAAATCATATGTAATGTTTGAATTTTAGTTTAAATTGAGTAATTATTTTAAAGGTTTTGATTTGTATGAAAATAAATAAACTATGATTTCATTTTAAATTGCATAAAAATATTGAAGTTGTATCTACAAAGAATATTTATTCTTCTTTAAAAAATTTATAGGTTTGTTGAATAATATTTTATTCAAAATAAATATTCTTTTTGTGTTTTGACATAAGTGATAAATTAGTTTTTTTTCACAAGTAACTATTAATTTTTAGTTTCAATGATTTCGTATTAAGTTTTTAGTCATGGTATTGATGGCCAGGGCTCTATATGGGTATTTTTAGTTATTTGATTCTTTATGTTAAAATAGAATTTTGAGACTTATTTAACTGGTTGAAAATAATGGGTTTGTGATCTTCAAAAGATAGTTATTTTATCCTCTTATAGAACAAATCCCAAACTTATCATGTTAGGATTCTACGGAAAGCTTTTAAAAATAAGTGTTTATCTTTATCCCAATGAACAAATGAATGTACATATTGAATTATGGTTGGAAGGGAATTCATGACCAAAAAATGAAGGTCACATGGGTATGATGAATTCATGTGGATAAGGATATTCAAGTATAATTTTTGTGAGAGGTTGATTTTTGACAATGTTATCATTAATAGTAGTATTATATGATAGCATTTGTAAAGTGAGAATTAAAACTTGCCATTGGATATCTCCAATGGTATTCATCATGGACATAAGATGATTGGTAAGAATTTTTGAAGCATGAAGAGATGTACTTATGCATTGTAATTGGCCATATTTTTGAAACCCAATAATGGTAGGTGTATCATTATGACTAGATTGGAGAAACAAGGTAACTATGCTTACTTGTAAGCCTTTGCATGAGGGAACATTCACCTTAGTTAATGTTTGTAAGGAAGATGCTATATATCTCTATGAATGTTATGGAAATTTATACAACTAAATATAGGAAGATTGGGAATAAGTGTATATAATTATGTTGTGGTAGATGGAGGAGGAACATGTTGACTATCTTCATGGTATGATGACCTATTTTTTTGTTATTAATAGTATGTAATGTGATATTCAATATAATCTGTGAGTGAATAGTGGAAACATGATGATGACTATTAGAAACCTTAAGTGTAGACAGGGAAATTAAAGGTGTCAAACATGCCTCTTGTTGTCCACATGATTTTAGTAAAATTTATGAATTAGTATTGTAGTGATGATAATTTAGTGACATTTTGAATTTATTTTACTCCATATTTATAAAATTTTAAATAGATGACTCTTCTTGCTTATAGGTTATGCTTGTTTGAAACATTTATCCATGGAATAAGTTTTCCTTTTACCTTTGGTATCTATATGATTTGGAGCAAAATTATAATAAAAAATAGAATAGACTAAATATAAAATATGAAACCCTAGAAATTTGAAAACTCTAGAGCAATCTATGATTGCATAGGAGGACTCCGAGGTTGGGTTCACCAAATATTTAACTATTTTTGAAAATATTTAGGGGAGAATATCCTAATAAAACAAATTCTTAAGCTATTATAAAATTAGGCCAATTAAATAATTAGATTAATAATATTTTGATGCAGTGTTGAATTATGAAAGTATGCTAAATATAGAAAGTACAATGCTAATTAATAATTTGAATGTTACAATATGAAGAAGAAATAATAATTAATTTCTTTATTAATGCATAGGTGGATATATTAGATATAGGTACATGAGAATACATGATGATGTTCCATAGTGATTCATCAAATTTTGAATATTTGCTCTTTGTCAGCTTAGACACTACCATCGAGATCTAGAAATGAGCATCGATGATTATGTCATAGTTTTGATGCTTCTATCCAATATGAAATGCACATATTTTTATAAAATAACCTATTATGCCAATTATATTTCACTATCACCTTTCATATTATCAAATTAGATTATGCACATAGGTTCTAGATACCAATCTTTTGATCAAAACCTAGGTCCTCCAACTTGGGCAATCACCTTGTAAAATAGGGATTAGTGGGCTCAAGTGAAGTCAAGATGACCTCAAATAAACCTTTATCAATTATCACTACCTATATAAAATTCTAAGAGGGCCTCAAACAAATGTAGTTCTCCCCCTTCTGTGGGCTTGTGTGTGAACAATTGAGTAATATGCTATATGTGAGTACATGTAGTGATCTAGCTTGTAACTTGATAAATATTGCTCAGTAAATTATTTGAATGATTCAGACCTATAAGAAGACTTATCCTATGTATGATTTGGAAATAGGAAATAATAGGGTCATAGAACTCAGTTATGCAAATAATTAAGTGATCTTGATAGGTGTTTATTTTTGTAATTTTTAGATATTTCTTCCTTAACAATGACTGACTTTTGATTTGTATTTATACCACACAATTTGAAATTTATCTGATCGGAGGGTTAATACCACAACTAATTTTTTCCCTTCTCTTTTACATGCAATGTGGTAAAATAGTTTAATTTAAGGAAGAAAACATCAATTTAGACATTTTAGCCTTGAATTCATGAAAGTACAAGTGTGGGATTGAATGGCATCGAGAGTTAAAACTATAAAATATAATTTAGAACCTATAGAGTTTCACAACACATATTTAGTGCTTAATTTCTGGTTTGTTAATCATAACATAAGGATCAATTCAGTGGCTAAATATACTCATGAAAATTCAATGCTATTAGACTAGACACCAAATATGCTCCTACATAAGAAACATCCTATATTTCCCACAAAGCTTCATTATTACTTATAGTCCACTATTAAACTTTTAAAATCCCAATATTCTACCTATGTGGGTTTATTTCATCACTCTTTGATTTTCATATTGTCCATTTCATTTCCTTTCATTTGTTTATGCTTATTTGATATTTTTAGCCACTAGGGTGGATATGATTTGTTGTTTAAGGAATGTTCTTATTAAATCTCACTTTTGCATATCTTTTTCATCATTTAATTTAATGTTATTATACTCTAGTTCATTAAAATAAATAAAACAAATTGGTCAACCCCTCTATTCTTTGAACGCCTATATATTTTGAGGATTCCCCTTAGGTTTTCATGATTGATTTCTAATTTCTTTAGATCTGTGTCTTACTTTCATATGTTTTTAATAAACCTTAGGTTTTTACTCACATATTCTACTACTTTCATGCATGTACCTTTTTCCCTTGAGCTCATACATCTTTCTAATTTTTCCTCTCTATTCTAGAATTTGATTTTCATATTCAAATCTTGTTTGTTATATTACAATGGTTTTGATTTCCTCATGTTTTTCATGGTTATATTGTATTCCTATAAATATTATACCTACACATCATACTAGATGTAGTGGTTCTATTTGATATTTGACATAGTTACCCTTATATACCAATCATGTTTTAGAAATGCCAATCCTTACTAAGATGCCTCCTAATGTTGAAACTCCTTCATATATGAATAATAGTGACTATATTTATTAAGATGATATGTATCTTTATGATCATGATTCTTCATATGATGGATATTCTAGTGAGGATAGAGATGATGCTTATAACAATACACCTTATATTTATAATGAAATTATAAATTTTAAGGGCATGGATGTTAAATATTTTTATGTCTGTATTAAAATTTTCCTTAAATAACTTGATGCTATGGTATTTTGAGTTACCAAAGCACAAAATAAATGAATTATGAATATTTTCCTAAGTGTTACCCTATAGATCCATTGCATGATACTACTGTTCTAATTAGATTCTCTACTTATACATTTTGTGGTGAGGCTAGTACTTATAATGTTTTTGTTGATAATTTTATTCCTCTAACTAATTTTATAACCCCTCCTCAAGTAAATATTTGTATTTATATACAACCTAAGGATTATACTATTCCTCCTATCAATATAATGATAAATGTGCCTACATGATCATATTATTATATTGCATCCCTTAGTCTTAGACATAATAATAACACCAATCATGCCTTATTACAACTAATATCATTCACAATAGGCATTGATTCCTACACACACATACAAATGTTAGTCCTACATGTAATGGTTCATCTATTGACTTTGTAATAAAATAAAAAATTGGTGATACACAAGTAAAAATTACAAAAGAATCTAATAAACCTAGACATATAATTTCATCTAGTGATATATTACACAACCCTTTGGCTAAACAAAATATTTTTCACCCTTTGTCTCTTTCATTTTAATTTCATAAATTTACATTATATAGAGGAAATGGGGATCCTTCACACCATGTTGGGGATCCTTCACACCATGTTAGGGCCTATTTTTCATCTTTATTTTATTTTCATCATGATGATTTACTTATGACTAAGTTATTTCATAGAATTCTCATCAGTTAGGCATTACATATTTTTTACACCCTATCCATGGTTTTAGTGCATTAAATCAATGATTTGATCAATTTGTTCTTGTCACACTTTTGTATAAACATCAGTCAAATTTTCACTTTTTCTAAATTTTTTCAAATCAAACAAGGAACTAATGAATATCTTCTTGAGTATGTGTTAAAATTTAAAACTACACTTACGAGAAAGTCATACCAAATTCATGATAGTGAGCTTAAAAGTATATTCTCAAATAGTTTTCTATCTACACATAAGGAAAAAGTTTTGCTTAATAAATATGAATCTTTTGATGAGATTTGTCACACAATATGAAACATTGAGATTAAAATTATGGATGTCAATATGTTGACGTCTACATATATCAGTTTTACATTCAATACCTCTGAATATTAGGAAAACAAAATGTTTAAACCTAAGATTAATGATGCACCTAATTTTAGAAATATAATGAATCCAAAACCATCAACACAATTTCATAAACCAATGATTGGCTTATCTTTCCTTCTAGGAATGTTCAACAATTTACAACATTATCAGTCCCACCTTAACAAGTACTTAAACACTTTCTTGAATGTAATTCTATTACTTTACCTGATATATATTAATTAGATACTAATTGAGAATTTCCTAGAGGGTATAATAAATAAAAATATATTCTAATTATCATCAAGATTCTAGACAATCAATGTATTGATGCTTCAAAATGAAACATAAGATTCATGATCTCATTGATAACAACACTATTCATATTGAATGCTAAAATTATACATTGATTGAATATATCATAGTGCATAATCAATGCTTGAATTTATTTAAAATCCATTTCCAAATTATGATTCTACAAAACAAGATAGTCTACATATGATGAAATCTATACATAATTTGACTATTCCATATGATCATGAGATAGATAAAATTATTGAAATGGATTTTAGTTCTCCATGGAAATTACCTTATATTAAATTCTTTGACCATGAGATACCCAAAAAAGAATCAAATAATGGTCTTTTATACATAGATAATTTTATTTCCCCTCATCATTTGAACACACATCACATTATGATTGACAAAGGTTCTAATGAAGATCTTATTAGCTACATTGAATGAGATATACTTAGTATGAATATGATAATTTATAATTACATTGATATATACACACACCACTTTATGGTATTACACTCTTGGAGTTACTGTAACTCCTAAAACCCTTATAATATGATCTATTACTTAGATATACATGGCTTAATAAAATGAGAGTGATACCTTCTACACTACACCATTGTCACAATTTTGTGCATGATTATGAAGTACATACCATTAGAGGAACAAATTTTAATCTTAATATAAAACCTCCTTGACAACACATCTATTTATTTTATGTGTTTAAAGAGGAATGAATCATTAAACCTTATGTGATGTATGCTAGTGTCTCACCATCATTAGTTATGACACTTACTACTATCTCACCATCATCAGTTATGGTTCAAACTAATTTTATATCTATGACACTACCACCATATCCTATGTGATCTCATGTGGTTATTATTCCCAAAATTTCACCTTCTAATCTTACAATACATATTTATCTGCATCCCAAGCTTGACTTTTAACATCTTGATATGGATCATGTTACATCTTGATTCCTCGCTAAGCAAACTTACATGATTATCCATGGATATTTATAGTTGGTAATTTGATTTGGTTATTATTAAATAAGCTATGATTTATATGATATTATGGGATAATTGACTATTGCTTTGATTACATGATTCCATTGCTATGATTACATGATTCCATTGCTATAAGTTTAGTAATATTGTATATCTTTACTTTGTGACCATGCTGATTTATTTTTTTAGGTACTTTATGATATATATATATATATATATATATATATATATATATATGTCATGATGTTATGGACTAACTACCTTTTTATCATGATTTGGATGCATAAGAGATTCATTGCTCAGAACATGATGGAGGGAAAGCTTCATTAGAGAGGGTGACATAGATGGATGTGTTAGGGGATGACAAAGGAATAGTTGGAACCCTGCACACACCACATTAGTTAGCACATGTTATATGGATAGTTGAATGGTTAACGTTAATATATTTTGATGATTTTCTACACTTAGATAATTGATTATGCATAATAATTATGTGTTAGATTAGTTAAATGATTATGTGAAATTAATCTTATGGGATTTGCATTGTGGTTATTTTAATTCAATTTGAATAATAATGTGTTATTTACCATTTTTTATGATGGAATATAATTGACCTTACATTAGTCATATTATTAATAAGTAATTATGATTATTTATTTTAAGAGGTTAATTATTTTTAAGTCATATTATTGTGAAATAAAGAAATTGTATTTTATTTAGAAAAATAACATAAATACCAAAAGTGAGTTAGAAAGTATATATTTAGGAAAAAGAAAAACAAAAAGAAAAAAGAGGGGGGCAAGATTTGGAAAAAACATGTGTATTGTGTGTTATAATTATATATGTGTTTATATATAGTCTATGTATATCTAGTGATTTAGTGTATATACTTATAGATTTATGGATATATAGCGAATAGTTATGTGTATACACAAATACATGTAGCTATATGCAATTTTGATATAGTATATACACACAGTTATGGTATAACATTAGATACATACAATTATATATAACGTAGGGTAGCGTATAATAGTTATGTATACACAATAATGTGTACAAACTATTTGAAAACTAGGTATAATGGTAGAGCACTTGTGTTAGAAACTATAGATATAAATTTTTATAACAGGTTATAACAATATGATTTTAATGGCTTTTATAATAAAATAATATAACTATGGCATACCAAATAATAGTAGAGTGACATATTTGTAGATAAAGCGACCTAATTTTATAAACACAATGAATCACACACACACACACACACACACACACACACACACACACACACACACACACACACACACACACACACACACACACACACACACACACACACACACACACATTCAATGAATAATGACTTCATATAAACCAAAATAATTATATGCTGATATCTACATGATATATTGATTAACTCATTAATAATATAATCATGTAATAGTGATAACAAAATAAAATTTTAAAATCCATGAGAATTCGTTACTGATCTAATATTAATAATTGAATAATAGTGAAATGAAATCATTCGGATATTACACTATTAAAATAGCATATCGGATATAGATATGGACTATTGTAATAGAATTTCTATAACATTGTATTGTAATAACATATCCCTTAGTGTAATAGCTTGATAATATTATTAAATAACTTGTCATAGTGAAAGAGTGTAATAGTGATATATTAATGTCCCTATATGGATATTCGATATTATGATGTGAAATAATGATAAGATGTTATTGTAGATTATAGTTTGGGGATTATAGATTATACATATTTATCTAATTATATGTGTATTACTACTAATCATATTTATCTAGTATATCTATTATTACCATGTGATGTTATACGCTTTAATGATTTAATTTTAGAAAATATTTAAGAATGTTACACACACACACACACATGTATGTATATATATATATTACACACAAACACACACACACACACACACACACACACACACACACACACACACACACACACACACACACACACACATATATGTTACACACATACACATACACACACACACTGTATGTGTATGTGTGTAACATATATATATATATGTGTGTGTGTGTGTGTGTGTGTGTGTGTGTGTGTGTGTGTGTGTGTGTGTGTGTGTGTGTGTGTGTGTGTGTGTGTGTGTACACACACACACACACACATATCTGATCCATAGGGGATGTTATACATATTTAAGTGGTATAAGAATATAAGTAACATCCATATGAGAGGTATGGATATAATTATCCCTCGATAATATCACAATTAGTATCTTTATGGATTGATTATGAATATTGCTTTGATATTTTTAGAAATATAATGGGTTTATAATGGAATTTATCTATGTATGTATGTAGATAAGAGCCATAGATATATCAGATAAATATAGATAAGTATACATACGATGAATATACAAAGACATCAAAATAAAAGTGAATACTCCACTAGCTAGCATTATCATTATATGGACCTATTATTACCTGATGTTTAGAATATAAAAGGTCCATTAAAGTTAGAATTCACCATTCATGTGCCAAACCTTTATTTGTCACAATGCATAGATAAATTTATAATAACCTTCTACATTTTGACTAAACATTAAATATTAATAATTTAGAATTTTTCCATGTACTAATATTGAAGGTAGTGATGCTCACCTAAATCATTATTATTACCATATGTTGAGCATCATTATACTGTTATACTATATACATGTTTGATGTATATTTTATTAGATATTATATGGATGTAACTAGATAATGGATCTAGATTATATAGTTAATCTAGCTATTAAATTATATAACGCAACTACTACAATATTCAAAGGTTGTAAATCAAATAAATTATGGATCTAGATGTATCATATGGATGTTACTGGGACATTACATCTAGATAACAATTTGATTATATCTAGATTTGTAAATATAATTCAACTAGATTTATAGAGGTGTGCCTATATATGTTATGAATAATAATAAATCATAGGTTTTTAAAGGATATGAAAATTATAACTATATAAATGTAGTCTACCAAAATTATAAAATGAAAGATTGTGTTTTCATTATTTTTATGACTCCTTTAGTATGAATGACTATTGAAATTAAGTAGAGTGTACATGAAAATGTTGGACTATAATTGATTGTAATAGAATGTAATATACTTGTATCTACTTACAAAAATTAAAAATATGTAGTCTAATGTGTAATATACTTATTTGGTATGAACTGTACTTGTATTGCTTATTATTTATGTGACAAATGATATAGTGGAGATTCATTCATACATTTGATGGACTAAATGTATGCATTTTGATTATTCTTGTGTTTAACATGTTTTATGCTTTCTAGTAGGAAGTAATCTATATGAATATGTTGGTTATATTCATGTTAACCAATCTCATATTGTTGGTGCTAAGTAAGTAATGAAACAGACTTCATAGCTTATTAGTATCAACAATATCAGATGAAGGTAATCTGATCAAGTGGTGTGTATGAATTTGACTGATCTTAGAGATCAGTAACTATTGAAAACTTTAGCCAAAGTTATGTTAGTTAGACATTGTCATTTCATATGTATGATTTACATTCTTGTGAGATACCATATTAGAATGAATTTCTTTATGGTACACTACATGCTCTTATAAATCATATAACACATGGGTACTAGCATGTCTCTCTAGATTCTCATATTGTCACTATCTACTCATCCATGAAGGGAGGGTCATTACCAAATGAAATATTGTGCAAGGGATCGATGGTCTATAATTGGTGTATAAAAATTCTCGGATGATGCTCTCCCTCCCCACAATAGTATTTCTTTGGAGATGACACTTGAGATTGCCATAGATATTAGAGTGTAGAGAACTCATGCTCCTTACAACTTTGTATCTTATACATTGAATTGTATTTATTATTATTAAAACATTATACCTAATGATATGTAATTATTACTTATTGTACCATGAAAATAGTGGTTGTATATTTGTACTAGATGTGGCTAGAAATATGTAGTTACTTTCTATATTCAGTTATGTTGTGTTTCCTATGATGATAGTGATCAATGATGGATATATTTCACATACTTATTTTATAGTTATCATACTTAAAATATTTTATCTTGATCCCTAATTATATTCTTGTGGTGTATTTTTAATGGAAGAATATGTTGTTTAAATTTTAAAAAATCATGTATTTCTAGGTAGATCCTAGTAGAGATGTTATATGTGGTATCATAGCTACGACTCAAACTCTAACACTTAATGAGTCCACTAAAATTTTTGTAGACTTATGTTTACTAGAGAGAATAATGATGAAAGCTAGAGTATTTGTAGAGGGTTCTTCAAATTTTAATGACAATACCCCTCTATTTGATCCTAATCAATTTATTGTTGAGCAAGCAACTAAGTTGGATTAGATTCTCACAGCCATGAGTAAGACCAAAGATCAAATTTCAGCCCTAGAGAAATAAGTTCATAGCTATGAAGAGGAATAACATCAAAATGAACTTAAAGAGCATCTCACTGAGTAGGAAAACCCTTAGGATGTGAAAGCATAGTTAGGTATAGAGTTGGCTAGAGATATGAAAAAGGTGAATCCACCTAATTTCAATGGAACTATTCTAGGTGATGGAACTGAAGCATGGTTGACTTAGATGGAGAAGTATTTTCAGATTTAAGACTAATTTGAGGTCACTAAAGTAGTTTGGGGAGCTTACCAGTTGGTTGGTGAAACAACTTTGTGGTGGGCCAACAAGAAGTTGAAAATGAATCTTAACTTGACCACCACTACATGGGTGCAATTTATGAATTTATTTAGATCATGGTAGCTTCCATAGTTATACTTTGACCAAAATCTCATAAATTTCTAGAATATGAAGTAGGAAGACTTATCAGTGATTGAGTACTGGGAATAGTTCAAACTTATGAAGTATGTACCTTAGTACTAAGTAGATGAGAGGTTCAAAATTAGGAAGTTCATCATGAGATTGAAACCCTAGATCGGTGGATAGGTGGATGTTCATGGACCTTCTACCATGGATCAAGTTTTTGAGAAGGCAGTCAAATAGGAACAAAAGTTTAAATCTCTTGCATAGGCTAGGACAAGTTTAAGAAAAAGTTTGGAAGTTATAAAAAAATTCAAAAATAAGAACTGGAAGTAGAGGAGTGGAGACTCGAGGAGGTAGTTCAAAAATTAAAATGCCAAATTTAACAATGGTTTAGACAATAAAAAACTAGGTAATGGTCTCAAAAGCAGTTTCAAGGGAAACCAACATGCTAACAAAAAAAGATCACTTAGAGGTTTATTCATTTGTGGAGATGACCATTATGATCATGAATGTACCCAAGATAATTCAAAGAGAAAAGGTCCTACTCCTCAACAGGGAAATTTTAAACAACGTATTCATGTGATAGTTGATAATCGACATATAAAATTTCAAGCTTCACGCATATAACTATCAGGTATTTTGTTTGAACATATAGTTTCCATTTGATAGATACAAGGGCTATAGAATGTTTTATAGATCCTAAAATTATTAGTAAGTTATCTATAAGAGTTGGAGTAATATAAAATTAATGGTCGATATAATATGAGAATGATTCAAAATTCATGGTTGACAAGTGTTTAGTCGAAGCAGAGATTAGGTTGCCTGAATTCATAATAGTAATAGAACTATATGGAATACCACTAGGGTCATATGATGTGATCTTAAGAGTCAAATGGATTGTGAAACATAAGTACAAGGTTAAATTCTACCTAAATAAGGTTGATTGTCTTAATGACTTTAGAAATTAGACATAATTATAGGGTGAGAAAAGAGAGTTGAGGCTTAGGTAGATTTTTGCAATGCAACTCAAGAGGGCCCAAGGAAAAGGGTACCAATAATTTATCATCAAGATAAATTAAATGGAGGAATATAAGAAACCATATCTTGAAGATTATCCATTTGTTAATAATTTTCATGATGTGTTTCTAGAAGAATTGCCAAGATTGCCTCCTAGACGCGACTTTGATTTATCTATCGATATCATACTTAGATAAAAACCACAGTCTAACTTACCATAAAAGATGATAACCAATAAATTGGTTGAATTACAGAATCAACTCCAAGAATTGTTATCAAAGTGGTTGATCAAACCAAGTGTGTCACCATGGGGTGCACTAGTTGTCTTTGTCAAGAAGAAGGATGATACCCGTTAGCTTTGCATAGATTATAGAATGTTGAATAAGACAAATATCAAAATAAGGTATCTACTACTTGTATAGATGATATTTTCAATCAAATTTGGAGATAAATGGTCTTTTTCAAGATTCATCTTAGAGAAATATACCATCATCTGAGGATAAGAGATGAGGATATTCCAAAAACAACGTTTAGAACTCATTATGGGCACTATGAGTTCATAGTGTTACCATTTGGATTGATAAATGCTTCGAAAATATTTATGAATCTCATGAATAGTGTGTTTAGAGATTATATAGATCATTTTATTTTGGTCTTTCTTGATGACATTCTTATATACTCTAGGAATGAAGAGGAACATCTTCAACATCTGAAACTGGTTCTATAATGGTTGCAGAAGCACAAGTTGTATGACAAGTTATCTAAGTGCAAATTTTTATAAGAGAGAGTATAATATTTAGGACATATTTGTCAGGGGATCTTAAGCTCTACCAATTAGAGCACAATTGATTACTTTCTTGTATGCAATTAAACATGGAATTATACCAGAATGATAAAGAAGCTAGAAACTTGAGACAACAAAGAATTTGAGAGACAATACACACTCTTTGTATTAGATATTACTAGAAGAAAATACAATAAGGAAGATGCCACTTCTTCCTCCACCTCAAAGGCTTGCCACACCTCAAGACCTTCTTCCCTCTCTCTCTTGCTCAACACAACAACTCTAAAGCCTGAGTTGCTATCCCTCCTTGAATGCTTCAGCTGATCTCCTTGACCTTACACCTGTAGATCTTCTTGACCTTGCTAGCTTTAATGCTTTTACTTGCCTTAGAATTAATTAAAATACATTCCTTATGGGTCTATAAATAAGATCCCATGCTTACAAAAAATAGAACTCTAACTACTAAAATTAGACACACAGCCCGCGACTTAAATTAGCCCCTTAGCATGCAAACTCTCGGTTCAACTAACTAACTGTTCATGCAACGAACAGTTCTGGACCGCACAGGCGACCGGCGCCGGTCTCTGCTGGTCTGGTGCTGTTGACGTCGACCGACTCCCTGTCGTCGCCGGTCTCCTTCTCCACTGCCTGTAACCGACGTCGGTCATACTGCCGACGCCGGTGGCTCTGGTTCTTCAGCATCCTTCCTTCTAGTGTCTGCAAATAGTTGAAGCTTTTAGCTCCACACCACAACAATCTCCCACTTAGAGATAAACAACTGCAACTTATACCTATACTTGTACACCATCTATTTTGTTCCTTAGGCTCTATATCCCTCTTCAATGTCACTCTTGAAGACCAACCACCACGCAAACCTATGATGCAATACCTGTATCTTATGCCACAAGAATTTTGTTGCTCCCAAATTCTCCATGACACACTTCTGAACCAACTCTACCCTTAGCTCAGAAAACTCCCTGTATATGAAACCCTGCAACAAGTAACACAATACAGTAACAAGATAATGTAGCTAATATTATCCAACCTGGTAAAGATAAAATACAATGGTCAAACCTCCATTGTTCTACAGCAAAATCAAGACCATATGCCATAGCCTTCTGTCTCATGTGTCCATCCACTCTCTTCTCTAAAACAGGAATCCATCCCTCTATCCAGTGCTTTCTTCCAGCTGACAACACTACCAACAAATACCTATTTGGTTCTCCAATGACTCATGCTCCTCATCCATGCCAAGCTCCCACTGTTTCTGGATTCTACCTGCATTGCTTCTTCCATCTTCCTAGTTCATGACTATCAGTAAGCAATATAAAGAAGGTGAACAACGAATATGAGGTTCACATACCTTTTCTGACCTCTACTTGGGTGTTTGAGACTTAGTAAATCACCCAACATCCGTTCCAGTGACCGATCTAGGCCATCTCCCAGTCTGCTCCCGACTGATGGCGGTTCCCTGCACTGATCCTGACTATCGACGTCATTTCCCTGGCCAATGCCGGTGTCCATCCTGCTGACATCGGTCCTTATGACCGACGTCGGACTTCTCCTGTCCGACCTACTGACCCTGCTGGTCTGCACATGACCGATGTCTGTATCTGGATGACTGACGTCGGTGCCAAGCTACTGACATCAGTGTCTGTGTGTTCCTGTAAGTGATGAAATTTTCATCCGCGAGCTCTTCTTGGATCAAACCTCTGTCCATGCTGCCTTGCTTAGACTTATTCAGCCCCTGTGACTGATCTCTGTCCTTCATCTCTTTCATAAACACCAAGGCTTCTTTGTTCCTATCAAAAGCATCAAATTTCCTCTTTCTGTAATGAATTGTATCTGTGCTTTCCAAATTTGAACACATACCTTTTGAATCAAGAACTTCCATTCTCTCCTTGTTCTTGTGACCAAGCCTATTAGGCCACATCCTCGAATCTACACCAGAAGTAGAATCAGTAATACAAGTAGACAGATAAAGAGTATCTACTTTCTTACCTCTTGCTAGAACAAGTGCTCCCTTGGTAACCTTCCAAGAATATGCTGTGAGGGTTATTGTGCATCCCTCATCTCCCAACCTTCCTACAGAAATCAGACTCTGCTTCAGAATTGGAACATGCATGACCTCTTTCAACACCCACGTGTTGTCAATCTGCAATCTCAGCTGCACTTTCCCTTTGCCAACTATCTGACAAGGCGTACCATCCCCTAAATAAAGAACTCCAAAGTCTCCCTGTTCATACTCATAGAACAAATCTCTGTTTAGGGATGCATGAAAAGATGAACCAGAATCTAAAATCCATGATCCTACCTGACTATCTGAAGAAAGTATGAGAGCATCCTGCATCACAATATTTGCATCTTTTGCTTCTCCCATACCTGCATGTTGATTCTATTTATCTCTCAACCAACACTCCTTCTTTGTATGTCCTTTCTTTCCACAAAACCAGCAGGTAATACCTTTGGACTTGAATCTCCTTCTCGACCTTGATTTCCCTTGCTCAACCTTCTCCCTTTGCCTTTCCCTGCTTTCTGCACTTAGAGCATTTCCTGATGATTCACCTGTGCTTCTCCTGCGTATTTCTTCATTCAAGATCACACTCACAACATCATCAACTTTTAAGATTTTAGAAGCAGATGCAGAATTACTTACTGCCATAACCATACCATCCCAACTTTCAGGCAAAGAACATAAAATCAAGAGAGCCTTTACTTCATCATCAAAAACAATATTGACTGAAGCTAGTTGGTTTACCAAACCATGGAAATCACTGAGATGAGTATGTACCGATCCACCTTCCTGCATTTGCAAAGTAAATAGCTACTTCATAAGATATACCTTATTAGAAGCTGAGGGCTTTTCGTATAAATTCGCCAAGGACTTTATCAACTCTTCCATTGTCTTGCACTGTGATAAGCTGGAAATCACAGACGATGCAAGGCTCAACCTTATGGAACCTAGAGCCTTCCGATCAAGAACGTTCCATTCTTCATCCTTCATATTTGTGGGCTTGCATGTAACCCCACCCAACGGTAAGTATAGATCCTTCTGATACAGATAGTCCTCAATCTGCATCCTCCAATGTTGATAATTCTTGCCGTTAAACTTCTCCATTCGTAGTCTACTTTCTTCTGCCATTGCTGAACTCCCACTCAATCAAAAAACCCTGTGAATGACCTGTAATCAAAAAATAATACCCTGCTTCCTGCAAATCGTAGCTCTGATACCAATTGTTAGGGGATCTTAACCTCTACCAATTAGAGCACAATTGATTACTTTCTTGTATGCAATTAAACACGAAATTATACCAGAATGATAAAGAAGCTAGAAACTTGAGACAGCAAAGAATTTGAGAGACAATACACACTCTTTATATTAGATATTACTAGAAGAAAATACAATAAGGAAGATGCCACTTCTTCCTCCACCTCAAAGGCTTGCCACACTTCAAGAACTTCTTCCCTCTCTCTCTTGCTCAACACAACAACTCTAAAGCCTGAGTTGCTATCCCTCCTTGAATGCTTCAACTGATCTCCTTGACCTTACACCTGTAGATCTTCTTGACCTTGCTAGCTTTAATGCTTTTACTTGCCTTAGAATTAATTACAATACATGCCTTATGGGTCTATAAATAAGATCTCATGCTTACAAAAAATAGAAATCTAACTACTAAAATTAGACACACAGCCCGCGACTTAAATTAGCCCCTTAGCATGCAAACACTCAGTTCAACTAACTAACTATTCGTGCAACAAACAGTTCTGAACCGCACAGGCGATCGACGCTGGTCTCTGCTGGTCTGGTGCTGCTGACTCCCTACCGTCGTTGGTCTCCTTCTCCACTGCCTGTAACCGATGTCGGTCATACTGCCGACACCGGTGGCTCTGGTTCTTCAGCATCCTTCCTTCTAGTGTCTGCAAATAGTTGAAGCTTTTAGCTCCACACCACAACAATATTATCTTTGTGAAAGGTAATTTAGTAGATCTAGAAAAGATAAGAGCCATTATAGAGTGGCCAACATCAAATAATGTGTATGAGGTAAGGATTTTCATGGGATTAGCGGGCTATTATCGGAAGTTTGTTCCAAATTTTTATAAGATAGCTAATCTGATTACCTCTCTACAACATAAGAACCAAAGTTTTATATGGTCAAATAAGTGTGAAGTAGATTTTTAGTAATTAAAAATAAGGCTCACTTTAACACCATTGTTAAGAGTTCCTCACCCTAATGGTCAATTTTTTAGTGATCACAGATGCATCCAAAGATGGACTTAGAAGAGTCTTTATACAAGATGGTGCAGGGATAGCTTATAAATCAAGGAAGCTAAAGACTTATGAGGTGAAATATTTCCCTCATGACCTAGAACTTATAGTAATTTTGCATTATTTATAATTTTGGTAGCATTACTTGTTAGGAAACTCATTTGAGCTCAAGACAAATAATTTAAGACTCAAGTACATATTCACCCAACCAAATTTGAATGTTCATCAGAGATGTTTGCTAGAGTTCTTGTCTAATTATGATTTTAATATCAACTATATTCAAGGAAATAAAAATAGAGTAGTTGATGCCCTTAGTCATAGAAGGTACATAGAAGTCATGACTACTATTAGAAGTAATTTCAAGGATCGAGTGATCAAATTCTTAGTAGGAGATGAATTATATGATTAGGTCATGAAAGCATTATCTGATAATGCTCAAATTTTTAGGTATAAAAGATTAAGATGAGAGAATGATGGTCTTTTATGATATAATGGAAGGATGTACATGTTAGATCGAGAGAATCTGAGGAGCATAATGTTAAAATAATTTCACAATGATCCATACTCAAGACATTTAGCAGTAACCAAGCTCATGATAGAGCTTAGATTACTTTATTTATGGAAGGGAATCAAGAAAGATGTATTATACTTTGTGTCATGTTGTCTAAAATATTACCGAGTGAAATCTAAACATGTGCATTCAACTGGATTGTTATATCCATATAATATATTGAAATGAAAGTGGCAGGTGATCAATATGGACTTTTTCCAAGATTCATCATTGTCACAAAATAGGCATGATATGATCTTGGTAGTAGTTAAAAAACTAACCAAGGTGGCTCATTTTATAGCAAGAAATTTTATAGATGATACACCCACTCTTGTGAAGAGATTTGTAAAATAAGTGATCCAAAGATCACTTATAGATTTTGGGTAACTCTGAATTTAGCTTTGGGTACGTAACTAATTTTAACATTGCATATCACCCATAGGCTGATGGTTAAACATAGTGAGTTAATCAAGTATTATAATATCTTCATATGTATTACATGGATCAATAATACAAATGGCAATATTATCTTCCATTGATTGAGTTTACTTACAACAACTCATATTAATCAACTTTGAAGATGGCACCATTTGAATCATTGTGTAGAATAAGGTACAAAACACCAATTAGTTGGGATAAATTAGAAGTTAGGGTAGTCCTTAGACTTGAGATGCTTTAAGAAATGAAATATCAAGTTAGATTAATCAAGCAGAGCTTGGTTGAGGCCAATGATAGGTAGAAGAGTTATGCTGATCTGAAAAAGAAAGATAATTTTTAGTAGATGATAAAGTGTTCTTGTGGGTTAAGTCATAGAAGAGGTCGATTGAATTCGAGAAGTCAAAAAAAATTTCATCGAGATATATGGGACCCTTTGAGGTTTTAGAAGTGGTCAATCTTATAGTGTATAGTCTTTTATTGCCACCATCCCTAGATATATTACATAATATCTTCCCTATTTCTTATCTTAAAAAGTATGTAGTTGATCCTTCACATGTGTTGAATTGGAATGCTTTGCAGGTTCTAGATCTTGGGGTGGTCATCATAGAACCAATCAGAGTAATTAACACTCACAAAATTCATTTGTGTAATAAGGAGATGTCATAGTACAAGGTCTTATGGGACCAATACTCTGAAGATAGTGCTACTTGGGAGGTTTACGATGAATTTTACAGATGATTTGCACATTTATTTGATTGATTTGATACTTCATACTATGTTATTTTTCTAAAAAATAATATTTTTTAATTTAGAGCTTATGTTTGAATAAGTTTCATTGGGATGATGAGTAGCTTTTAGGGGGAATGATGTTACATCCTAATTTCTCGCTAAGTAAACTTACTTGATTATCTATGGATATTTATAGTTGGTAATTTGATTTGGTTATTATTAACTAAGCTATGAGTTATATGATGTTATGAGAAAATTAAATATTGATTTGATTACATGATTTCATTGTTATGAGTTTAATTATATTGTATATCTTTACTTTATGATCATGTTGACTTATTTTTTCATCAATACTTTATGATCATGTTGACTTATTTTTTCATTAGTACTTTATGATATATATGTCATGACGTTATGGACTAACTATGTTCTTGTCATGAGTTAGATGTAGGAGAGATTCATCCCTCACAACATGACATGGAGAGAACATCATCAGAGAGGGTGATGTAGATGGAGGTGTTGGGCGATGATAGAGGTATGGCTAGAACACTGCACACACATCACATTAGTTAGTACATGTTATATGCATAGTTGAATGGTTAACATTAGTACATTTTAATGATTGTATGCACTTAAATAATTGATGATGCATACTAATTATGTGTTAGCTTAGTTTAATGATTATATAGAATTAATCTTATTAGATTTGCATTATGGTTGTTTTAATTTGGTTTGAATAATAATGTGTTATTTACCATTTTTATATGATAGAATGTAATGGACCTTACATTAGTCATATTATTAAGAAGTCATTATGATTATTTATTTTAAGAGGTTAATTAGTTTTAAGTCATATTATTTTGAAATAAAGCAACTGTATTTTATTTAGAAAAAAATACATAAATACTAAAAGTGAGTTAGAAAATATATATTTAGAAAAAATAAAAACAAAAAGAAAAAAAGGGGCAAGCTTTAGAAAAAATGGAGAGCCTCTTATTTTGGAAATAAAATCATTCCAAGAATTTAAGAGAAAATTATATATTTAGAAAAAAAAACAAAAAGGAATAAACCATACAAGGAAAGTGTGGAGCTTTAAGGGCATGACGTAGAAGGGAATAGAGGAAGTAAGAGGAAGAGATAACAAAGTGAATTGGAGAGAGAATAGGCACAGAGTGGAGAAGGGAAGGTAGTGCTTGAAGAGAAGGAACATTAGAATGATTTTGACAGGTAGGCAACATAATTAAAATTTTGTGTATTCATATTTTATGAATTGTGTTTTATAATGGTGGTCTATATTTATATATGTGATTATATATAGTCTATGTATATCTAGTGATTTAGTGCATATACTTATATATTTATGGATATATAGTGAATAGTTATGTGTATACACAAATACACATAGGTATATGCAATTCTAATATAATATATATAGATAGTTATGGCATAACATCAGATACATACAATTATATATAACATAAGGTAGCATATAATAGTTGTGTATACACAAGATTGTGTACAAACTATTCAAAAACTAGGTATAATGGTAAAACACTTATGTTAGAGAATACAGATATAAATATTTACAATAGGGTGTATGATATAATTTTAATGGCTTTTATAATAAAAGAATATAACTATGGTATACCAGATAATAGTAGAGAGATCTATTTGTAGATAAAGTGACCTAATTTTATAAACACAGTGAAATATATATATATATATATATATATATATATATATATATATATATATATATATATATATATATATATATATATATATATATATATATATATATTCAATGAATAATGACTTCATATATGATAGAATAATTATATGCTGATATCTACATGATATATTGATTAACTCATTAATAATCTAATCATGTAATAGTGATAACATAGTAAATTATTAGAATCTATGAGAATCCCTTACTGATCTAATGTTAATAGCTCAGTAATAGTGAAATGAAATCATTCAAATATTACACTGTTAAGATAGCATATTGGATATAGATATGGACTATTGTAATAGAATTTCTTTAACATTGTATTGTAATAGCATATCCCTTAGTGTAATAACTTAGTAATATTAATAAATAAGTTGTCACAATGAAAGAGTGTAATAGTGATAAATTAATGTCCCTATATAGATATCTGATATTATGATGTGAATTAATGATAATATGTTATTTTAGATTATAGTTTGGGGATATCCCTATGAGTTATACATATTTATCTGATTACATGTAAATTACTACTATTCATATAATTATTCCTTGGTAGTATCACAATTAGTATCTTTCTTGATTGATTATGAATATCGCTCTGATCTTTTTAAAAATATAATGGGCTTATAATGGGATTTAACTATGTATATATGTAGATAAGAGTTTTAGCTATATCGGATACATATAGATAAGTATACATATGGTGAATATATAATGACATCACAACAAAATTGAATACTCCATTAATTGGGATTCTCATTATATGTACTTGTTATTACTTGATGTTCATAATATAATAGGTCCATTAAATTTAGAATTCACCATTCATGTGCCAAACCTTTGTTTGTCAAAATGCATAGACAAATTTATAATAAACTTCTAGATTTAGACTAAACATTCAATATTAATAATTTAGAATTCATCCATGTGCTAATATTGAAGGTAGTGATGCTCACCTAAATCATTATTATTACCGTATGTTGAGCATCATTATACCTGTTATACTATATACCTATTTGATGGATATTTTATCAGATATTATATGGATGTAACCAGATAATGGATCTAGATTATATAGTTATGATAGCTATTACATTAGACATAGTAGCTATTACAATATTCAAATGTTTTATATTAAATAAATTATGGATCTAGATGTACCATAGGGATGTTATTGGGACATTACATCTAGATAACAATTTGAATATAACTAGATTTGTAAATATAATTCAACTAGATTTATAGAGGTGTGCATATATCTGTTATGAATAATAATAAATCATAGGTTTTTAAAGGATAGGAAAACTATAACTATATGAATTTAGTCTACTAAAATTATAAAATGAAAGATTGTCTTTTCATTATATTTATGACTCCTTTATTATGACTAGTTGTTGAAATTAAGTAGAGTGCACATGAAAATGTTGGACTATAATTGCTTGTCATAGAATGTACTATGCTTGTATCTACTTAATAAAATTAAAAATATGTAGTCTAATGAATAATATGTATGTAATCATAAATACATCATGTCTATAAATATCCTGGCTCAAAGAAGATAAAGCATACCTACACATCTGATTGGGGATACACTTGTTAAGTAGGAGCATGGCCAATATGAGGATCCAATAGACCCAATTAGAGGATCACTTGTCACAACATATCATGATAAGAAGGGTTTCAAAGCCTAAAATCTAACACAATCACATAACAACTCTAAAGGAGTCCTAAGGTTTAAAGAATTCACTTATTCTAATAACAAGAAAGTAAATCTAATCTAGTGCACACCAAAGCTTATGGCAAAAAGTTAGGGTTAAAAATAATAAAAAATTATGTATAAGAAATTTTAATTAAATTAAGTATGAGTAACACCCTAATACATGACATATGAAAGATAATATTATTCCAGCCAATACTTATGTTACTTCTATCTACTAAAAGAGAAGAGAAAAAAGTTAGAATATACTTACTTGAATGTGAACCCATCACGACTCTATTTCTCCCTTGGCCAAAGGGGCTTCACAAGAGGTTGTGTTTTGTAAGAATCAATAAGAAAGGCCAAAGCATCCAAGACTTATTCATAGGATTAGATTCTCCAAATAAGAAACCTAAGCTAAGTCTCCTCAAGTCGAATGGTGGAAGAGTAGATTGTGAAGAAGCACAAGTGAATAATAACTCTTCATTGCACATATCAAATAATTAAAAAATGATCTTGTATATATAGGAGGATCTTGTCATAAAACCTCCTAGAAATCTTGGCTGTATAGGGTCCACCTAGTTGACCCAGTGTGTTTTCAGGGATAATTCACTAGGTTTGAGCTAGGTTGATCGATAGGATAACAAGCTAAGAAAGTGAAAAATACCCCTAAACTATACTGGTTTGACCCATTTGACCTAGTAGAGTCAACTAACCAAAATGAGTTTAAGACAAGAAAAGGAAGGATGGAAAGAGGAAATGACTAAAAGAGTGTTCAAAGGAGGAGAAATAGCTTAGGGAATGGTTTTGGGAGCTGGTTGGACCTAAAAAGTTCTAAAGGTCTTCTCACCCTTTTCCAGATGCACCTCGTAGGGCATGCTCTTTGAAAGATTGCATCTTGATAGGTTCCTACAAGATGTAAAGTGTTAGTATTTGATAAAAGTTGAAAATATTATGTGTATACATATGCCCCACTTGAAGATCATCACATGTCACTAAGGTGTAACAAGGGATGGTGATTCAAGAAAGAGCATAGTAACACACAAAGTTGAAGCTAAAAAATAAATTGTAGTATTTTAAAGCAAAAAATAACTAAAAGTAAATGACTAAAAGGGAAACTAGTCTAAAAAGTAAATAACTAAAAATTAAATGTAATGCATACATTGAATTACCTTTGTCATGGGATGGTTATCTTCTGTGTTGTTAGTTTTGATTGTGTAGGGTGTAGAGACTGCTTTCGACAAACCCAAGAATAAAAAACTAAAGATAAAAAACAAACAAATGCAAGAAAATCAAAGATAGCTGGTGCTATGAGGATAGGATGCACTTGGGAAATTTGGAAAGCTGGGGTGATAGGTGCTATGTTAGACCAAATGACCAAGTCAAAAACTAGAGTAAATTGGGTAACTGATAAGCCAAGGCTACTAAATAATGAAAAACTAAAACAAGTTATCCTTATGTAATAAAGGCAAACTCACCTAGCCAAACCAAGGATACATGCCAAACAAGATGGTAAAACAAATAAATGGTGAAAGAAGAAACAAAATGGTAAAAAAACATTGATGAGTGAGTAGTAACAATCCTTATCTCACTCAACAATGGAAAAAGATACATAAAAAGGGAAAACAACATTGATGAGTAAGAAGTAACAATCCAACCTCACTCAACAATGGAAAAAGGGTACAAATTCAGGTATTCATAAAATAGGAAAATAAATAAATGATAAATGGTAAAATGAAATTAAAGTAAGTCTAAAAATAAAAATCATGGTGTAAAATACAGAAGAAATCCATAGTTGCTCAAACATGTTGTATTGCTCTAAGGATAGATAAAACTGAAAAAAAGTAGTACTAGCAAGTTTTTTTAAGAGATGAATAAGAATAAATTAAATAAAAAGGGAAAATAGATTTGGAATCATAATTTGTCTATCAAGGGGGGAAATGAAATGGGTAGAGGGGAGAATGAAAGAAAAACCAAGGTAGAGAAACTCTTTATCGAAGTCAAGACACTCAAATTAGGTTTGTCAAAACAAGAGGAATTTTGACCTTAAGGACTATGAAGAGTTTCTCTTAGCGACATAAGTCTTAGGTAAACAAATGAAGTATATAGATCATCTCATAAAGACTAAATAAATGAAAATTAAAATGGACCTACCTCTCCATGATGTGTTCCCCATTCCTTAGGACCCCTTATAGAGTCATCAGTCTACTGCAAAGATTGGGTACTTATGTGAGAAAGTAGGTAAAACCATAGAGTTTTTTAAAATTCTCTATTCCAATCTACTAGCATACCGTACCCCAAAGGACCTTGGCTCTATGTGAGGCAAACTGTGGAGTTTGAGCTTTGATTGGAGATAGGAGATGTGCTTTTAATCATGTTTTTTGGTGTGAATTTGACTTTTTATATTTGTATGTTTCCTTTTAGATATCATTTCCTTTGTTTCAAATTATTTGGATTTTAGCTTTCTTGATGGATTTTTCTATTCCTCATCCATATGGATTTGGAAAACCAAACATGGGTGCTAAAGATGACTTTATTTTGAATACTTGCGACAAGGTTTCTAAGAGAGAGAACTTCAAAGAACATGGGGTGTAAGAGTCTCATAAATCTAGGTGAAATAAAAGTGTTATCTTGAATTCGACCTTGTTTTATCCAATGTGGATATGAAAAGAAAGGGAAATCAAGAAGAATGACACATGGAAAAATTTGAATTACTTCAAATTGCAAAAAATGTGACAAAGGGAAAAGAGGGATACAATGACAGTAAAATGTGATTATTTATCATGGAAATGAGGGAAATGGAGGAAAACATGATAACATAGTTTTTTGTATAGTTTTCACCTAACAAAAGAAACAAAAGCTAGAGTTGAGAACAAGGATCAAGAATCATAAAAAGGTGGTAATTTTATGAGGATGGCTAGGTCTTATCCATGGTCTTACACTACAACTACATAAAAGAGAAACCCAAGGGGTGCCAAAAATCAAGTGAAAGATAAAGTGAAAGAGATGAGCAAAAAGATGGTTATTTTTTTATGGATGTTGGGTCCTATCCGTGGTCTTACATAGCAACTCAAAAAACCAAAACCCAAGGGATGCCAAAATAACATTGGAAGGCAAAAAGTATGTGAAAAATAGATAAAATATGGTGATTTTGTGAGGAATATTGGGTCTTATCTGTGGTATTACAAAGAAAATCAAAAAAGAGAAACCCAATGGGTGCGAAAAAGAAGAGAAAATGTAAGAAGATAAAGAAGACTATGGTACATCAAGAAACCAAAAGACCAAAAGGGATGGTTAAAGGTTTGTGAAAGGAAGGGATTGGATATAGAGGGAGAGACCCATGCTTAAGTAACTTGTAAAAGGTGTTAGATAGATGAAGATAAAAAACATGAAAAGAAGGAAATGTTTAGATAAAGTACTTTTTAAGGAATTGAGCGTTGGTGGGCTCTTTGAAAACATGACCTTCATTAGTTTGAAGGCAGTAGGTGCTTAGACCAAGAATCTCTTTAAATAAATATGGGCCGCACCATTTTTGGGCATATTTACCTTCTTTATCATGTGTGTAGTTTAATTTAAGGACAAGATCACCAACATTAAATTTATAGACTTTAACACATTTATTATGTTGTCTAGCAATATGAGCCTTATATTAACAGTTATGTTGCAAGGTAGAAAGACCATTCATCAAAAATATCAAGGGCATAAAGGTAAACTTCATGAAATTATTCATCAAGAATAATACAATGAAGAGATATATGAAGAGAGGGAAGCTCAACTTCTAAAGGAAGAATTGACTTAGAACCACAGACTAGAAAAAATGGAGTTTCCCTAGTGGTAATACGTATACTAATTAGATAAGCCCAAAGTGTAGGGTAAAGATGAATATGCCAATCTATGCAGGTTTTAAAACTTATCTTTTGGATAATTTTGTTGAGAATTTTATTAGTGGCCTCAACTTGACCATTACATTGTAGATGATAAGGCGTGGAAAATTTGTGATTGATTTTGAGTTTGTTGAAAAGCTGTTAAACATGTTTATTTTTGAAATTACCTCCATTATCTGAAATGATGGAATGGGGAACACAAAAGTGGAAAATGATTTGATTAAGAGTAAATTTAGAAATGGTAGGACTGGTGACATTAACAATGGGTATGGCTTCGACCCACTTGGTAAAATATTCAGTAGCATTAATGATAAAGACATGTCCATCAGGGGAGAGAGGAAGTTTACCAATGAGATCGCATCCCCATGTGGAAAAATTACAAGGAGATTCGATAGTTTGAATTTTGGCTGGAGGTGAATGAATTATATCATCGTGAAGCTGACAAAGATTACACTTTTTAGAATATTCAATTATATCCTTTTTGAGATTAGGCCAAAAGTAAACCATACATAGGCATTTATGTGTTGTAGCATGTCTGCTATAATGACCACCAAAAATTCCCCCATGTGCTTGTTCAAAAAGGGGAGGGAATTCATCTTTCATAACATAACAAAGTAAGGTATCTTCAGCATTGTGATAGTAAAGAATGTTATTTTGAAATATATACTTGAAAACTTGTTTGCAAATACGTTTATTTTCATGAGAGTCTAAATTAGGAGGATAAGTTTTATGCTCTAAGAATTGAATGATATCTTGGTACCATGGGATTTGTCTAATGGTAACAACCTCAATACGATAGATAAGTGAATCTGGTGATTGAGTTAAAGATGAAGATTTTCTTATTTGTATAAAAAAAGAAAGATTAGAAAGAACTTGATGAGGATGAAATAAAGAGGTTGAAAAGGCAAGAGATTCAATAATATAATTTTGATCTCTAGGAATAGGATCAATAGTGAAAGAGATAAAATACTTAGCAAGAGTGGTTATAATTTGATGATAGGTGATAAGGTTTTCACTTTTACATTGACAATCAACACTAAATTGATGGAAAATAAGTTGAGAATCACCTAAAGCATGGATGTATTGGATGTCTAAATTGAGAGCAACTCTCATGCCTAAGATAAAAGCTTCATATTTGGACATATTATGAGTGACATCAAAGGTGAAGCAGACTGTTAAAGGAATGATTTTATTGAGAGGACTCATGAGAATGTAAACTACTCCAGCTCCTTGAAGGCATTTAAAACCATTAAAGTGAAGAGTCCAAGTATCCTCATAGAATTCAACATTAATTTCAAGGAGTTCCTTGATAACTACTTTTGGTTTAGTAGTACTAGAGGGAGTGGAAGATTCATCTAGTTAATTGGCTTCAAGATTAGTGGTAAAGCTATAAAAATTATCTTTGAGAGAAATAGCTTGATTAAGACCTTTAATTTAAATGATATTATCATATAGAAGATCATCTTGAAGAGAAGAAGTGGCTGGAATGGGAGGTGTGGTAAGTTGGTCAACTATGACTTTCCCTTTGACATCTTTTTGAGTGATGATCTGGAGATCAAATTCCATAAGTAATACCATCCATTTACCAGTTCTATCTCTAGGAAGAAATGCTTTGGATAAAAAATGATGAAGGTGGTCAGAATGAATAATGACATAAGTAGTTTGGTAAAGTATATAATGATAAAGCTTTTCAGCTACAAAATAGATATCAAGGCAATCACACTCAATTTTGGTATAACATGTTTCATAATAAATGAGGCCTCAACTAATGTAGTAGATAGCATACTCTCTTCCCGTATCATCTTATTGGGCAAGAATTGCCCCAACTAAAATAGGTGTGGAAGAAGTATATAGAATCAAAAGTTTATCATTGGAAGGAGAATGAAGTGTAGGTGGATGAAGCAGTGACTCTTTCATGTTATCAAAAGATTTTTGACATGGATACATCTATTCTAAAGTGGTACCTTTATTGAGAAAGGAATTGACAGAGTGAATTTGGTATGCCATTTTGAGGATGAATCATCTAATTACCCCAAGCTTTCCTAAATAAGTATGTATGTCAGGAATAGAATGAGGAATGTGCATGTTGATGATATAACTAATTTTGGTAGGATCAACATTGATACTATAGAGAGAGACTAAGAATCCTAACAATTGTTTAGATGTGACTCTAAAGACACATTTGTAAGGATTAAGTCTAACTTTATATTTAAAGAGACAGTCAAATATGATGGCAAGATTAGAAAGATGATTTTTATGATGTTTATATTTATCATTAAGATCATCCACATATGTTCAAAATTTTTGTGAATGAGATTATGAAAAATGTGAGTCATCACTCGTTGATAAGTGGCTTTGGCATTTTTGAGGTCGAATGGCATTTTTGACATAGCAATAGGTGCCCCATTCCATGGTGAAAGTAGTCTTATGTTGGTCCTTGAGAGTGATATGAATCTAATTATATTTTGAGAAACCATCCATAAGAGATAACATTTCATAACCAGCTGTGGAATCAATGATGGCATCTATTGAAGGTAAGGGAAAATTGTCCTTGGGACAAGCAAGATTAAAATTACGTAAATCAATACAAATGTGAATGACCATAGTGGATTTATTTTGAATGAGGAAAATATTGGAAACCCATTCAAAATAATCCATTGGTTTGATAAATTTAGCATAAAGTAATTTGATGATTTCCTTATGACATAAAGTTGAAACTGCAGGCAAATTGGTTTTTGCTTTTGATGCACAAGCTTAGCATCAGGATAAGTAATGATATTATGCACCACAATGCTAGGGTCAATGCCAAACATGTATTCTTAGGACCAAGTGAAAGCCTCACCATATTTTTCAAGGAATAAATTGAAATTATCATCTTCAATAGGTGAAAGCTCTCGAAAAACTATTTGAGGACAAGATGGATTACCATACACAATACGAGTGATTTATTCAATAAGCATGACATTATTGTCTTGAAAGTGGTATTGTGCATTGGGTAAGGCATAAATTGGATTATTTTAGGATCAATGCTATAAATGAATTTATTGAAGTAAGGAGTTTTAGTCTTAAAATTTCCAAGTTTATGATGTTGCTGAAGAAGTTGAGGTTATTGGGCATAGAGTAACTCAAGCATAGCTTCGTCACTAGGCAAGGTAGGAAGAGGACCATAATAATCAATATCTACTTTAAGATCTAAAATTTGATTGCCATGATGATTAGACTTAGAGTGTATCTAATGAACATTGATGGCCTTGGCATGTAGTTTAATTTAGGGAGTAAAAGAAGTAAATCGAGTAGAAGAGATTGGTGTGAAGGTGGATTCAGTGATGGGAGAAGGATCAGATATAATGATTAGATTAATATGTGGTAAAGGATATGTAGAGAATTCAAGAGGTGTAGAAGGTTTAATCTTCTCTACCACCCAAGGAGTACCAATAAGAGGAAGATTGAAAAGAGGAACATGACCCTTAGGATCTAAGGTATGATCCAAAAAAATGGTATGAACATCCCGATTAAAATCATGAATTTGGGCTAAGGTTTTTTGATAATGCTTGGACATCCAAGTATCTATATTGAGCTTGGGCCATGATATAGTTGTCATCATATGTTGGAGAAATCATACATGTTTGAGAATCTAGGGGAGTTTAAGAAGATGAAATCCCAACATTAATGAATGTACAAGGAGACATGTTTAGAGGATCTGAAAATAAGTTAGCCACTCCAGAATCATTGTAAGTGAAGGCACTGTCTAGTAGAGAAGGTTCCTGAGCATTACGTGGAGGGGAAAAGTCAGTAATCTCATCCATGAGAGGAATAATATGGTCTCTTGGTAATAGAGAAGGAAGAAACCATTGTGAAATGTATGGAGGTAACTTGGTAGTATTGCAAGTATGTTGAAATTAATTGGGCTCATCATCATCAAAATCTATAAGAGTAACTTGTAAATCAGGATTCATATTGATGAACTCAAGTAAAAGAACACTATTTATTTTAGGAATCGTAAGAACATGATACTAAGGTTTAGGATTAGGTAATTGGATACTCCATAGGTTAGGGTCAGCATCATGCTTATACCATTTTCCATTATGTAATAATTTAATACATTGACTACTAGAAGAAGCAATGTCCCTCATTCAATGAGTCCATGGATGACCAAAGAGGATATTGTAAAATAAAGGGAGATCAAGGACCATAAGCTTGGTTCAAATAGTCTTAGGTCCTATAGTTAATGCAAGCCAAATACAACTAAGTGGATTTTGATTAGTCTTATCAAAACCATGAGTAGTATGACAAGTTTCCTTGAGATGATCCTTGTTATAAACAAGTTGCTGTATGAGCCATAAAGATGTGAAATTAATACTAGGACCTTCATCAACTAGAAATTTATAGATAAAAATGGTATTAAGGGCTACTTTAATGAATAGTGGTGGATCATCGACATGAAAAAGAATTTCATCATTGATCATGTCCTCTTCGAGAAATTTAATAGAGGGCTTGGAAGAGGGACATGAGGTTTCAATGGTATTAACATTGGTAGGTTGAAATTCAATAAAAGGTGGTTCTTCATCTATGGAGGATGGATCTTCAATTTCTTGAAATTGTTTCATAAGGAATTTACGATGATAGGGTGAAGTGTGAGCCAACTCCATAAGAGGAATCTTACAAGGCATAAAGTTGAGTTCTTGAAGAAATTTCCAATGAGATTTAGAAGAACTAGAATGAGGTTTAGAAGGTAAATTAGTTTTGGAAGGTACAAATGTGGTTGGAGGATCAGAAAGAGGGAGTTGTTCCTTGGGTACTTTCGAATCAACATTAGTGGTGGTAGTATCTTTAAGAAGTTATTCTTCTAAAGATGGATTTTTAGGCTTGGTAAGGGGATCTTTGTGAGCCAATTTATGATGATAATTGACCTTGGAAGTGCTAACATATTGATATTTGTTATAATATTGGTCATAATCGACATCGATGGCACAAACTTCCTTGAAATTTGATTGATTATTTGAAGAAGATTTTTGGTTATTAGAGGTAGACGCTTTAAAAGTTTATCAATTTTGGGAAGCAATAGTGTATTATTGATGATGAAGATTGATCATAGCCTCATGATTGAATGAATCACCAAGCATATAAGAGACAATAAATTTATTGAACCTAAGTATCATGTTCTTAAGAATGCCCAATGTTGGCATGGAACCAGAAAAATAGATTAGGGTCATACCACTTAGGAGGGGCATTGGGATAAATGAAGGGTTTTGAGGGCAGTAAAAATTATTTCATTTACTGAATAGAGAGAGGTATATGAGAAGGTGACGGAAGATTGGTTTTAGAAACATCTTGTTTGACTTGCGGAGCATTATAAATGATATCATTAGATGTTTGGAAAGATCCTTTAAGGATTTTAGGATTAGGTTTGAATTGCTTCATAAGAAAATCTTGGTGTTTATCTTGGTCAATATCTTCATTAAGTGTTTGGGGAGAAAATATTCGAACCTTATATTAGAGAGTAGGAGTCAAAGCAGTGATATGGTTGGCTTTCTGAGATAAACATTTCCATATTTTGATAAAGTCATGAGCTGATTTAGTGGGAGATTGCTTAGCATTGATGAAGTGGCTAAGACAATTTTTAGGAAGATCATTGTGTTGAAACTCTTTAACCAAAGGATTAACCAAATATTCAAGTTTCCAAATAGAATGTTGGGGAAGTTTATTATACCATTATAATACATCACCGGTAAAAGTTTTGACTAAGAGTTTAGTAGTGGTAAAGGTATTAGGTTGGATCTACTCTTTGTAAAGGTTTCCAAAATATTTAAGAAATGAGGCAGGGTCTTTAGTCCCATCATATTTGATAGTTGGAGATATGTTACCAATATCAATGGAAATAATGAAGGGAGCTAAAGTCTCATTTTGAATGGTTTGAAACATCTTGTTATTCATTATGGGTTGAGGAATAACATTACTTGAGGCATCCTTGAAGAGCTGGAGGAATATAATTAGGATTAACTTGAGGATGAATAGTTGGAGGTTGATTAGCCATGATAATTAAGTGTTTTTGAAGTTGCATCATTTGGTTGGTATTAGAATTTTGCATAATGTTTATTTGTTGAATGACTTGGGATAAAATTTGGGTTGTATCGAGAGATGGGTTGGTGTTTGTAGGGGCACTCCCTAAATTGGTATAAGGGAGAGGATTGGAAGAAGATGGATTTTTAGTGGGATTATTAAGTAAACATGTATCAATCACTCCCACATTAGTTTTAAGATTTTGAAGATGGGAAATTTCTTGGTAGGTAAGGAAACGATTAGATCCATCAACTTCATCTTGAGATGTTATTTGCACCATCTTATAGTTCATATATGAAGGAGGAGAAGAGGTGCCCCAAGAGTGATGGTTCTCTTGGGAAGAGAAAAGAGGGATAAATGAACATCCCATATAGTATCTAAATGGATTAAACCTATCCAAGAAGATTTTGATAGGATATTTCATTCTAATTGAGAAGAGATGAACAAAATGTAGAATTAAAAAGATAAGGAACTAGATTGATGATTAGGGAAAGTAGGAAATAGTATAGGGTCGATTGGGTCGACCAAGCATAGAAAATAGGACCTACAAACTATACATGGTCAATTAGGTTGATCCAATATAGTAAATAAAGGAAATAAAAAGAGGAAAAAGGAGTTGTAAACTATACAGGGTCAACTAAGTCGATCCAGTACAGTGAATGGGGATTGAAAAAGGTACAGGGTCAACTAAGTCAATCTAGTATAGTAGACAAGGAGAAAGAGAGATGATAACAAGTTATAAGATAAAATAAGATAATTTTTTTAGCTAATCTAGGAAAGTAAGAGATGAAGGGAAACAAATAGTCAATTGGATCAATGCTGGCCAATCCAATTGAGGCGCAAAAAAAAAACCTTGCACTAATGCTAGCTAATGCAAGTTTTTAGCACACAAAATTGAGCAAAGAGCAAGAAATCAACTTGAAAAGTAAAGAGATAACTAATTTTTCAACCTAAAATGTTTTATTAGATTATTAAGAAATGATTTTTAAAATGTGATTGGAAGTTGGATATAAGCAAGGTATTAGATATCAATCTAAGGATGGTTTCAGGTAGATTGGGTTGAAAGGGACTATAGTGGCAATGATACAAGCTTGGTATTGGAGCCTACCCCTCATTTCACACACTGTAGTGATAAGGGTGTTGGGTCCTTAGTCATAATATACAATTAAACATGCTTTATACTTAACCAAAGCATCAAGTCAGCTTCCTTTCTAGTGATGAAATCCAAGTAGGTTAGCCATACTTAACCAAAGCATCAAGTCAGCTTCCTTGTTGGTGATGAAATCCAAGTAGGTTGGCCTAGGGTAGCCAAAATGTTAAAATGCTTATTTTATGTTTTGTGATTTGGTCATGTGTGCATAAAATATAAATAGTGAAAATAAGTGATTAATTAAATTTTTTGTAATTAAACTATGTGAGCTATTTTAAGCTTGCAAGTAGCAAGAAAAGAAATGTGTGAGCTAATTACTAGCAGATATGAGGTTAATTCTAATTTGAAACAAGGTATAGTGTTGACACTATATATAAAAAATATAGAATAAGGTGGATAGAGTTGAACTTGTGCTATGGAAGCAAGGTCTAAAAATGTACAAGGTCGACCAAGGTTGATTTAGTTATTTCAGACAACACACAAAACACAAAACTAGGTCGATAGGGTCGATCCAGTTGACTATGCAAGGGTAGTTTAAAGATTGCAAAATATGAAAATAAAGACATTAAATAAATAAATAGAGAGGTAGAAAGGAACCTTGGTGGATCAGAGATGCAATAAAATAATATTTTTGATGAAGAACCTTGAAGTATGTTGTCAAAATCTGCAAACTAGGTCGACATGATCGATCAAGCTATGCAAGAACCTACTTCAGAGTGTCTAAAATGTATAGGGTCAATTGGGTCAACCTAGTAGGTTGAACTAGATGTCTAAAAGGATATAAACTTGTACTAGGTTGATTTGGTTGATCCAGTTTCCTATTCTTGGAAACTTGCACACATAAGTCAAAAAACTGGGTCAATAGAGTCGATCTAGTATGATAAAAAGAATAACTAAAATAATAAAAATAAGTGAAATAAATAATGAATAAAAGAATGAAAATAAGTGAAATAAATCATACAAGGGTTAGTTTCATATTGGGTTCACTAGAATGTATGCAATCAGAAATGCATCGTGTCTATAAATCAATCCTGGCTCAAAGAAGATAAAGTATACCTACACTTCCAATTGGGGATACATTTGTTAAGTAAGAGCATGACCAATATGAGGATCCACTAGACTTGATTAGGGGATCAATTGTCATAACATATCATGTTAGGAAGGGTTCCAAATCCTACAGTTTAACATAATCACACAACAACCCTAATGGAGTCCTAATGTTTAAAGCTACTTATTCTAATAACAAGAAAGTAAATCTAATCTAGTGCACACCAAAGCTTGTGGCACAAAGTGGGGGTTATAAATAATAAAACAAATATGTAGAGGGAATTTAAATTAAATTAAGTGAGTAACACCCTAATACATTAAATATGAAAGTATTATTCAAGCCAACACTTATGCTAATTTTATCTAGTAAAAGAGAGGAGAATAAAGTTAGAATATACTTACTTGAATGTGAACCTATCAAGACTCAATATCCCCCTTGGCCAAAGGGGGTTCATAAGAGTTTTTTTATAGTTTGTAAGGATTACTAAGAAAGGCCAAATCATCCAATACTTATCCACAAGACTAGATTATCTAAATAAGAAACATAAGCTAAGTCTCCTCAAGTAGAATGGTGGAAGAGCAGATTGTGAAGAAGCACAAGAAAATAATAACTCTTGATTGCACATATCAAATAATGATGAAATGATCATGTATATATAGGCAAATATTATCCTAAATCTTCTCAAAAATGTTGGATGTACAAGATCAACCCATTCGACCCAGTGTGTTTTCAGGGATAATTCACTAGGTTTAAACTAGGTTGGTCAAAAGGCTAACAAACTAAGAAAGTGAAAAATATCCCTAAACTATACTGGGTCGACCTAGTACAACTGACTAACCAAAAGGAGTTTAAGATAAGAAAAAGAGGGATGGAAAGAGGAAAAGACTGAAAGAGTGTTCAATGGAGGATAAATAGCTTAGGGAATAGTTTTGGGAGATGGTTGGATTGGTAATAATGTGGTAATAAGGGACAAAAATCTTGCGAAGCACCAAAGGTCCTTTCCTGATGCACCCCTTAGGGAATGCACTCAGAGATATTGAGTCTTGATAGGTTCTTGCAAAATGTAAAATGTTAGTATTTGATACAATTTAAAAATATTATGTGTATACATAATATACCCAGATGGTATGAACTATACTTCTATTACTTATTAATATTTATGTGAAAAATGATATAGTGAATATTCATTCATATATTTGATGGACTAAATGTATGCATTTTGATTATTCTTGCGTTTAACATGTTTTATGCTTGCTATTAAAAACTAATCTATATGAATATATTGGTTATATTCATGTTAACCAATCTCATATTATTGGTACTAAGTAAGTAATGAAACAAACTTCACTAATTTATTAGTATCACCAATGCTAGATGAAGGTAATCCGATCAAGTGGTGTGTATGAATTTGACTGATCTTAGAGATCAATAACTATTAAAAACTTTGGCCAAAGTAAATTTAGTTAGATATTGTCATTTCATATGTATGATTTACATGTTTGTACAATATCATGTTAGAATGAATTTATTTACGATACATTGTATATTCTTAGAAATCATACAACACACAGGTACTAGATTGTCTTTCTGGATTCTCACACTATCAATATTTACTCATCCATGAAGGGAGGGCCATTACATGATGGAGGATTATGTGAGGGATCGATGGTCTATGGTTGGTGTATAAAAATACTTAGATGATGCTCTCCCTTCCCACAATAGTACTTCTTTGGAGATGACACTTGAGATTTCCATAGATACTAGAGTTTAGGGAATTCATGATCCTTAGAGCTTTGTATTTTGTACATTGCATTGTATTTATTATTATTGAAACATTTTACTTGATGAGATGTAATTATTTACTTATTATGCCATCACAATAGTGGTTGCATGTTTGTACTAGTTGTGGCTGGAAATTTGTAGTTACTTTCTATATTCAATTATGATGTGTTTCATATGATGATAGTGATCGATGATGGATAAATGCCACATGCTTATTTTATAGTTATCATACTTAGATTATTTTATCTGGATCACTAATTATATTCTCATGGTGTAATTTAATGGAAGAATACATTGTTTAAAATTTAAAAAAAAATCATGTATTTCTAGGTAGATCCTAATGGGGATGTTACAAATCATTTCTAAGGATCAAAGTTTCCATGACATATTTATATGCATGTTTCTCAAGAGGCTTTGGTGGATCTTCAAACTCAATATCCTCATATCTCTCCTTGAAATGATGATTATACTTATTAAACATATCATCACTATTTTATGATAATCATGAGCCACACATTTGACTCTGATAGTCCACAATATCACATTATATATCATATCATTGATTAGCCATGCTAGCCTACATCTTTTGATTCATTGATATATCATTATTGTACTATATTTTTCTTATTATACATAGATTATTTTATTCTATATGTTGTAACTTTCATATACCTTCCTCCCTTGAGTTAATTTTATGATTTATCATCTTTATAGATTTGATATTTATGTTTTATCTTATATTCTTATACATTTACCACCTTAGAACTTGCCTTCACTTTCTATGAAATTATTTTATCCCCTTGGTTTATATTGGTTACCATGCTGCGTTGGCCCTTGCCTTTTGATTATTTATCCCATTCCATATTTTTTTGTATATTTTACGATGATGATAATATATATATCAAGACCTTTTGTCCTAATATGCACTAATTTATGAGAGAAGTTCTAGGTTTTTTAGAGGCTTCCTCTTCTTCTTCTTATTTATTTCTTCCCTTTGGCATGCCTATTTTTATTGTTTCTTGTTTGTGCCCCATGAATTTTATTTTTATTGATTGAGCTTCACTTGCTTGTATGCACACCTTGGCCTTTTGATTTTTTTTCTTCTTTTATAAAATTTCAAAATACAAAAAACATTAGAAAACATAAAAAATAAAAAAAACTTTGCCTTTATCTTTTTTAATGGATACATATTATGCTTACATACTTATGCTATAGGTTTTTCATATACATGTTACACACATGATTCTCATGGTATTATTTAAGTGGTGAGATTCTAGATATAAAATTTATATATGATTATTGAATTTTAGATGCTATGTGACTACTTCCATGTGCACTCCTTGAGGGCATGATGCCATTGGTGGCATGATCTACCTTAGGGGAATATCTATATAACATATTTTACAGTGATATATTTATTGCTTTCCATTTATCATATTGAGCTATTTTACATTAATTATATAATATTTAGCTATTACGTACATCTTGCATGTTACATGGATATGTACATTTTGTATTTAAATACAATTATTACATTGGTTGCATTACATGTTGTGTGCCATTGTGTGTTTGATTCACTGCATGTGTATGCTTGTGCATGTTTGATTGTGTTATATTGATGTGTCCTTGCCCATATAGTATCTCATTTTTTTGTTTCCATGTTGTCATGTCTTGTGAGATTTATGTCCTTTTGTGATACATTTCTATATGTAACTGCATACTTGTGTGTGATTGTGTGATATACTATGTGATATTCTAATATTTTTATACCATGATCTATATCATGTATTTAATATGATTTTTTCCATGACCTTTACCATATAAATTAATATTTTTGGTATTATTATGCCTAATGTTTACATTTACATGGTCCTTACCATGCATTTATGGGAGCATGCTACTTGTATGTAGTTCATGACTTTATCTATCCCTACTAGAGGAACAATTTTGACATTATGGGCATGCTATTTGTCTCTACCTTAATTTTACATTATGAGAATTTTAACCTTATTTATTTCCTCAATTTATTACCAATATGTATATATTTTTCATACAAATAATTCATTAGGGAATGTTGTTTCCACCATATATTACATCCTCACATTTAATATGCACCTAATTGTTTGAGCTTTACATGACTATATTTTACAATATATACATACATGTGGTTTATACAATGTTTCAAAGTAATTTCAATATGTTTTAGCTATATATATTTTATAAAATTTGATCAAGAAGTAGTTTGGGTTACTATAACTCTAGTTAACAAGTACTAGCTATGTCTATGACTTGTATACAAGTTATAATCATAATAATTAGAATAGAGTTTTGTTTTACAATAATATGATTCAAGTACCATCAGGTTTATTCATTCTTATACTCATTTTTTAATTTAAACTTCCAAATTTATCAACATTTTTACATTAATATGACACTACATAGTCCTAGGTAGAGGCTAATATCCTGACCCACTATGATGATTCCACATGGCATCATCATGTGAGTCCATATAAACTTAGGTTGTGTAGTTGAGGAATGAAGCCATGGGGTATACCAACTGATGTGGAAGGGGCCTAATGTCCCAAAAAGGACATGTGATAGAATAATGGAGGTCAAGGAGGATTGACATGTGGTGCACTGAACCTGAGTCTTAACTTTGACAGTTGTTTGCACGTCCATGTTGAGTTATGTATGTACCGAACCTTTTGATTGTAACTTCAGTGGTGGTATAGAGAGTGTACTTTAGACTTTTATTTTAGATTAAAACATTATTTTTGTTCAACTAAAGAAGATCTTGGAATCCTTGAACCTTGCATATTTTTATATAAATATAGACTTATGACTATATATATAAATGCATGAATGCATGCATGTATATGCATGTGTGTGTGTGTGTGTGTGTGTGTGTGTGTGTGTGTGTGTGTGTGTGTGTGTGTGTGTGTGTGTGTGTGTGTGTGCGTGCACGTGCCCACACATGTATATACATATGTGTGTGTGCATGCATGCACACTTTGATTTTTATTTTTCTAGTAGACTCATTGCGATATAAGCTTTGGTAGTCATGGCTCTTTATTTTTAGGATGACACTATTACAATTAGACATTATTTTAGGTAGATAAGGTATTACAAGATACTTGAATTTATGTGGATGGATCATGTATTTATTATCAATTGATTCATCCATAATCTCATAGGGAAGTCAAGGTACATGCTTCAATTTATTATTTTTATACTTTGATGCATGCATGCATTAGCTCATACATGCACATCAAAGTAGGGTGTGGACTTACATGTTTGATACAAGACCTTTTTCCATATAATATTTGAGTCATTTTTGTGCACATGAACCACTTATGTATATGTGACTATTTTTAGGACACTTTTTACCCCACACTACTCTGTTGGGCATCCCACCTTCTATATGTTTTCAACATTCATCCATTTCAGATTTTGAGCCTTCTTTACTTATCTTCTAAGATGATTGCACTTGTTTTGAACATTTATCTCTCTTAGAAAGGATTTAACGACTACATGTCTACTACCAACTTTTCCTTATGCATATTTTGAATATGTCCCCTTTATTTTTTGGGGTACTTCTATTTTTGCATGTCACTCTTTCTAAACTTGACTATTGCACATGTCGTGTCTTAAGTAGTTATATATCTAAAAATAATTTCCTAGTCATTTACATGAATAGGATCAAAGTATCATTAAAGTGTGAAATATCACTTAAGCATCTCCTATGCTTATATCTCCAAAATTAAGTTAGAGCTTTTAATTTCTATATCTTTTGCTTCACTTGTGATGGGGACTTCCACCTTGATACTTCAATATTATTCATGCAATTGTGACATCATCCAATTGTATCTAAATAAGGTTTAGGAAAATGTTCATGTAGTTTCCATCTTAACTTCTAGGGAAGAAGAGGTTGAAATCCTTGCTTAAGATTCTATTTATACTGCACTATAACTACGTGGTTGCTTGATTCTGACTTGCAGGATATATAGTTGAAACTATCTTGAGGTTACTTGACCCAAATACTTATATCCTTTCTATTTTGCATGTATTATGTTAAATTAGGTCAAGAGAGTAAGAAGACATCATTCAAGCATTATGCCCTCAAATTTAGATAGTACAATCACATTATTTTACACCATTGAGAAGGGAACCTGCACAAGAAATTTTAGAACCTAGAAATGTGTGTAGTATATATTCAATACTCACTAAAATATTCGTTGGTCATAACACAAGCACCAATTTCTATAGCCAATTATGCCTAAGAGGAATTATATGGCAATAAAGTAGGCACTGAATTTTTTCCTACATAATCAACACCCCATATTTCTCACAAAGCTTCATTACCACTTCTAGATCACTGTTGTAATTCCATAATCCCAAGATTTTGTCCATGTATGTTTGTTTCATCAATATTTTATTTTCATGTTTTCCATTACTTTGTTTACGCTTCTTAACTATTTCTAGTTACTAGGTAAAATTCAATTCCCTTTTTTAGGATTTTTTTGTTAGATCTCTTTTGTGCATATTTTTTTTTATCATTTATTTAGTATCATTATACTCTAGTGTACTAAAATAAATAAAAATTTTGTTGAATGTTGTTTGAACAATAATAAAGTCCTAATTTTAACTCAATTTTTATATAAATACACAAGCATTATAGCTTATTTTTGTAGCCAATTATACCTAAGAGGATTTATATGGCAACAAAGTAGGCACTGAATTTTTTCCTACATAATCAACACCCCATATTTCTCACAAAGCTTCATTACTACTTCTAGATCACTGCTGTAATTCCATAATCCCAAGATTTTGTCCATGTATGCTTGTTTCATCAACATTTTATTTTCATGTTTTCCATTACTTTGTTTACGCTTCTTAACTATTTCCAGTTACTAGGTAAAATTCAATTCCCTGTTTTAGGATTTTTTTGTTATATCTCTTTTGTGCATTTTTTTTTTTATCATTTATTTAGTATCATTATACTCTAGTGTACTAAAATCAATAAAAAAATTGTTGAATGTTGTTTGAACAATAATAAAGTCCTAATTTTAACTCAATTTGTATATAAATACACAAGCATTGTAGCTTATTTGGGATTTCAAATACACACAAAATCTAGACACTACAAAGATTAATAGAGAGATTACAAAGATATTTTTAGAGTTTTTTTAGGACACACCAATATTATAGAGAAATCAATTAATCATTAGAGCATTTATTATTTTCTAAAGCTAGTATATCCCATACTAGAGCACTGTCAGGGCATGATTTAGGCTTTTATATGTAACTAGAATTATTTTCAATTATAAAATTTATTATTTTAAATATATTTTTTATTGAGTATTTAATTTTTGGGTGAAATTGTGTGCAAATTTTTGATCGACACATTTTGAATCTCCATCTACGATTCACCATCAATAATTTTTCCTTGACGATGAATTATAGATGGTAATTCAAAATACGTTGATAAAAAATTTGTACATAGTTTCATCTAAAAATTAGATGCTCAATTACATGGATTGTAAAAACATCAAATCTCTTATATTTATTATTATTAGTTAATGACAATTAGATGATGTTTAAAAACCCAAAAAACCCATAACATAGACCCCCAAAAAATATTATTTTCCTTAAGCTTATATTGTTTTAAATCTAAGGTAAGGAGAACAAAGTTGGTTTTGCAACCTTTACAATGGTTACAACGTGAAGATCTAGACCAGGCAAGCAAAATCATCAAATCAATTTCAACATATTTATCACCCGCTAAGACTAGTATATCCCCACACACCAATATTATAGAGAAATCAAGTAATCATTAGAGCATTTGTTATTTTCTAAAGCTAGTATATCCCATACTAGAGCACTTTCAACACATGATCTAGGTTTTTGTATGTTACTAGAATTATTTTCAATTATGCAATTTATTATTTTCATTTTTTTTAATTGTTTAGTGATAATTAAATGATGTTTAAAAATTCAAAAACCCTGTAACATAGATCCCCCAAAAAAGTATTGTTTTCCTTAAGTTTTAGATATTGTTTCCAATCCAAGGCAAGAAGAATAAAGTTTGTTTTGTAACCTTTATGATGGTTGCGACGTGAAGTTCTAGACTAGGAAAACACAATCATCAAATCAATTTCAACATGTTTATCACCCACTAAGATTGTGTATGACTCTTTGTACTTCTCAAGGGCGTTGATGGTGATTTGTACATCAGTGACATCACTTTTTACATTTCTGGTTAAGATCTTTATAACTTCTAGGTAGAGATGAGATTTGACATATGTCACACCTATTTAATGTATTTGACATGTCTTTTAAGATTTTCTATTGAGGGAAACATTTGATAATATTAAAAAATTGTCACATTTATTTATACCTTGTAACACTTTAATAGTGTTAAATTAAAAAATAATTATTTCGGGAGTGTTATATTGATGCAGGTCCCTATATTTGTGTTCTTTCTCTAAATTTGAAATGTACCATATCTATATTAATTTTTTTATTAGGTAGGGTAAAAGCGAGGGTTTTGATAGGACCACTCAACCTGATACAAAGCCAACCAGCACTAAACCAAGAAATCAAAGAAGCAATGAACTATAATACTCATAACAATAAGCTCATAACAAACAAGAAACACAACATACAAAACAATTACGAGAAATCAACCAAAAGAATGCAAAGCCATAGATTTCAACCAATCATCCGCCAAAAATCTACCAATGGGAAGCTAGAATTCATTAGAACGTCAACAACAAAACCGACCTGAAATGCTAGGAGTGTTCAAAAAGACATCCAAAAAAGAACAAAGATCAACCAATCGCTGAAGTCAATCTTCTTCCGCAACTGGAGGGAATAACTTCAATTTTAACACAATGATAAGTGCATTTAATATTATCATTGGATAATTTTAAGAAAATGAGAACCTTATTATAACAGTTGTAAATAAAGTTTAATGTATTGATAGGGAATAATACGTGTAAAATCTCAAATGCGAGTTCAATCGTACATTTCCTCTTGAGATTATGATGATTACTATTAAATCTTAAGATATCTAAGATATATCTCTAAACTCTATGTGAATACCTTACTTGTCAAAATTTTATTATATTTAATTGCAGTCCTTATTATATTTATAATTTATCGTCCTATATATTTCAATGGTAATGACTTTTTCATTTTTTATTATACTTAATTGTAAACAATTATATTTTTTATAATTTTCACTATATATTTCCCTGAATCATAAATAATGATTCAAAATACTTCTGATCAAAATCAATGCACAATTTCATCTCGAAATCGAATAAAAAACAATACATACAACCTCACCCAGAAATCTGTCTGTGAAAATATCAGATCTCTTAAATATTATTTATGTTTTCATGAATGAATTTTTTTATATGGCGAGAATGTGAACGGAGACGGTGCAAAGTCAAAGAAAGAAATTTCAGCCCGTTCAAAATCGCGTGCTGAAGCGAATTCAAAGATTTCGGTCATTGAAGAAGGTTCTGTAGTTTTCATGAACGCGCTCAAAGCGCGTACAAAAGGCTATACAATGCCACGGAACCAAATCTACTGCAACTGCCAGATTATGTAGCAAATCCTTTCAATCGCCGTCAGGATGCCAACGATCATGCCATTCGACAGAAACGGCAAAGTATGCATGTGTGTTTTCAAGCCTAATGGCTCCGGCGTAGATCATCTGGTCGACACACTGGTAAGCTTTACCCACAGGTTCGAAAGCTCCGGAATTTTACACAGTGCCTTCATTCTTCGCAGCATCCATGGAAATCTGGTAATATGGTGCGGCTTCTGGAAAAATATCGACAGCAGCAATGACGCCGGCATAACAACATCGCTGGAAGCGTGTGAAAGAATGCTGTCTCAGCTGGCCAATTTTACGGGGCCTTTTCACTACAGCACCTACCATGGAGAAAACAGAAGCGGGCTTCCTTTTGCAACCGTTTCGAGAGGGAATATCATGACGATAAGAATAGCAGTGACAGAACCAGAGAAGCAGGAATCCCTGTGCTATGCTTGTATGGCAATTTTGAAATCTTATTTCAGCAAGACGAAGGGGCTAAGCTCTTACACGATCATCAGGTCTCTGGAGGGAGACAAAGTTGTTGGACTGGGGGTTTGGAAAGAGTCGGAGGATGCATATGCTTGGACTCTCAGCTCTTATCCGTACTCTGAGAAATCAGTGCAGGCATATATAGTAGACCTTGTTGTCAGTACTAGTTATGATGTCATGCAGGTTGTCTATGCTACTGGGGATGAACCTCACCCGCCTCTTACTACTTTTCTTCCCACCACTGCATAAATCTATCCTTCAGTGTAACTTGTCGCTATGTCCTTAAATTATTGGGATGAGTTTCACCTCTCTTATTATTTTTCTTCTCACCACTGTATAAATCTATGGTTGAATGTAATTTGTCGGTATGTCTGCAAATTATTGGAGATGAGCCTCACTCATTTTTTATTATTATTTTTTCTATCATTATATAAATTTATTGTTGAGCGTAACTTGTTTGTATGTTGTAAATTATTAAGATGAAGCAAATTATTGGGGATGAGCTTCACCTGCTGCTTATTATTTTTCTTCCCTCCACTACATAAATCTATGTCTGAACTTAACTTGTCAGTGTATTTATAAAAAAATCTACAAAAATATTTAAATCCAGAATATTACAAAGTGTATAGATAATATGTGAAAATGTTTACCGATTTATTATATAAACTACTATTCTATAAAAAATGTCATTGCTGCAATTTTTCTGGTTTATAATCATATGTAGTAATTTTGATATTCGATATTTAAAATCCATAACTCAATCCATCATTAAAAAAAAAGAAGTTTATATATATCAATTTTTATATAATTTATTTTAAATGTAAAATTGTAAATAAAACAATTTTCTGTCACACATGAAGAGAATAAAACTTATCATTCAACATTGTTTTGAAAAGTCTTAAATAACCCAAGAATGTAATAACTTTGACCCATCATGGTTCCCCATGGAAGCAAACAAGCACTTACATAAAGGTATATACTATTCATTTAATAGTGGGAATATCGGTACATACTATTCATATAATAGTGGGAATATCGGTTTGATGAGGTAAGCATATGATTTAATAATTCGCAGTCTCTGGTGTAAGCGATACGTTTAAGCCCCAAGACTTTTAAGTTTGAAAATGGTTACCAACCCAAACCAAAAATGTTTAGAATAAGGGCCTCCATTGGACACGTTTTGATGGTCTCTTTAGAATGTTAGGGTGTTTATTCTATATTATATCAATTCGTAGGTGGAGACTCGAGGGATTCGAATCTTGTTAATGAACATTATAATAATAAAAATGATATTATTTAGTTTTTCTTTTTAATTGTATGTGGTTAAATGTATAACAAATGTTTGTACTTTTAGAAATCATAGATTGTAATTTGTATAGTGTTTTCTGAATTAGTAGAGGATATGGGGTAGTTGTAATCGTAGCACACATGTCTCATTAATTTTATATATTGGACAATAAGAATTCATAATGTTAGGGGATAATAAATTTAATTAAATCGAGACAATTTAATTGTTACAAGAGAATCAACTTCTTCTGCCACTAACAATCCATCCAATACTATCATCTTCGTTTGCATATCAACAAGTCAATACTTGGCATAAAAGGTCACCGTATGACAATAATTTGTCATGCAAGGCACAAATATTCACCACACTAAGAAAAAATTAAAGAGTGTTACATGAGATAATTTTTCTCAAATTGAGATAATTTGTCAAGCTACTCATAGAGGATTGATTTACCATTACCACATGTGACCCATCATTTAATGTATACTCCATTCTGTGACCCATATTATAGACTATTACTTGGAACTGGTACCATGTGAAGTTTTTGAGGATGCTTTTAGTGTATTTGTTTTACAGAAGAATTCATAAAACCTTTCTTAATTAGTAGAGGATTTTTTTGAAGAAGTTTGTATAGCTAAAACAAAAATGCGAAGTGGAAGTCTTTGTTGGGGTTTATTTTCTATCTAGACCTTTCCCTAGGGGTGTTGAAACAATTAGTTCCTAATAAGCTAGCATGCTGGCATTTCACACAAGATTGAGCTCTTGTGCACTCACTCCAAGCACACAATAAGAAACTGGTTCCCATGGGTTGTGTCACGCAGTAATATACTTGTTATATATTGGTGCTTGATCATATACCTTAATCAATGAATGAAGAGAAATAGAAATACAAAGTGGTGGACCTAGTTTTAATTACGTAAAGGGTAAGTGCACAGAGTTAGGGGATAATTCTGTGGACATTTTAGGTAATGCGATTGCATTATTTAACTAACATGATCATATTATTTTGATTATGGCTCAGTAATTACCGAGCCATAACATGATCACGTTATTGTAAAAATAATAACGTGATCTTGTTATTGTAAAAATAATAACATGATCACGTTACTGTTGTTTTGCACATTAAATCAATAAATATGTAGATAGAGCGAATATTGGTTAATAAGTAAAGTGATTGTGTTCCTATTATTTTCACATAAAAGCATGTGGGAGTTGCACATGAAGGCAAATTTAAATAGAAGCTTATATTTACTACTCTAAATGTTAAGTATAGTATACTTTAAATTTGTTTTAGTAAATATAATAAATTAGGGTCACTCAACATCTGATAGAGTTGGTCTCACAGTTGCATGCCTTACGACTTGGAAAATAGTTTTTCAAAATTCAATCTAGTCAATACTTAGACATTTTCAAGGTCTAAGTATTAAACTTAGAGATTTTATAACATAATTTTTGCAACTGATGCTCATTTTTGGTAAATATATAGTCATTTTTTAGGTTTTGTGCCTTCTAGATTGATTTTTGGCATTTCTAAGAGTCTTAGGTTTGTCAAAATTGAAGTTTTTAAACCACTCACTTTGAAATTGATGCAAATTGGTGTGATTGGGGTAGCATAGGTTATATTGATGACCTTCACACATAAAATGACCACTTTGTGTTAAATTCACATGTTCATCATCCTTCCCTCATCCCTAATCATTTCCTATTCATGCCTCATCACCCCTAATCACTTTCTCATCATTATTTATTATCCCTAATCACTCTTTTATAAACCCTCATTGTCCCTAATCATCTTTAATCACTCCCTCATCATCCTTGATTACTCCCTCATTGACCCTCACTATCTTTTATCATCCCTAATCACTCACTTCTCATCCCTCATTATCTATCATCACTCCTTGATTGAACCTCACCATCCCTCATCATCTTTAATCACTCTTTCATTATCCCTGATCACTCCTTTATTAGCTCACACCATCCCTCATCATCCCTAATCACTCCCTCATTGGATCTCACCATCCCTAATCATTGCTTCATCATCCCTAATCACTCCCTCCTCATCCCTAATCATTCCCTTATTGAATCTCACCATTCCTCATCATTTATAATCACTCCTTCATCATCTCTAATCACTCCCTCATTGACCCTCACCACCCTCATCATCCCTAATCACTGCTTCATCACACCTCATCATCTCTAATCACTCATTCCTCATGTAGATTTGATGAACCTAAAACCTGTGGCTCAGATACCAAATAGATTGTCAATCCCTCATCACCTCTAATCACTCCCTCATTAATCATCACCATCCCTAATCACTCCCTCATCCTCCCTAATCACTCCCTCATTGACCCTCACCATCCCTCATCATCCCTATTGACTCCTTGATCATCTCTAATCAATTCCTCCCCATCCATCCTCATCCTTCATCACTCCATCCAATACCTTGATGGTGGTATTGTGTTGGGGTTTAAAAATGTTAGTAGATACAAGTGGAGAGTTAAGTGATAGCATAAAATATAAGACATAGTGATCAAAATGATGTGGAGGCAAATTTGAAACATAAATATTTAACACCTATGAAAAATATGTGCCTATTAGAAATGATATAATTCACAATTAAAAATTTGTTAGAAAAAGAGAAGCAATTGAAACCACCATAGCACCAAAAATGGGTAGTAAATGCATGATGATCACCAAATTATGTGATTTGCTGAAACAATCAATTGCTTTCCATATGAGGACATTTTATGATCCAGATAATTACATTGAAGGCATTATATTTGTATGCCTATTGATTGAGTCATCATACCAAAGAGTGGAAAATAATTTTCAAATGATTAGAACAAGTAATCTAAGATTGGAAATTGGTGCTTAATTCATAAATTCAATATTCAATCCAATGGAGAGTGTCACACTATGAGCTCTCTACTTGCACATCTCGAGAAGTAGGTACAAGTTATCTAGCATTATAAAAAGGTAAGTAGATATATTATAAACTCAATGATATGGTCAGTACTAAAAATATCTCTACTTCTTCCAATAAAAATTTATATGAATTAAAAATATTGTTTTATTAACAAATGTAGATCAATGGTGAGCCAATACACTTCATTATTTCCAATGGAAGTGAGAAGAATTTAAGGTGTGTGTGGCATAAGAATTCAATGGTAAGCATATTTTCAAAAATTGAACTCGAAATTTATACATCATCTATAACCATACGCTAGTGTATGGTCTAGTGTAGGCCTTGAGAAACGGATTACCTAGTAGTTTCACTTGGTGTACAAAATCAAAATTTTTAAAGATCCAATTCTTTGTGACATATCACCATTAGAGGTGTGTGATGTTTTACATGTGGTCAACCATATATTTACCATTGACATGTAGTCTATAAATTAAATCCTTGAACTGTTTTGATAGATTGTCATGATTTGAAATACCATATATTGTAGTTAGTTCATAAGTTTTCAGTCATTAGCGCCAAGAAGTGCAAGATTCTTGTCAGTTATAGTAAAAATGATACTCTTGATGGTAAGAATTAAATGTAATAACATCCTTATGTCACCATATCATAGTGTGGTTTATCCAAAAATAAAAAAGACAAAATAATTGAACCATAAACTAGATGAATACAAAAATAAAATTTAGTCACTTAAATAAGTTCCTACATACTGCACACTAAACAATATTACCCTACTCACACCACTTTGGATCAAGTTCAAAGTGAGTAGTTTTCAAACTTAAATTTTAACAAACCTATGACTCTTATAAATGCCAAGAATCAATCCAAAAGGCATAAAAACCTAAAAAATGACTATACATTTACCAAAAATGAATATCAATTATAAAAGTATGTACTGAAATCCCTAAGTTTAATACCTAGATCTTGAAAATGCTTAAGTATTGACTATATTGGATTTTAAAAAAACTATTTTCCATGTTGTAAGGCATGATTTTGTGAGACTAACTCTATTAGATGTTGAGTGACCCTAAATGTAAACTTATACTTAACATTTAGAGTTGTAAATATAAGTTTCTGGCCAAAGTTGCCTTCATGTGCAACTCCCACATGTTTTAGGATATTGAGAATATATAATGTGATCATTTTATTAACATGATCATGTCATTAACATAATCAAATTATTAACACAATCATGTTATTAAGTAATGTGATCACGTTATTGAGTAATGTGATCACGTTATTGAGTAATGCGATCACATTACTAGCATTAATGACATGATCACATTATTATCGTGATTGTGGTATTTGAATTTGAATTAAAATCTTGTACCTTTTGGCTTGGGAATGGCCTAGATTCTTGAGCCAAAGGATTGAAATGTTAATGTACAATCAAGTTTTGAAAGGTATGATAAAAAATAATAAATTTCAAATTTAATTGACAAATACACTAAGCATTTCAATGTGAAAATTCAAAACCTTAATACCATCATGATGATCACGCTCTCCTCTTTTCAAAAATATTATTTTTATAATTTTTGGACTAATTTAAAGTTTCAAACTATGTTGGTTTTTAACTATGCCTTCTTTAGGCCACTACATGCCACAAACATACATGCCTATACATGTTCATGTAATTTATCTTTCATTGATCCAATTGAAAAACAAGTTATATGGTAACCAAATAGGCCTAACTATACACACATTCAATTTTTTTTTTTTTTTTTTTTGAGGTAGTTAGGCATGCCGCACAAATGACTATCCAAATTTTTGTCAATTTTTAGGATCTATTTACTTGAAAAATTCATAAAAAAATGTATTCATTGAAAAAGTATAAAAAATATAAGTGACATATAAGAATGTATTATCTAAACATTCCCCAAAGGGTTTCAAATAGTATTAAACACTAATAAAAAAATGGTGTGTAGTATGACTTTCTATCTACTATGTTTTCTAAAAAAAAGGAGTTACTCTTCATATTTTAGATGTTTGACCTAGTTATATTTAACCATTTTAATTTTTTTAGTGTTTTAGAAACTAGACTCAACATTTGACATTTCATGTTATTAAACCATATTCAAATTTGGAGTGTAGATATCTAAAATTATCTGTAGAGGTTCAGATTTCTAAAATTTTAGGAAAATCATGTCCATGACTGGGACACTTTTTGTCTCCCAACTTTGTGCACTTACCCTAAAAAAACATGATTATGAAAATAATTGCCATGATATTTAGTGTATGTATTGCATGTGTTCAAATATCATAGATTTTATTCATTATATCTAAATACAAAGCACATGTTACATAATAGATGTATTGGTAACTTAATGATACAACTTAACTGTCAACTATAGTGCAATATTAGGATTACAATGATTTATGTGATTTTTCTAGTTACCATGCTCAATCATAATACAATACGAATGTTTTCTATCATTAAAAATGTCTATACAAGGGTATTTATTCTTGGTTCTCCCTGACCAAGTTGTTATATTAATTTTGACACTTCTAGTGACTAGCTAATGATCTCTAGTGAACTGAGACTCATGGTAGTCATATACATATTTTTCCTATAGACTCAAGCCTTTACACCCCTATATTCCCATTCGGTGATGGATACTTGTTTTCAAATGTCCACCTTCATGCAAGTTAGTGCCAAACTCATCTATCATTAAAATATGTTCTATCCTTGAGAATCATTCCTTAACCATTTCTTGCTTCCTTCATACTCCCTAAGTCTATCACTGATATGCTGAATCTTCCATTCTTGGGTTCTCTATTTGTTATGCCTCTCCTTTGATTGGGTCTTCTTGCATCATGATCTATTATGCCAAGGTATTTCATACCATGGTCTTCCATGCCATGGCCTTTTGTGCCATGCTTGTTTTATGCCACAAGCCAACATACGTAGCCAAAATTTGGGGTTCAACATCACCCCACACTATGCTCTTAATCCATCCTAGACTAAGCATCAGTCCTAGCCTCAACCAAAAATTTAGGGATAATCTATTTGATTTGATTTCTAACACCTTACCAATGTGATAAATTGTCAAATAACTTTGTTTTTATCTTCTTAATTATCACTTTCAACTTTTTGATCTCCTCAGGTTGATCAAAACACTTACTTGCATTATTGACTAATTATTCAAGGGATGTAGAAGCATCCTTTGAAACCTCTTCAAGCATAGTGACCTCATTCAAAACTTGTCCTTAAAATACCAAAAAATTGGAATTTGTTTGTTGTAAATGCATATTTATTGTTTCTTCCATAGTTTTGACATCTTTAAATGACTTAGTGTGCTCAGTGCTGTCTCTTATTAACAGGGTCACATCCAAAAATTATTGATGTTGAAGCTCTTTTTCCTAGAGTCAAGCTTTGAAAATTTTATTGGGTCATGTCAGAATCTCAAAAATCCCATCTAGGATGAGAATCACCTCCCCAACTCATTTCAAGGCATGCTTGTAGACCTCCACTGCTTTAAAAAACTATTCATCTACCCATATTATTTCATCTCTTAGCATGTTCTAATCCTTACATCACTTAAATAAGAGATCCACAAGGGTCTCTAGCTTATCAATAGCCTCACCCTCCAAAGAGACCCCATTTGTTAACGTCAGTTCCTATCTTAGAATAGCCTTACATAGATTTAATGTTTTAACCTTTGTTATTTTTGTGACTTCCAACTGGAATTTTAGCCTAGCCACTTCCTCTTCAAGTTTCTCCTAAGTGGCGACTTATTTATCATACATTTACACCACCTTGACATTTTTCTGTGTAGCTCAATGCACATTAGAATTTGTAAGCACATTTTGCCATGCTAATTTAGAGGCCATTTTCAAAAGTACCACACTATCTTTTAGAGGATAAAGCTATCGAGATTGACCCAAAGAGGTATGAGTAAGACCATTACTTTAGAATGTAATACCAAACTATCAAGATGCATCTCAAAATGGCATTCCTCATCATACATGTTTAGGAAGAATGACATCTCATGTCGGGTATGTATAAAGGTGTCTTTTAGATCAAAATGGGAATACAAATAAAACATGTTATCAGGGATGCATTTTTGGTATTGGGCACATAAGTTAGTGGTTGCATCAATCTTGGGTGGTTGGACCATGGTGTTAGTAGGGCATTTCCCTTTGATGAGATCTTGCTTAAGTATCTCGACATCTATGTCCTATTTCAAAGAAGTGGTGTTGATGTCCATGTCATTCAATTGTTTTACTTTAAAGCCATCCCTCTCTTCATTAAGTGGAACTTCAATATCCAGCTATGCCTCTTTAAGGGTGGTCTCTTCTTCTTGTACTGGGGATAGTGTTTTCTCTAAGTCAATCTCTTCCTATTTTTAGTTGTCTCAATGGTCCCTCCTAGTAATTCCTCCAGCTCTTCCCTATCATCATCCTTAGGATATTCTACTTATTCTAAGGGAATAATTTGTGTTGATGGTGTTGACCCTTCAAGTTGACTCACTAGTGGATCTCTTCTTGGTGAAGCCTTTGGTGATGAAGCCCTTGGTGGTGGTGCTTGGGTAGTCCTTTACCTTTTTAGTGGTTTTAGCTATGAACTTGTGATGACATCATGTTCAGTATGCTTCTTTCTATAGAGTGGTGGCATTGGGGGAAGCTTTTATTTCTCATACTCTATGCTTCCCAAAGCTCTCTTTTTAGGTTTCAACATATAAAAGAGATTATGAATTGAATATCCAATCAAGGATGAATGAACCTTAATGTTTGTTCTATCTATCTCATACTTTTCTCTATATAGTTTCTTTCCAAGATATCCATCCATTTTGTAGAGAGTGTGAATATCTTTGTCAATTCACCATTTTAAGGGTTATCAGATGTGTATCATATATGCGATTGATAAATTTTATAAAATACCATGTCATGAAAGTATAGGGAATCTTTAACCAATTAGACAGCTCTCTAGATGGGGCCATCCTAATGTGCACAAGAGAAAAGTGTTGTTTGACAATAAATTTGGCTTGTTCACCAACCTAGGTAGGTAAGTCCTTTGGAATTTACCATTCATTCTCAAAGGATTAATTCATGCCATCATACCACAAATTCATCTTGAGCTTAAAAGTTGGAGTAATATAGCTAGGGCATGTGAACACCTTATAGTGCTCTATAATGGACTTGTTCTTAGGCGAGTATAACCACTTCAATTCTCTATAGGTATAATCAGGTACACCAATTTCATTGAATTCCATTAAAAAAAGGATTACACCCCACATGAACCTATATGTAGGTGTATAATGAGCTTTATCTATGTCTATTATAATATTATTGGCAAAATAAAATACCTAGTTATAATTTTAAACCTTTGATTACCTAGTGAGAAACATATAGGTGGGCCATGTCCACTTCCTTCCATCTATCACTACCACCAACTTTTGTCATGATGATGCATGCAACTACTCAGAGGAAAAGATCCTATAAGTTATTTATATGCAAGGTGTGGTCTTGTTTTTGATATTCTAGTGTTTTGGCAATGTTTTATATTTCTATCAAGTCCTCTAAATCAAATTTAAGGTCTATGATGGAGCACTACAAACCTGATACCTTGTTGATTATTTCATCCATGATTTTAATTCAACACCCAACAAAGTAGATATAATCGTCACGTACTCATGAAATTAGAAATTTGATTTCTTCTAGGGTAAGTGCATGGAGTTGGGGGACAATTCCATGTATATTTTACATAACATGATCATGTTATTAAATAACACAATTGCATTATTTAATTAACATGATCATGTTATTTAAATTATAGTTCAATAATTACTGATCCATAACATGATCACATTATCATTGTTTTAAATAATGTGATTGCATTAATAATGAGATTACGTTATCATTGTTTTAAGTAACATGATCACGTTAATAATGCGATTGCATTCCTTGTGTAACCAAAATAAATAAAAACTAAACCCAAATGTAAAATTACTCATTTTTTATTTGAGCTTTGTTTCTTTCCTATGTATTTGCATTCTATAATTGCGTTTTGGGTTAGTGAGGCTAAACCTTGCCATAATTCATCCTAGGAAGCTACTAATCAATGATGTCACCATGTAGAAGAGGTAAGTGCTAAAAATATACACTTGTTAACCCTAAATTTTAGTAATTTTTTGTTATTTTTATTATTTAATTGGTAATTTATTTATTTTGAATAGCTCATCCTACTAACCCTCATGTTATTCTACCTAACCTCCTAACTTTCCACATAACCCTCTTGTTCCTCCTCCTAATCTTCCACCCAACCCCCTTATTACTCAGCATAACCCTCCTCCTAACCCTCTACCTAACCCTCCTATAGTTTCAAAAAATCCCCCAGATAGTCAGGAGAGTTTAGTTAACCACATTGTATAAAATAAAATTAAAATTAAATAATTAATTAGGAGAATGAGGGATCCCACTTACACCAACACCCATTGCACCTATCTAGCCAATTCCCTAGACATATTATTGGGTCAAATTGACTCTATAATGAGTCAAATTGATAGATGGGATTTATATCAAGATAGTTGTAGGGCTTATTATGTGGATAAATTATCAGCACTTGAGGTCAAGAACAAAGACATATCAAAAGTTTCCATTTTTGCCTTATTCATTGACCCAACTACCAATGCACCATTTTTGATAATTGCTAAACATTTTTCAATCCATCATTGCCAACATAATTTAATCACAACTAATTTTTGGGACTAATTGTAGATGGTGTTTTATTATCCACCATGTACTAACCATGAGGTCCCATTATATTTTTTGAGGAAACTCTACTATGAGTTTGTCTTCAATTAGATTTTAAACTATTTTTATTATAATGAATTTGAGGGCTAAGGGAAAGGCTCTGCACATGATTAACCATGTGCACATTGTGCTCCTAATTGGCCTATAAGGATCCATATCCAAAATCCACTTGAGCCTGATATCCATTTTTTAGTTCATCAAGTTATGATGATTGACACTTTACATGCACTTAGTTCGCTCACTAATACACTCATTCAACATATGAGTAGGATCTCATAGACTGATGCTAAAGATACACCACCTAGTGTGCATACCTGACCCTACCATTTCAATTATTGAGGATCTATATTCACTAGAACTTTTGATGATGATGACACTAGTGGTTCAAAGGGCTTGGATGATATACTTATGAGTGACGAGTTTTTGGCACATGAATTTAGTGTGGAGAAATTAGCCACTACACAAAAGTAGGTATATTTTATATAAATGTCATGTTAAATTTAAGTTATATTTGAAAATTTAATTTAGCTAAAAATTAATTTACATAGAAATTGAATAATGTACATGCCATTTGTTATGTCCCAAGGGGTGACGGTGCCTTCATCATTACAGTCGACATTTACAGAATTTGATCTGACACAACCATTATTTATATTTTTGGATCTAGCTACAGGCCCATTCACTACTGCATCTATCGTTGTTAGGATGACACATTTTACTTATACAAAGGTAAAATTTTGATTTAATATTATGCTCTATGTACATTTAGTCTATGTATATTTGCTTTGTAAGTTTAAGTTAAATTTATCCATCAAGGATCTCAAATTTCAAGTACAATACTATTAAATACACTCTTGGTTTAATAAAGGAAAAAGATTTGCCATATATATCTTTGATAATTTATAGAAAATAAGTGAGACTTTGTTTATGTTTAGTTGATGGCTCAAGTAGACACTCCTCCATCACTATGAGCTGAGATAGATATAGGCACTGATGTTACAATGTCATTTGCACAGGTGTTGACAGAGGTATATATTAACTTGTAATTTTGAATTGTAAAATTAGACTTGTTTTAATAATTTTACTAAATATTTGGGGAAAATATTTAACTTATGTGAATGCATTGTGTATGCAGGGTTGTTCTATGACATCTGATAGTCCCAGTTAGATGATTAGTAGGCAACTTCTCATGTTTCTTTCTTATTTCAAATGCCTATTCAAATAGCTGAGCTTGTCACTAACTTGTTTGAGCATCAAAAATAGATTGAGTAAGATCATGAGCTTGTAGTAAGTACATGTTTAAATATATATTTTATTTTAGTTTAAAATTAATTTCTTAATAATTGGTTGAATGTATTTTATGTTAATTTTGTAATAATACTTGTATTTGAATAGGTTTAGCTACAAGTGAGCTATGAGCATAGGACCTGTAGTCGAACCTTAAAGCAATCCAAGGCATTAGAGGATTCTTCATCTACTAGTAGGGAATCCCAAGGAGAGTCTTCTTCAAGGAAGGAAAAGAGAGGGAGGCTATTTGATGATTAGGATGTCTTACATGAGATGTGATTTTTTGTATGCCTATATGGCAATTTATGCATTGTATATGCATATATGCCATTCACCCAACATTATATACTATGTTGGTAGATGTAATTTTTTGTATGCTTATCATAGAAATCTGTGTATTATTGACATTGTACATGTGCCTATATGATTTTTTTAGATTTTTGATCTTATTATGTTAATATATCTAATTTATATTCAGTTTTAATTTAAAATGTTATTATATAGTGTTGTTTTGATCTTCTATACTATTATCTATCAAATCACGTATTTAATATTGTACACAAATGAGGATTAAATTTTTTTCTTTTCAATGCTATAAATCTTGGATCTCCCATATTTTTTAAATTAAATTTTTTATTTGATTGCGTTAGTGGAAATGACTAATGACACTCTTATCTATTTTGCATTTGTCATCACCCATTTACAACTTTTCAATTGATGATTAACACAATTTGATTTCACTAAAGCCCATACCCAATTATGTTCAAACTTGTATAATGCAAAGACATAAAATCATTCATAAATCCTTGTAAATTTCTCACTCAGATACCTATACATGAAAGTTACTAGATCTTTCACCTTTACCTTGATCTAATGCCTTTTTGACTACCTTTTCTTGAAACTAGGCTTACTACTTGTATGTCTTATATGATTCTTTTTCCTCTATATTTTCCATCACCTATCGAGTAATATCTATCAATACCTCTTTTTCACTCAACTCCTTTTGGCGACCATGTACATGGTCTATTTCTTCATCTTTGCAGTGTTATCTTTACTAAACTTGCAAGATGAAATTATACCTGAACTTGAATATAATATCTTTAGTCTAATAAAAAGAAAACTTATTGACTTGAAAAAGAATATTCACTCATGAGACAATGATCCATATTTGTCCAAAACCTTTTATCATCCCCTAATACCACTTAATGCACAGTTTGCTCTTCTATGTTTAATAAGGATATGAAACTCATATTCATATGCTCTAATATCATGAATAATTATAACCTCACTTATCCACTATTGTTCTCAACTTAATTCAAAATACACTCTCAAACAATCTTCTTTTAAACTAGTCAATTACTCATTAGGTCTGTTCTTAACTAGTTACCAATCTCTTAGATCTACTCTACTTATTTTGAACAATATTATTTAAGAAACTTTGGATAGGTATTAAGAAAACTCAAGGATTTATGTAGGTGTCAGAACTTACAATAAATCAACCAACTATAGGTCTCTAAGAGATTGAGCTCTGATTTTCAAATTCTATCTTTTTAAGTTTCTAGGTGTTTAGACCTAATTATTGCTCCGATAGGTCAATTTATCAAAATAGAGTTTATAGCTCTTAAAAATTATATTTATAGTAGTATTTTAAAAATTTTAACATGTTCTAACCCTTACCCAAGTTTATACAACTCAAATCAACCAAAAACTTATCTTAACTTATGTATAACTTTCTCAAAAATGGTCTTCTATATGTGTACATAAGAATAGTCCTCTATATTTGAAATTTCAAACCTATTGTCAACCCAATAATACTTGGAATAAGTTATAAGATTTATTCCCCATCTACTCACAAAGATTTAGACCTTATTGTTCAATTATTTGAGTTTTAGAGGTGTTTAACTCATGAAACCCTTCAGATTTACTCAAAAGTTTTGTAGGCTGAGAGCTTAGCTAAGACTATTGTCAACATAGATTATAAATGTATTTGGTTTTTGAGACTAGTTTCTGACCCTTTAATTTCTCACTCATTTAACACCTTCAACACCTCACTCCTAACATTCTATTGCTTTCTAGGCCTATCCCTTAAGGGTGTTAGACCTCTTACAAATGATCTTTGAAAATATCACAAAAATATTCTAGCCTCCAAATCACCTTGAACACTTAAAATACACTTTCATGCAAAAGTGGGTGAGAAAAGGGAAAGAGTGTAGAAACACTGACAATAAATGTTGTTAAAGTTTAAGTTGTGGTTGTAGAACTATGTTTTCAATGCTTCTTGACTAAAAAATGACACTACCAACATTTTAAATGGGGTAGATAATGTCCAGGACAATGTTCTTGTCCTCTCATCAGGCTCAATTGATAAACCCACCACCCATTCCAACCTCAAGAATTCCCTTCTTAATACAATAAAAATGTAATTTTTTTGCCTAAGTTAAAACATGTGTAAAATGAAACCTGTAAGTCATTTACATGAACCGTCAGACCTCTTTAATCCCTATAATCACACCCTAGACCACTTATGTGGGACATTTGAGAGAAATATATTAGACAAGTTGTAGTGATGGGTCTAAAAATTCAACTTTTTGGAATTAAATAGGCAACTTATTGAGATCCAATTTCCATTTTTGCCTTTGAGACCTCCACATGAGTATATATCACTTTAATCACACACACACACACACACACACACACACACACACACACACACACACACACACACACACACAGAGAGAGAGAGAGAGAGAGAGAGAGAGAGAGAGAGAGAGAGAGAGAGAGAGAGAGAGAGAGAGAGAGAGAAAGAGAGAGAGAGAGAGAGACACACAAATTACACATTATCACACTACCACAATGTTCAAATCTGCCCATAAGGGTATTTTCTCTACCGTTCAAGAGCATGGAAACACTGACCATAAATGTTGTCAAAGTTTAAGTTATGGTTGTAAGACTATGGTTCTGATGCATCATAACAAAAAAATGATACTTAAAACACATATAAAGATGTGGATAACATATAGTATTGAGTTCTTAGCCTCTTATTAGGCCCGATCAACAGACCCACCACCCATTCTGGCCTCAAGAATGACCTTCCCAAAACAAGAAAAATGTAATTTTTTAGCCTAAGTTCAAACACATATAAAATGAAAAATTTAATTAATATATATGAAACATAAGATACCTACCTTTCCTATTTAGTCCCTCTAATCTCACCCTGGATCACTTAAGTGGAACATTCTAGAGAAATTTGTTGGATAAGTTATAGTGACGAGTCTAAAGATTCAAATTTTTAACATTGAACAAACAACTTTTTGAGCTCCAACTACCATTTTCTCCACCCAAGAATATATCATATTGATCATGTATATATATAAAAATTACATATTATCACACTAAAATGACATTTAAATCCACTCAAAAGTGCATTTTCACTACTATTCAAGAGCATGGAAATATTGATAATAAATGTCATCAAAATTTAAGTTGTGGTTGTAGAACTATGGTTCTGATTATTTGTGAAAAAAAAATGACATTAACAACATGTTCAAGGGGGAGGATAATGTCTAGGACTATGTTTTTGGTCTCCCATAATTCTTGATCAATAAACCCACCACCCATTCCGACCTCAAGAATGCCCTTCCCTATATAAAAAAAATGCAAATTTTTAGCCTAAGTTTAAACATGCCTAAAACAAAATCTAAAAGTCATTTACATGAACCATCAGATCCATCTAATTAATTTTTAATCCCTATAATCACACTCCATAGCACTCAGGAGGAATATTCTAGAGCAATCAATTGGATAAGTTATAGTGATGGGTCCAAAAATATAACTTTTTGGCATTGAATGAGTAACTTCTTGAGTTCTAACTACCATTTCTACCTCTAAGACCTCCATTTTAGAATATATAACTTTGATAAAATATATAAATATTTAAATTACATGTTATCACACTACCATGATGTTCACATCCACCTAGAAGTACATTTTCACTACCGTTTAAGAGTGCAGAAACACTGACAATTAATATTGTCAAAGTTTAAGTTGTGGTTGTAGAACTATGGTTTTGATGCTTCATTACTAAAAAATGACACTTCAAACATGTGTAAGGGGAATATCACATATATTAATAGGTCATTATATTCTCATAAATCCTAATTGACAAACCCACCACCCATCTGGGCCTTAAAATTCCCTTCCTAATACAAGAAAAATATAATTATTTAGCCTAAGTTCAAATATGCATAAAAAAACTTATAAGTCATTTTTGTGAACCATCAGATACATCCCATACCTATTTAATCCCTCTAATTACACCTTATATCACTCAGGTGGAACCTTCTAGATCTATCCATTGGATAAGTTACAATGACGGGTCCAAAAATGCAACTTTTTGGCATTAAACAAGCAACTTCTTGAGATCCAACTGCCATTTCTACCTCCAAGACCACTTGAGAATATATCATGTAGATCACATCTATATAGGAAAATTACATGTTATCACACTACCACAACATTCAATTTAACCTGAAAGTGTATTTTCACTACCGTTTATGAGTGCAAAAATACTTACAATAAATATTATCAAAGTTTAAGTTATGATTACAAAATTGTGGTTCTGATGCTTTGTGACTAAAAATTAACACTAAAAACACATCTAGCAGGGGTGGATAATGTCTATAAATAGGTTTTTGGCCTCCCATTATTCTTGATCGATAAACCCACCACCCATTCTAGCCTAAAAAATGCCCTTCCCAATATAATAAAAATGCATTTTTTTAGCCTAAGTTCAAACATGCATAAACAAAACTTGTAAGTCATTTCCATGAACCGTCAGATCCCTCCTTTTCCTCTTTAATTACTATAATTACACCACAAATCACTCAGGTGGAACCTTCAAGAGAAATATCTTGGACAAGTTATAGTGATGGGTCCAAAAATGCAACTTTTTGGCATTGAATAAGTAACTTCTTGAGTTCTAACTGCCATTTCTACCTTTAGGACCTCCCCTTGAGAATCTATCACTTCAATCACATCTATATAGAAAAATTATATGTTATAACACTACCACAATGTTCAAATCCATATAAAAGTGCATTTTCACTACCGTTCAATAGCTTCTCTTAGCTTGAAGAATATATAATTCTCTATTGATAGTGCCAACCACGTGAAGGTGGAATTTTATCTAGCACCACTAATCTGAAATTTTTTGTTAATAAGTAATAAAAAATTAAATTCATATATACTACCTATAAAATAAAAAAAATTTGGTAAAATTTATTAATCTACATTTAAAAAGTCAACATACCTATGTATTTCAATCCAACAAACCACTAGGATCTGCTCTAACCTTGATAGTATCTAAAATAGCTTCATGGTCTGACTCCTAAACTTTCCATAGTTTTCTATTTAATGGCCTCCCATGATATTTTTTTAATTGAATATTCATTATAAGAATCAAATTTGAATAGTGCATTATCTTCTTGTGCATTTCAATCTCTTCAAATAACTATTAATTTGAATTTTGATTAGATATCATCGAAACCAAGTTCAAGTGATTATTACTGACCCAGTGAGATAGTCAATATTTTCTCCATTTATAATTGGGGAAGTCAAATTTTTATTTCTCTCTACACACTGACATAAGTAATAATTAGTGCCCTCTTCATTATCCTCATTTCTAATAACTGCAAAAACATGCCCTTTATTAAAAAAAACCATTTTTAATGACAATATGAAGATATACAATGAGAATAAATTGTGCATAATGAAAAATATTCTACCTAGCTGCATTAGATCATATACATGGTCAAAATTATCTGATGATGTCATATTTGTAAGTTGTAATGTTGTTAAAACCTGATATGTATTGATTGGAATTAGAGGTTTGGAACTCCAATCATCTACCCACTTGTGTGACTCACACTTATTTTAAACAAAGTCCACGTATACAAAATAAAAACATGCCAAGTGTCTCATATGAATAGATCAAGAACTTGCATTTGAGCTATGAAATGAGTAAAGGTCACTTGACCCTTTTAGAGTCACACAATCCTCATAATTTTCTAAGTGTTCTTCTTCCATTAACCAAAAATGTCTATGAATAGCAGGATTTGGTTGAGCACCATGACACATGTTCTCATTACACCATTCAACCATGGTTTTTACATTTTTCAAATGAACACACTCTTCAAATTTTAACTCCTCTTGCAATATATCTTTTTACACATGCTCTAGCACCGTCATGCTCCCCTTTTCCATGGCCAACCTTGGTGAAACTCAAATGTGCTCTACACCAGTGGTAATGTGCATCCTACTAAACCAATAAAAATTCTATGAATTTTTCAAATGTAATGTGTAATTGTCTGACCAAATATAATGTTAATTGAAAGTAATGTTCCTTTGACTCAATTATTCATAGAACTTGTAAAAACAACCTTACACATACTTTAAATAATGTGATCAGTCATAGTTGATATAAAAATGGTACTCCCTTAATATTTTTTGTTGTTGCTTTTTACTATTAGGTTCATGCATGAATATGAAAACTTGTGATAAGTTGTAATACTATGATTAAAATTCTATTTGTTGTTTGAATGTGTAATTTTTAGTGTTATATCCTGATTCTTCGCTAAGTCAGCTTATTTGATTACTGTGGATTTTCTATAGTTGATAACTTTATTTGATTGTTACTAGCTAAGTTGTAAGTCATATGTTGTTATGGGGCAGTTGTATGTTGCTTAAATTCCATGATTTCATTTTTATGAGTTAGCTGTAATGTATATTCTTTACATTTTGATCATGTTAATTTATTATTTCAGCATTATTTTATGATATACATGTTGTGATGTTATGGACTAACTACTTTCTTGTTATGTGAGTTGGATGCAAGAGAGATTCATCC